>VZTJ01001761.1:1463116-1513659 GCA_013397795.1 Orthonyx spaldingii | reverse complement strand
CCCGCGGGGCGCGCGGGGTCCGGGCCGGGGCGGGCGCGGCGCCGAGCGGCTCCCGGAGCCCGTCGGAGTGACTTGTTTACTCCGCGGGCCCCGCTGCCTCCATCCGGCGTGCCCGCTCCTCGCCGAACCCCGCGTCCCGCCCGCCGTCCCGGCTTGACAGGGAGCGGGGCGGCCCGCGGGCTGCTGCTGCCCGGCCCGCTGTCCGGAGAGAGCTGTTTGTCTCTGTGCAAAGTTGTTGGCCCTGTCATTTAGTTAAGTAATGGCTGCTCCTGTCGGCCCAAGATGGCCGGACAGGGAGGAGAAAGAGAAGGGGGGGGAGGTAAACACGAAACAAACACCGGGAGCGAATATGGGGAGCGTGGAGCTCCCGGTGAAGGCTGAGGGAAACTCTCCTGCGCATCCCAAGTTCTTTCTGGGCGCTTTCCTGCTGCTTTGCAGCGCCAGTGCCCTCCTTATCAACCTGTAGCACGTTCTGCTGCCCATCCGTGAGCCGCTGACAAAGGCTGTGCGGGCCGAGTGTCTGCCAGCTGTGCTTAAACACCAAACGCCAGGGAAACATTCGGGTAACAGAATAAGTGGAACTGTTTTTGAAATGCCACACGGCTGAAGCGGAGGGGACGGTGCTCCTCTGGTTCCTGCTTCCTGGCTTGTTCCTGTCAGTAGCCTGGCGTTTGACACCGCTCATCCCATTGTTGTGCCCGGGCTGTATCGTGGAGGATTTTTTTTTTCTGCTGCTGGTTTTGGTTGATCTGAAGATTTGACTCTGAAGCGTGTTGAATTGGATAGCCTAGGCCTTTACTTGTGTTTGGCTGTTTATTTCTGGCAGGATTGGAAAAGCTCAATGTCAGGACGTGGGGGAGGGGGAGGGATGGAAGGAAAGGCAAGTACACTTTCCTTTGTGCTTATATTTAAAAAAAAAAAAATCCTCGTGGTTTCCTTTCGATTTTCAGAGTTATTTATAAGAGCACTTCTTCCCATTAATCAAAAAGGTAGGGGAGTGACATGTCAGACCGGTTAAATAATGTACGTTAACTGTTGGTGGACCAGAACTCGTGTCTGCTCCGTGAGTGCTGCTGAGGCTGTCGGAAATATTAGACTGAATCCCGTATGGGATAGAGCTTAAGGATGCCAGATAGAAAATAAAGGCTTCACATCTAATTAGATCATCTGTCGCATAAAATCCCTGGGTTAAGTTTTATTTTGCGTACTGTAAAATTAAGTGGTGCAAAGAGCAATTCAGCCTATTAGGAGTTTTGTGTCTTTCTTACGTATAATGCTTTTTTTTAAATGCTAGTTAATTGTAATTTTAGTATATACAATGGGAAGTTGTGGGGCATTTTGATAGTTTTGAAATACATTTTCAGATAGATCATTGTATGTTCTTTTACTGTATTAAGCTGCAAATCCATGCAGTGAATACTAAAAAAAAAACAAACCCCAAGCAAACCAAATATTTTGCTATTTCGCCTCGGGTTTTGCATGGTGTTTTCTACATTTATGAATTTCACAGTAACTCACAAAGCATGTTCTTTGTAAAACTTGTCTCTGAGAAAGGTAGATTATTTAAGGAAGTAGAAGGATTGAAACGTTACTGTTCAGTGCAGAGATATTTGAGAGGAATTTCTTGGCTTGAACCAGTTTCGGTTTTGTTTGTGCCTTTTACTTTGAGGGAACGTGCTTGTCTTTCTGTTAGTGATCAGTAAGAAGTTGCTATTTTTAAGGTATTTCCTGCTTCATTCCTTTTCTGTATGTGTGAAGCTTCGTGCAATTTATGCTCTATTGAGAGCTTTAGAACAATTAATCTAGCAGACCACTTTAATTCAGTGTAGCAGTTATTTTTATTGTAGAAACTGTGGCCGTATATTTGTGCAGTTAATTAATAGGTTTTACAGTGATAGCAACAAAATGTTTCCTTTTGTGCATGGAGCAACAACAGCTAACAAAGACCCTAGACTCCATAATTATGAAATCCTGACTACCTGATTTAAGAATCCACAAGGCAGCACGCTACAGCGTGAGATTGATATGCAAGTGTAGCAGGTAAGGAAAACCATTGAGTCGTGTTTCCAGAGGAATCCTTCACAAAGGCAGAAGTTTATCAGTGCTCCCCTCGATGTGAGAGGAGCCCACCCACTGTTGAACGTTTTCCAGAGGCTCCCAGGCTGTAGCAGTGAGGCTCTGACGGGCCTGGCAGTGCTCCCTGGTTACCTGTGGTTAAGGTGGCAGAAGCAGGGTGCCTGTCTGGGGAGACTGATGGGAGATCCTGGGCTGTCAGTGTTTGGGGAATTTTCCTGGGTACTTGTGCAGCAGCAGGAGTTTGTTCTGGGCTTAAATTTGTTGCCTGGTGCAAGAAGACACTCCGTATTTTTGATGGGCTTCACTAAGCTGTGCATGGGCTTGGAGGGGATTGCACGGCCCTTGCAGTGGGTACTTTGGTTTAATGAAGCCACACCCCGACAGGATTTAATAGTAAGAAAACTGGGGTCTGTTTGAGGGATGGAGGAAGCTTCGTGTCTAGAGCTTTAATTTAGTTGAGGGTTCTATTCATGCTCCAGGTCTGCAGTCTCCTGTTTTTGGTAGTTTTGCTTTGTGGGATGTATGGGCTGTAGTGTTGTGAACTAAGCTGAGCCCTGCTGCTGGGTGTAGCAAATCAGAAGGGCAGGTAAGACATGAGATTTGTACAATTTTATGAATTATTGAAGATATAGACTAAGGGTCAGGCATATTTTAATGTTGTCCCATGTATTGGATATGTGACAAGCCAAAAGAAACTTTCCTGGTCATGGTGTACACGTTGTGAGTATGTGTGACAAAGAAATGGAATTTTCTGTTGCCAGAAATGTTGTGTTTATTTTGCAGAAAAAGGAGCTTGAAAAATCATAGTTTGCAGTTAGTGTGGTTTTGGGGAAGAGGGGAGGGAAATTGAGAGATCACCTAGCGTGGTTTTGGGGAAGAGGGAGGGAAATTGAGAGATCACCTTTCAAACTGGTTGAAATGCTGGAAATCCAACGTAGTCAGTCTTGTGTAGGAGAAAGTGCTCACTGTTATGCTTCCGTAGCTGACAGGAACATTAACGTGAAGGAGGAAAAAAAACCCAAAACAAGAACTGTGCTGCTGTCTTGATGTCTCTTTCTCCCAGGAAGACATTCTGTCAGGAGGTGAAGCTTAAAGATTACTTGGGGGGAGGGCGAGGATATCCATTGTATTGGAAGTGAATTGCAAAGCATTCCCTTTTTTTTTCGTCCTTCTCTTTTTCCTTTTTTTTTTTTTGTGTTTTTGATGATGTTTCCAGTGTTTAGCCAAAGTTGACTTGATTGCAGTGACAAACCATTGTTTCATAAGCTGTAATTGGCATCTATACAGATGTAGGTTGATGTAGCTGGTCCGATGTATTGGGTATAAGATGCTTGTTAATTCCTATTCATTGAGTTTAATCAGTTTGTCATATCCTGTGGACAAAATCTGAAGCATGTTTCCATTTAAAAGTATTGATGTTGAAGTCGATTTAGAGAGATGAAGTAGTTCCACACAACATGCCATGTTTTAGTCTGTGTTACCTCTCATGGTTTTGCAGCCCTTTTGTTTTCCAGCTGATTTAAAAAATGGTATTTCCTTTGTGTAAGGGACACATGTGTTGACAAAATTAACAGCGTGCTTATCTGTGCTTTTATGAGGCTTACAAAATAAGTGCACAGTGACAATATCCTTTCATTTCTCTTGCAATTGTAGGTGTTGCTTATTTAAAAATAGTTTCAGATCGTGTGAATTAGTATTTGTTGACTTTGTCCTTCCAGTGTTGGCATTAATGTTAATTTCCTGCTATTCCACAATTAAGTATCATCAGTTTTTTTGATAACAAACTGCTTGAAAAATAATTATGCAGGAAAACATTTTAGCAGGTTAGTCTCAGGGTAGTAAAGTGGTTTTGTTTTTAATAACTTTGGAAACATTTTGGCTTGATTTATTTTCATCAAGACAAAGAAATAGTGCTTGAAAAAGAATTAAGAGTTTGTCTTATATAATGGCAGTACTGGGAATTGAGAAACTGGGAATTGGTACCAGGAGGCATTTGTAAGGCATTCCAGGAAACAGGCAGCTTCTCCAATTTCTGTAAATTTATATCTCTATTGTTCCTTTATGTTTGCTTGTTTAAATATATTGTGCATTTCCTGTTATTTGTTTATTATGTAGTGTCTGTCTGGTGGAGCAAGTTGAAGTTGGGTAAAATTTTGTAAATTGTGTTGTAGGTTGAACTGGTTTTCTAGCCTTTTTGAAGGTGTCGCTTTTTAAAGTGTGTTTATTGGATAATTTTAACTGAGCCATAGATTTTTTAAGATCAGGAGTTTTTTTATGTATGCAGTTTGGTCTTTGTGTTAATAGGGTGCAGCGTTTTAGGATCCAATTAAGATGTAATGGGTGACACATTCTATAGTACATGGTTGTACCATGTTTATGCTTGGAAATTACAGCCGTGGTGTATATAATGGTTGTGTATCCTGGTAATTTTCACTTGGTTATAGGTTTGCAGTATTTGTACTTCATCTGGTATTAAAAACAACTTTTTTTTTTAAAATGGACATTACACAGTACTGTAAGAATTAAATACTTAGCATGTTTTGGTACTTTCACAACTAGTGTTCAAGGCATATTTTTTTTTAATAGTGGGATTTTGTTGCTCTAAACATAATATCCCTGAATGTTTTGGCTATTCGTTAAGTGTAAAGTACAGTGTTGGTGCTACTTTCTGAAGGCAAGAAAATTGATGAAGTCAGAAACATTACACTTGTCATTTTCATGTGTTAATGAAGGGAGAAGGATGGATCTCATGTCCACAAACAACATGATTTTGTAGAGGTGTAATTAGGATTGCAGGACACTTGGTGTGTTGGCATTTGCATTTCAGCAAGCTTTGTCTTCATAATCAGGAGACTATTAATAGGGAATATAATGTATGATTTTTTTTTTTGTTAAATGCATGTTACATATTGTAGCTTTCAAGTACTAATCTACTGAGTCTAGAGGCTGAAGTGGTCCATTTCTCTAAGTGGTACATGTGCATCAAGTTAAGGTAATTCATGCCCTACTGACTTTAATAATCAAACAGCCAAGGTGGGCAGTGGTTCAGGACAGAGGAGAGAGGGAAATACTGCTGTATCTTAGCAGCTGAGGAATAGGGGTTCTGATAAATTATTTAACTTCTGAAAGTGTGAAGGAAAACTGTGGCAAGGGTGGGACACAACTGTTTTCATTCCATTCCAGTAATTTAGCCAATGATCCTTTTATGCATCACAGTACTCGTGGCCTCTAGCTTTCAAATTTCTTTCCAGGTGAATCCAGCTACAGTATATGAAGAAGGAGTAGACAATCTAAAGCTTTTTCTGTGCCTGGTATTTTTCAGGTGTGCTTTCAGCATGGCTCTGTGCCTCTTGCCAGCCTGCAGAGCTGTTTGTTCACTGTAGTGGGTTGAGTGGACTTGGTAATTATAGAGGTAAAACTATCTGCAAATGTTGATGCCATCTGAAGTAAGTGTTGAAAGCATCTTCTAAAAGCTGTGCCATATGTTTGTTATACCGTTTTAGAAGAGAGTAGATGTTTCATACTTGGATAACTTGGTCTGTGTAGAAACATTTGTTTTCATTACATTGGTAAGACGGTACAAAATTAAAGAGAGTCATGGAAAATGTTTATGGCTATAAAGTGGCTTTTTCCTGATTAGCACTTGTCACAAGACTTTCCAGTGCCAGAATTATAGGCCATGGCCCACTGTTGTTCTTTATCCCACTGACAGTTAGGGAAACTTATGTTCTGTGGAGAAATGAAGTTCTGGTTTCCAGCCTTACAGATTCATCAATTAAATTTTAGGTCGTTCTCAGATTCCTGAACAAAAATAGTTTTTCTTGATCCTCACTTGGTAAAATATTTGGATAATGGGAGGGACTTTGCTGTATTTTCAACAGTCTTGAAAGAGAAGGAAATGCGTGTATTTGTAGTTGGAGAATACCTAAACAGTTGGATAAAAACTAGTTACTGCTTAAAGGGCTTGGATGAGCTTCTGCAGAAATTAATTTGAGGAGATAGGCTGTGAGTGTGAGCTGAATGCAGAACTGAGCTGGATGGCAGGTTTTAGTATTGGATCAGATAGTTCCAGGAGCTGAACCATTGTCCTGCTCATCCTGAACGCAGATACAACTTCAGTCCTTTAGTGTCGCACCTACTTTGTATTTTACGTACAGAACTCATGTAAGTTGCTTTTTGTTTTAACCACTTTTCTTAGTGAAGTGCTGCAGCTGTAGTGTTCAAAGCATAGTGTTTGAGTAATGTGTTTTCACAATTAAACACTGAAGTGATGCTTATTAAACTTGATGTGTCATTATAGAGACCAGTTGACTCTTTGCAGAAAATGTTAGCAATGCTAATCTTGCAGAATGCTTATTTGTAGTTAAAACCAGACAAAATTGAAATGAGTGGGTCTTGTATGGAGCCCTGCGAAGGCTGCGAGGATTTGTGTAGGTGCACCTGAGAGGATAATCTTAGTACCTTACAGAACATTTTTGGTATGAGGAAAGAAAGGAATTGTGTTTAATATAGTTTAATCTGAGTTTGTTGGACGAGGGAAGTTCAGTAAAGCAAGAGAAAATACTTAAATATTTATTACATGTTTCCGCTTTATGGGTAGGCAGACTAAAGAAATAGCCAAAGCAGAGTAATTCCTCTGTGGAAAAGCTGTTTCCAAGACTGGCCTGTTTAAATGTGGGTCTGTTCAAAGCTTGTTTTCAGGATGAGTTCTACTGATTCTGTCACAAGAAGCATGGGCCACTTGATAGTTTGCTTATGGCCATAAGAAAGTTTATTGAATGGTACATTTATAAAATGAGCCTCCGTTCGCCACAGAGTTTCGCAGTGGTTCAGGTATTATTCTTGACACTGAATACTCTTCTTTGTGTTTAAAGAATGATAGGAAGGTATTCCTTATGTACATAAAATACCACGTTAATGAACAAAACCCCCATTAAGCATATTTGGGAGTTGAAGAATATTATTTATCAGGTACTTTCACTTTGGAGTGTGAGAGGATGCATGGAGCACCAGCAGAGCTGTATTGACAAATTACCTTCCTTTATGGTTCTTGGATTTGCTATGTAGTGTTCATGGCAGAAGCTTATTTAATTAAGATGTAGAATTAAGAGCTCATTTACAGTTTTGTAAAGGGAGTGACTAAAAGTGTGTGATGAATTACAAACAGAACACTGTATGTCTACATATGAATTTCTTTTGTGGTAAGTTGTTAAATTAATTGTTGTTTGTTAAAATGGCTTTAAGTCATTTCCTTTTCTCACAGTGGCATTTGAGGATTGTGATTCACTTCTCAATATTGATTGGTTATTAATCTAATGCAGACTGAATTGTGAATGTGCTTTTCATTAAATTTCTGCTTCCATTTTGAGAATTTAAAATGCTGAACAATTTCAGAATATCATCTGCAGCATTAGACAAAAGATCTAGTGCAACAGCTTTTAAAATAGAGCCAAGAGATGTATGGGTTTTTTTGGTCAGTATTCTGTTGCTTCCACTCTAGTTGCCATTTTAACTTTTTATTTAAGCAGTGTTTTCATTATCTTGTGATTTGAAAACTTACTTGCACAGGAATATAGAGTAGAATAATGAATTGAAATTAAGGCTTTATTTTTAGGTATTTTTCTTCTAGGTAACAGAATTTTAAGTACTCTCTGCTTCTCAGATGTGTCAGTGAAACCATCTTTGGGCCTGTGTGATGAACCAGGCTGGAGAACTGTTTCTGATCAAAAATAACCTAGTAAAAATAGAAAACTCACTAGTTTTAAATAACCACTCTTGAAGTTTAGTACTAAAAGGTTTTAGAAATTAGAAGAGCCAGCTTCTGGTTGCTCAGAGCTGAGTTGGGAGGGATTCCATGGGAAAATTCTGTGATGGATAAAGGAGCTGGTGAGTGCTGGGAGTTCTCCAGAATGCTCTTCTGGAGGCATGGAACCAGTTCATCCCCTTCAAATGGAAGGGAAGCAGGTAGAGTAAGAGATCCACTTGCCTTAACTGCAAGCTCCTGAGTCTGCTCAGAACCAAAAGAGGAGTGTACCAGGGATGGAAAAGTGAACAAATATCCCCTGAGAGCTACAAGGGCATTGCAGAGCATGCAGAGGTGCAGTTAGAAAAGTAAATGCTCAGCTGGAATTGAAATTGGCTGGAGGTATCAAAAACTACAGGAAAGGATTCTTCAGGATCATAAACAACAAGCACAAACAGAAGAAAGTGCTGGCTCACTACTAAACAGAAGAGGTGAATTAGTTGCCAACAGTACTAAAAAGCAAGAGGTTCTCTGCGCTTCTTTCACCTCTGTCTTCACCAGCATTCTTGGGCCCCAGACCTTGGGAAGAAAATCCAATTTCATGCACAGACAATGTGAATGAAGGAATTATTGGGGTGTGAACTATTACAGGAGCTTGACCTCTACAAATTATCCACCCGAGGGTGTTAAGAGAGCTGGCTGATACTGTTGGGAGGCTGTTCTCTGTAATCTTTGAGAAATCATGGAGACTGGGGAATGTTCCAGAAGACTGGGATAAGGCTCATGTTGCCCCATCGTCAAGAGGGGTTTAAACAAGAACGCAGGAAATTATCAGCCCATCAGTGTTACTTCAGTCCCAGGGAATGTTATGGTACAACTCCTCCTGGGGGCTGTCACAAGCCAGATGAAGCACATGATTGGGAGAAGCTGGCATGGATTCACCAAGGGCAAATCAGTCTTGGCAAACCTGATCTCATCCTAGCACAGAGTAACCTGCTTTGTGTGTATGGAACTGGTGGTGGACATTGTCTTCCTGGCTTTCAAGGCTTTCCATCTGGTTTCTCACAGCCTCTTCCTAGAGAAACTGATGTGTTGTGTTCCAGACAAGGGTGGTGGGTGGGAACTGGCTGATGGCAGCACCCAGAGCAAGGTGGGAAATGCTCCTTCTCAAACTGGCTGCCTGTCACAAGTGAGGGCCCCAGGGACTGATACTGGGCCACTGTTACAGTATTATCGTAAGTGATCTGGATGCTGGGGTCAAGTGCACCCTCATGAATTTTGCTGATGGTACCAAACTGAGTGGGGAAAGGAGAAAGTCCTGGATGGGCTGGAAGAATGGGCTAATGAGAACCTTATGAAGTTCAGCAAAGACAAATGTAAGGTCTTGTATGTGGGAGAACTTGATCCAGCAGTGCAGCATGGTCAGGGATCTGTCTGGCTGGGAAGCAGCTCTGTGGAAAAGGACTTGGGGGTCCTGGTGGATTTAGCTCCATAAGAACGAGCCGTGTGTGCTGCTGTGGCAAAGGGACACAGTGGGATGCTGGATTACATCAACAAGGGCATCACCAACAAAGACAAAGGAGTCATCATTGGACTCTACTCAGCACTGCTCAGGCCACATCTGGAGTATTTGTCTGCAGTTTTGGTGCCCACTAAACAAAAAAGATGTGGCCAGGCTGGAGAGGGTCCAGAGAAGGGCTACCAAGATGATCAAAGGACTGAGAAGCTGCAGTGTGAAGAATGGCTGAGAGGTCCTGATTTGTTCAGCCTTGAGAAGAGAAGGCTTTGGGGGAGATGTTATCAGCACGTTCCAGTATTTAAAGGGTGCCTGCAAAGAAGATGGAAACTCCATTTTTACAAGGAGTTACATTGATAAGACAAGATTTAATGGGTACAAGTTACTCTTGGGGACCAACTTCCTACTGAATACAAGAAAAACTCACAAAGAGAACAGCCAGCCATTGGAATAATCTCTCCAGGGCAATGGTGGATTCTCCAATGTTGGACACTTTCAAGATGCAGCTGGACAGGGTGCTAGGCCATCTTGTCTAGCCTGTGCTTTTGCCAAGAAAGTTTGGATCAGATGAGCCTTCATGTTAAAGGGGAAGCTGCTGCCTGGGAATGGTGAGAATTCCCACCACCTAAGGAGTGACACACACCCCACCCAAGACTTTAACTGCTGGGTCTGGAGTCCCTGTGCAGCAGGAGTGTCCAGTGAGCTGATGGATGGGTGGCTCTTCCAACTCCTTGCTGCTACAGACTCTTGGACACGCTTCCTCCTTTGAGCTTGACCTTGAGTTTCCTGCAGCAGAGACTCAGGCATTGAATTTGTAAAAATACATAGTTAATAGAATGGTAGAGCAGCAGGTCTTGACCTGGGTGCCTGCAGAGAGAGACCCAGAAAAAAGAAATCCTTGGGCTTTTATACCATTTTTGTACCCTTACATTGAGGTGTTCTCTGATTCTGTGAATGCAGTTCATTTTGCAGGCTCAAAAAGCTGTGCAGGTCCTTTGAGAGAGAGATTTGGGAGGCTGGGGTGGCTCCTGGTTAGAGTGACACTGTTTCAATAAGAAACATGTATAAAACTATTGCTCCTTATTTTCTTATGGAGAACGGAATTACCTGTATTTTAAAAGCACAGGTTGCCAGAACTAGATTACACAGAGTCACAGAGTGGTTTGGGTTGGAAGGAGTCTTTAATACCATCCAGTTCCAACTCTCCTTGGGCAGGGACATCTTCCATTAGATGAGGTTGCTTAAAACCCCATCCAGTCTGTCCTTGACCACTCCTAGGGATGGAACATCCAACTTCTCTTTTTTTTCATGGAGAGGAGGGAGGGAATGAGTGCAGTGACTTGGCTTCATCACTCTCTTCGAAGTGTTTTGTGAAGTTGCAGTGCCACAAGAAGGTGTGGGACAGGTTCAGATCTGAACATGTGTGCAGCAGCAAGAATGCCACAATGTATGTAAGAAGGACTGTATAGGAAGCAACTCTGAATGAAGGAAAGATCCTGAGGGATCTAGGTTGAGTGCTTCATGAATTATGTTTGAACCTATGACTACTGAAAATCAGGCCACCATTTGATTTTAGGGTAGTGGAGAAACGAAGCAGTCTTTTGGGAAGGTTTTTCAGAAAGTAGTGTTACAATAAAAGGAAGACATTTTCAGTTAAAGGAAGTGGAAGAAAGGTTGAAAGAGGATACTTGGATTAGATACGAGGAAGAGTAGGAAACCAAGGAATTGAATGGGTGACTAAGTGATGCAGGCCATTTTGGGGGTGAGGGGAATGGTGGTGTGAATCATAGTGTTGTTATTCTTTCCACACCTGAATCTTGTGCCTGGTTACCATCTAAACATTGCTGCTAACTTAAGTAGCATTTAAGTGTTTGATGGTGCCGGAGCCTGCCTCAAAAGATTTTAAAAACAGGGTAAACGGGAACAAAACAGAGAGAACAAAATCACAGAGAGTTTGTGTAGGATGTGAAAAGGCTTAGTCAGAGTTATATGCTCTAAGTTCTGACTATAACAGAACTCTCTCCCATTTCTGAAATAAAAGTAAGGTGTTGGCTTTGTTTTCTATGTCTTTCTTTTAGACTGCTGCTTCTCTTTTCCCTCCTTATCCCTCAAGGAAGGGAAGAATAAAGAAACTATTGCTTCTACTCTTTCCTCAAGGTGAAAATGAAGGCCAAGAACTCTCATGTGTCTGTTCTCATGTCATGTTTTGCTGCCTTTAGATTTGAAGGATAAAGAAAGCTGAGCAAGTGTGGAAGATACAGATGGGTATGTTGAAAGGGCAAGAAATAGTTGAAGGTGTGGAATTGAAAGCCTGTGTAAGGGAGAATGATGCTGATGTAGAGAATTTAACAGTGCAGTTTAATACAACAAAGTGTAGAAAGAGTGTGAGATAAAGTGGAAGGATAAGAAAAATGGAGAACATTCATTATGTAACATCATAAAGCATGTCATAAGCAACCTCTGGCAGGAGAGAAAAAATGGAGTGATACTGGGAAGAATAAAGAGCTGCAAAAATTATGTACATTGGTTGGTAAACTTTAATGGAACTTTTGGGCATGTTACAAATATAGTAACTAAGGGTAGATTTTACATACCGTGGTTCTCAAAGCTTTATTTGTTCTTAGTCTCTGGTGTGGTGCACAGAAATGTGTTGTTTTCCAACTATTTTTAATCTCTGCTGGGTTTTAATGGTTGGAAGGGCAGAGCCTTTGAATTTGTGATTTTGTTAATACTTGAACATTGTAAGTTTTCAAGAGTGGGAGACTACAAAATTCTGAAGGACTATCAGTTTTCAAGTGTTACCTGTTAGAATTATCAACAAATTAGGCTTAAGGGTCTTCTTTGCTACTTAAAGAACGTTTTTACTTGATTTTAAGCAGAAATGAGTGTTCATTTGTTTCTTTTTTAATTCCAAGGAGAGAGTGAGTATAAGTTTTACTCTTTATAGTTTCTGAAAAATAAATCATAGTAAGAAACTGTTCAGCTAATCTTGAATCAGAACAGTACATACTGCTGTACTCCTTGCTTAAGACAGAAAAAAGAGTATTGTGCATGAAAACAAAACTGGAAACATCAGGCAGTATGACAGAGATGTGTGTCTGAGCCAGCCTCTTCTGGTGCCTTTATGAAACCCCTCAGATAGACTTAGAATCATGGAATATCCTGCATTGGAAGGGACCCACAAGGATCATTGAAGCCCAGCTCCTGGCCCTGCACAGAACAACACCAAAAATCCCACCCTGTGCCTGAGCATAGATCCACATCTTACCTTCAGTATAGGAGCACATGGAATTTTAAGTAACGAGTGATGTTTTTGTAGTTGAGGGCTTTTTTAACTGTAGTTACTGTGTGGAGGAAATTAATAGTTGAAATGGCTTAAATTGAAATGTCTCTTCTGGTTCTATATGGGGAAGATTTGGAGAGGTTTATGTTTATAGCAGAATTAATTTTTGTTGCCTAAGTAAGATGAGATCCCAGAAACCATCAGAGTCCGTGTTAACTAATGACCAGAATTAGGTCTCATTTTCTACCTTTAAAGGTCTCTGTTAACTTACAGGTTCATGTGTTAAAAATGTATTAGTTCTGACAGTTTTCTGGGATTAGTTATATACTGTCCATCTTTGCTGAATTGGTGGGAGTTTTTTCTTCTCAGTATAGTCTTAGTACAAGTAATATTTAGAAGTTTATTTGATATAAATAATTTGTAGAAAGTATTAATGGTTGAATGGAAACCTGGAAAGGAGACATTTGCTATGTGGAGAGCATGGCAGAAGCTGCATTGTCATATGGAAATGTATTGGAGGCAAATGTACTTGGGACAGGTGAAAGAATTGTGAAAGGTTGTGTAAGGGTTCCTTAGGTAATTGTGGTTGTGATCACTGCGTAGGACTGTCATGCCTGATCGTGGAGATTGTCTTCAGTTAATCTGTGAGTGTAGATGTGTTCAAACTCTGTGAGGAAAAACGTGGAATTGGAATGTTGCAGTCTGTTTATTCCCTGCCAGTAAAAATGCTGTCATGTTAAATTGTGTTTTTCTTTATTAGTTGATTTTCTTTCGTGGCAGCTTGTTTTTTGCTTTTGAATGGTAGAATGTTTTCCTGTAGTGCCAGTTGCAAACTTGGAGCTTGCTCGTATTGTGGCCAAAAATCTGAGAACAATGACGACTCCATTATGTGCAGTGAGAAAGGAACGTTTGTACTACTTGCTTTTAATTGCTAATTAAGCCAAGTCCTCTGTAGTTTGAAAGAATGGCATAGTTTATGCCCTCTGCTTTAGACCACTGTTTGCTACTCGGTTGTGGAAGGGGTGATGATTTTCATTATGATTTCTGGATGAAAGTGAAAATGCATAAGAGCAGTTATTTCTCATAAGGAGCTCTCAGGACTCAGGGAATGTGTGGTGCCTGTGGAACTGAGGAACAGCTTAGGACTTCCGTGCTTCTGGAGAAGGCCAGGAACATCACCTGCCCCATCCTCAGCACTCTGGGTTTTGCTTGACTACTCTGCTTCAGTTTCTCTATTCAGTTTAAAGGTAATTTCAATTTTTCCAGACAAGCAGCAGGGATCTTCTAGAAAAAGCATGTTCATATTTTGAGATTCTTTTGTTTATTATTATTTTTTTAAGATAAGAGAATGAAGCTACCTTAATAAAGTACAGCACTGGTTCCAATACATCAGAACTCACTTGCACAGCTTGGTAGGAATTTTCTGACTCCAGGAAACTGTGCTTCCAGAGGGATTGGTAAGCAGATATGCAGATTTACCAACTGAAACAGGAAAACAAATTTCAACTACAGGTCATTTCACAACTTTTTCCTCAGGGCTTTCTCACTTCCACAGCCAGAACTCAAAAATGGAACAAACTGATTTAGAGCAATTCATTAATGAGTAGCTTAAGGTCTGTCAGGCTTCAGACAGCTGGAAAGGAGAAGAAACACGTTCCTGCTCCAGTGGCTTCATTTTCATGATTTTTCCGCAGTATTTGAGAACCTTTCCAGGTTCTTTTCATGTCATGGCTGAAATGAACTCACTCTCATAAGGAGATTACCTGTTTCACTTGGCGCCTTGTTTGCCAGTGATTTGTTTTTCTAAATAAAAATTATAAAATTGCTGTGGAGTAATACTTACTGGTACCTGTGTTTGAGAAGGAGTGTGCTGTCAAATTTGGACAACCTCTTGGTGTTGATGTTTCCATGTGGATCTCAGGCTCTGCTGCTGTGTTGTGCTGGCATTTCCTCTGCTCTGACAGGAGTTTCTCTCATGGCATCACTGCACCATCACCTGCAGTGTCAGAGTCAAACCCCCCTGGAGCTCTGTGCTGCTGCCATACTTGAAGGGTTGGACCAAGGTGTGTGATTTTTTTCTTACCCTCATGTCTGAACATGGTAGAGCTAGTTTTTCTAAAGCAGCAGTTGTGTCTGCAGCTGGGGCCTTCCTGTGCTGTTGGGACACTGCTTGTGGGAAATGAGCTTTGTGGATGCAGTGTGAGGAATGACCAGTGTTGTTTAGGTGTCAGGTGGAGGAATATTGTTAAACAGCAGATGCATTTGTAAGATGATGCAGCATTTATAGTGGTTGTTAAATTGGTAATTCATTTAAGTAGAAGAAATGCAGTGTTTTCTTAGACACTGAACAAGCAGGGGAAGCTACTGTGAGACTGCCTGTCCTTCCACAGTCAGATAAGGGAGTCAGTGTCGTTGCTACTTCTGAATACTTTTGTTTCTTAGTAAAGGTGAGTTCTGTTACTCCCTGAAATGCACATTTGAAGTGAAATGTTGCGTTTTCTTCCTGCACATACATCAGAGTCTTAGCATTTGATTTTCCCTTTGGCTGGACTTCTTGCTTTGCACGTAGAACTTGAAGATTCCCTTAGTTTTGGAGGAATATGTCTTGGGAAGCACAGTTGCACAGCACTTGGGGATTCAACTGAAATGAGAGGTGAAGTTGCATTGCCAAGTGGCATTTACTGTAGAAAATTACCCCTGGGGTTGTACCTCCATGTCTGTATGAAGCTGTAAATCCGTGTAACTTGTCTTGTCTTTGACAGAAGCTCCATTGCTTGTGCAATGTTGCCCTCCTAACCTCTCCAGCAAGTTAACAGATTCATTTTTTTTGTGTCCCTTGTCATGTTATCCTTTCCCCCTGCATTTTTAGCTCTGGTTATCTTAAATTTTGCAAGCGCCTTGCCTCCTGTCACATAAGTGTCATGATGTGTGTGGTGTCAGTCATAGCTTTGTATATAGTGGTCTGAAAAGATGTAGGTGAGGGGGAGACACCCATTAATTAAAAAAAAAATCAAATTGTTTATTTTCATATTAATAAATTCTCCACCTTTCCTCAGGTCTACTACTGCATTTTTCCATTAATATATGAATAAATATGCAAAATTAACCTAATTAATTGTAATAGCACATCTTAATATATACATATCTTAGAGTGATCTCAATAGCTTTCTCTTGGATGCTGTCATACAAGTATTCAGTGTTTTATTTCAGTGCATATAGCCTGCATCATCTGTGGGGAAATCCCTTTAATTTAGTGACGTCTACTTTTGTGCAAGCAGATGGTAAAAACTTAAGAGTTTCTGACTGGTGTTCTGTCTGAGCTCTTAGAGGTCTGTGTTCTCAGTGAAGGAAATGTTGAGACCTCATCACTCTCTACAACTCCCTGAAAGGAGGTTGTAGCCAGGTAGGGCTTGGTTCTCCCAGGGAACCAGGATCGCTCTTTTCGAACCTTAAACAATTCTCTGATACCTTGGGCCACATCATTAAATGAGGAAGTTATTTTATGCTTATCTTCGTATGTTTGACTACTATAACCAGTGGAAGGAGGATCTCCCAAGATTTTGGGAAGTAGCCCATATTTGTGACATGAATGTTCCTATTAATTGTTCAGTCTAAATATAGGCCTCTAAAATATGAAAGATTTTTGCTTCTGTGAACCTGTATAGGAGCTGAAGGAAAGATCAGAGAATGGAGAAGGCTTGCAGTGCTAAACTTGGGTTAAGAAGCCATCCCTTAGGGGGATCCCACCCTGTAATGGAATTTTTTTTCTTTTTGTTTTGAGGCTGCTCTAAATTGCAAGCCTTCTATATCTGATGTTTGCCTCACCTGGAGATCTGTAGGTCAGATACAAACTGACCTGTTTGTTGCATCTGGCACACCAGGTCATGGAGTAGCTGAATGCTGGTGGTTGTAACTGAGTCTTGGAAATGAAGGAGATGCAGGCAGAGCTTTTTTGGGGAGTTTTGAATGTACAACCCATAGATCCCTTTAAACTCTAGCAGAGTTTTCAGGAGAATGAAGGGATGTTAGAGAGTTGCACAGTGTCATTTACCTAGTGATGGCTTAGCCACATGTAGTCCCTCTGGAATGTGACTACTGAGATTGTTGTAGTAAAATAAGGATTTTTTCTTTTGTCCTTCGTCTTCCCTGAAGACTCCCTGTTAACAGCACAGAATTTTGGTTTATGCAGTGGACTTTGTTCTGTGGTATCTTGTGACCTTCCAGACTGGTCAAGCAAGACTTTTGGAACCAGCAAATGAAGTTGTGCCCATGGGCATAAATTTAACTCCGACCTCCATGAGTGACACTTCTTTTTCAGGTGCAAAATGTGCACGTGCTCTTTGCCCCTGTCTGCACCAGAAGCAGAGCTGCCCATCTCACAGCTCCTAGGCTGCTTTCCGGGAAGACCCAGCTCTGCCTTTTTCCCAACTTGTTTTTTCCCCATACGCAATGATCTCCCTCCCTACACCAACTTTGGGATTTGCCTGTCATTCCTGTCTGGTGCAGCTGCTGATGGTTGTGGTGGCTTCAGCGTCCCTGCCTGTAGAAGGCAGAGCTAAATAAATCACAGTGGATTTGTTACGGCACAGAAATATTCTCTCATTTCATCATTAGCAGTCAGGCTCGTGACATTCCTCAAGGGGAAAGCATCATGTAACAGTTCATACTTTTTTGCTTAATACCTTGATTGTAGAGTACAGCTGCCACTGATGCAGCTGGAATACCAACAGCTGCTTTCCAGTGCCCCATGTCACTTCTTTGTGGGCAGAACTGTGTATTTCCTGTTTTCAGGACATTATTTAGTTGCTCTGAGCCTTCTGGGAGGCCTCGCACAAGATTCCACTTGCTAACAAACTATGTGTTAAATTTTATTGACAAAGGTCTTTTCACTTTGTATTTTTATACTTCGCATGTCACTCTGAAAACCTGTTTTGCAAACCCAGAGCTACAGTTTCTATTTAAAAGGTATTTTGTACAGATAAACTGTACAAAAATAGTGGTACTGATATCACTATCAGTAGTTTTCTCTGTGATCACTGGACACAATGGTGGCTTTCTGATAGTGAAAGCAAGTAGCAGCATTAGGACATCAATACTGAAAATAGCACTTTTCAAATTTTAAAATACCACTCCAGATCTAGACTTGAGTTGATGAAAATGGGTAATAAATCAGCTGTTGAATTTCTGAGTCCTGTACAAAAATGACAGCAGAATCTGACTGTAATGCTGCATTTTGCTGGGTTTGCTGCTGCTTTTGTCATTTACGTTTGGTCTTGTTGATAATATTTCTGTTTTGGAGAGAAAGATTTCTTTACTTTAGAGAATTAAGACCATTTCAAAATAATAGGTGACAGTGGCTGCTTATATGTGTTTGGGAAAAAGGAGCAAGTCTGAGTTTGAAGCCTACCAGCCAGATAAGTGATGCAGCAGAAAGTGAATTACGTGTGTCTGCTCATCTGAAAGTGGGTGGGGGAAACATCTTTATTAAAAAAAACAGGGCTGTGACTCATGACTTGGAACATACATTAGAGAACTTGGGACTGTAGCTTAGTGTTACAGAACTTGTTGAAATGTGTGAGCACGATGATTGCTGGGGCCTGGCTTTTTGGTAGTGTGTTGGTGTTATCTCTGGAGGTCAGGGAGCTCATTCGTGGGTGCTGTGCTGTGGCAGCCCAGGCAGTGCAGGCTGGGCATGAGACATCCAAAGATGTTCAGGAAGTGATATTCAGTCTCATTTCTGTCGGGGTTTGGTGGGGGAGGGTGGTGTTTGTTTTGTTGTCTGTTACCTCTTTATTTGTTAACTAAGTTATGAATAGCCTTTTATTATTTTTCTTCAAAACCATTTTCATTTTCTACATGATGTTTTGAAAGCATATCACAGAGCCTGTAATGCTGCTGAGTTTTGGTGAATATTCTTTTACTCTTTCATTTTTCTTCCCTGGAGAGTTGTTAAACTAAAACTTTTGTTGAAATTTTGTGGAATATTATTTCACAAGAGGATTTTGAAAAGCAGTAGTCTTTGTGTAAAAGAAAGCTGGTTTATATGAGCATGGAAAGCTTTGGTTATTACTTAAGTGATACTGATATATCCACAGTTGTTAGTGCTGTCTTATTGGAGTAATGCTGAAATTAAAGCCAAAATGTAATCTGAAAGTCTGTGAGAAGTGGCTTTGGTTCTTAAAAAATTAAATATATTTGCTAAAGAATTGCATTCCTTCATTAATTTAAATTTAAAGTCGAGATTCCCTGCAGGGACTCCAAGCACTGAATCTCACAAGTATTTATGTTGTTGGAGCTGGACAGATAGCAGATACTGTCTGTGGGTTTTGGTTCTGTGGTTGCTCTCTCCACTTTCAGCATGTTTGCCTCCTGTCTGGACGGTAAGGATGTGGTAGTTCAGAATATTAAGGAGTTAATCTTACCTAAAGTTTCTCAAATACTCTTATTCAGAAATGCCTCAAGGGCATAAGCCCTTTGCTTAACAATTCAGCTCTTTATAGTAAGTATTGGTATTGGTCTGTTCTCACTTGAACAGAAATTGTTTCAGAAGTCCTGTGCAGACTCTTTGAGAGGGAACACAAAAGAATACATAGGTTTATGTGAGAGTTTCTAGTTGTTTTTCAAGCCTGTCCCTTCACGTTGCATGTTGTTGTATCACAGATACACAGGTACATGTAATGGTATTATATTTATGAAAATTGCTGTCGTAAATGAGATACCAAAGAGTGCTTAAAAGAGCCATTTTACCTCTACTGTTTCCATTTAAATGCTGTACAAGACCCAGAATTTCTCATTCTTCAAATACTTTTTAAATTTTCAGTCTAAAATGATACATATTTCTTTGCCAACATTGTTGTTAGGGTGAAATAGCTCTTCTCTTCCCTGGTGTTTGTCCTGTTGGTACTTGTAGAAAAGTCATACTAGCTTTTAATTTGCTAAGGTAAATAATTTGAGGTGTTTAGACTTCCTTTTACAAGAGAGACTCTTCTTTCCTCTTATCTTTGAAGTTCTCTTCTAAATTTTTGAAATTTCTGTCTTTACTGAATGCAGGGAAATTGTATAGAATCTGCTGAGATGGTATAGATGGTATATTTCTGCTTTTAGAACAGGTTTTTCTCTGTCTCTTTTACTGCAAGGGCTTGGGAGTATCAGCTGAAACTACGAGGAAGCAGATTCAGAACAAGATGGTTCCCTGCAGTTAGGTCTGTGGAACTGCTGGCTGTCCAGTATTGTTAGTGTGAGATGAGTGGACAGGGTTTTAGAAAGTGGTGGGGAAAATTAATGGAAGGAAAATCCATCAGGAGCATTCCCCATCTGTACCCGGCAAGTTTTTGAACTTAAATTGATGTAGTCTGGAGAAATACAAGGGAAAAAAAAAACCCACTGTGTGCTAACCTCTTTCTTTTGCTGCTTTTTCAACAATGTGAGTTCATGCAAAAGCTGTGCTGGTATTTTATTATTGCTATTTTAGTCCATGTGCTGTTGAAGTAAATACAAAGACAGGTTGCTGCACAGGGCTGACTGTTGGTCTGACTTATTGTCATCTTATTTTAACTTTGCTGGAAATATATTCTCTGTTGAGCTCCAGAATCCTGCATGCTTTTTTCATCTGCCTTATGCTGGCAGCATATACTCATCTTGGTTTGCTGCCTTATAATCCAGTAATTAATGTACGTGAGATTTTTTTTTTTTTAGTAGTTTTAATAAGCCTGTCACAGAGTTCAGGATCTTACATGTCTGTATAATGTTTCACTGCTACGTGTCTCCCACACTGCCTTTCAAAAGCCATCTGATGGGTGTAGTTTGGAGTTACAATGTCCTTACCTCATTTACAGTTGATAAACCTAAAATAAGACCATAAATTCAGTCCAAAGGCCAATATCTTATCACTGCAAATTATGGAGATAATTATAGGATGATAGGCTACCACCAATAAGTGTAGTTAATATTACAGCAGTTCAAGTTTTATGTTGAATTTTGTGCTTCTTAGACATTATAAAATACCTGTGAAAATGAATTTTAGGTAGAGGTTGGCTTGACTCACAGGAAGATCGAAAGCACGTTGAACTGTTGAATGTGAACCAAGTGCAGGAGACTGACCCAGAGTCTCAAATCTCATGCCATTACTGCACAGCAGGAATACATTTTGACAAATTTATTTACTCCTGCAGCACGTTGTGCAGTGTAAGGGCACTGTGGAAGCCTTGTGGCAGAAAGGGGAATGGAGTTGAGAGGTTGTTGCTCCTTTGAGTCCGACAGTGGTGAGAGGGACTGGCATGACCTGAGCAGCCACGTCCCCACATCTGGGGAGGCAGGGAAATAAAACCAGCAAGAGCTTCAAACTTTTATGTTCCACAAAGACTTGGAATTTTTCAAATTACCTCACAGCAAAAGAAGTTTGAAACACATTTTCAGCATACTGGAGTTTATGGAGTACTTTCCATGCCCTGGACAGCAGCTGAGGCCTCGCCAGTCAGTTTTTCCCTGTGAGCCACATGCACCTCGTGAGATGCCAGATCTCCATCTGTGTCCTACAGACAATGTCAATATTCTCTTTTGCATGTGCAAGTGTTATTTATGTTTCCAAGCTTAAGCATAAAGGTTACCCACCTCCTGTTGCTTTCACAGGACAGGCCACAGGTGGTCCAGAATGATGACTTTTGCTTTTTTTAGATGTAAGAAAATCTGTTACTGCAGAAAGCAATGAAAAAAGAGCCTTTTGTACTATAGTTGACACTTTAAAATAAAGGGCTTAAAAAGATTGACATTTGGGACTGACTGGATGCTACCCTTCGCCTTTTATGATTACTTGAAAATGTCTTTAAGTTTGATACATTTTCAAATATTCTTAAACTTTCTCACCTTTGTATTTTTTCATCCTCCCCAGACATTCCCTACAGAGGGATAATCACTTGTTCTCTAAGTGACTGGTGTGACTGAAGTGATGATTATTATGTGGAAATGCTTTGTGATGATGGGAGGCTGTTGTGCAGCCAGGTGGAGTAGGAATGCAGTGGTGACAGTGGAGAAGGTGCTGTCGTTCAGGGCTTGAGTAAATTGTGATCTGCTTTCCTTTCTCAGCATTCCCCTCTGACAAAAGTTTCATCTCTTACTTGGTGTTTCCTCTCACTCATTTTTTCTGTCTGAACTTCTATTTGCCAGTTCTCTGGTTGTGCACAGCACTCTGTAGAACTTAATTCAGTGTCTGACTCTGCTGTGCTTGATTCAGAGATTTTTGTGTTGTTTTGCTGTTTTCCTTGTTTCCTCTCTAGGGGAGTTGCTTGTTCATGGTGACACAGTGTTTTGGCAGGGATTCTTCAGTGTATACTGGAGTATTTATATATATTAATGAGTGCAAATGAAAAGTGTGTGCACCTTTCCCACATACATTTTCTAGTAGTGATGAATTCAATTCCTTGGGACCAGTACTTGAAAAAATCCAGTGTTCTGTGGAAATTAGCTTTTCCTGCATTTTGAAGCGTTCTTGTTAGCTGTGGTTGACACACTGATGTATTCTGTCAATTCAAAGATCTGTGATCAGGCCATTGAGTGCTTTGAAGGTGAATTTATACTGTAAACAAAGATAGATTGCATCAGTGACAGTGAAATGAGAGACAAGGGTGTGTCCTGTTCATCAGAATCTTAAAAAGGAAGACAGTCAACATTTTAGTGTTAAGGAACTGTCTTTTTAATGGAAACTTCTTAGTGACTTTATGGCCTTGAGTCAGTCACAATTTTGGTGCATTTTTTGCAGTAGTATCAAGTTAGTTGCATTTTGGAAACTATATTGCCTGCAAAACTGCTGAAGTTCATTCTAAGGTTTGGCATTAATGTGTAATTGAAATTGATGTCTGCCACTGTAAATAATGTCAGAATTGATCGTTCATCTAAAGGCCCGAGTCCTGACAGTTTTAGCTGAAGAGAGAACTTAGGAAAACACTTCTCCTTCTCTGGAGTGAATCCTGAGGAGTATGGTACGTTCATCAAAATCAAAACCTCCCCAACAAATGTCTGATGTATAGAATTCAGTTATTTCCAGCATTATTTCATTTTGAATGCAAACCCAGCAGTAATATATCATAAGGGACTCTTGGAAGGTGTTTGGTGTATGAACCACACTCACATCCTGGTTTATGAAAGGTGCCAACAGCCTTTGAACTTCCTGATGTTAAATGCTGCACATCTGCTCTTTTGGGGTGCTCTGTCCCATTTCAGATTTCTGGTCATGGTTTTCACACCTCGGTGGGTTTATAAAATGTGTTTTAACAGTTTGATTACTGTTCAAAAGATTTTTGGATTTTCTCTCTGGTTCTGAGAGAAGAGCAGTGTTAGTGCTTAGAGATGCTGATTTGGTCACTCTGAAAGGTGGTGTGGGTGCAACACGGGGTGAATTAAATGCTGGGTTAAAGATTTGGGTTCCATATGATGGAATCCACATTGTGCAGGTTGTTAGTGTACAGACAGACATTTTTAAGAGACAAATGGCCATTAGCTATTTTCTCTTTGGGACTGGTACATGTAATGAACAGTCTAAGGTTAGTGAATAGTGTGTAAACTTTTAATTAAGAGAAGTGCACAAGGTTGACCATTAGAAATGAGTATGTTTGGGTTGTGTATTGCTTTTCCTAAAGTGTAGTGACTCAATTTCAAGGTAGTTTTATAATAAATGCATAAAATTCTGTAGTTAATAATGTTTTGAAGATGAAGCAGCTAGTTTTGAATTTTCATTTATTTCATAATTTTTAACCTTTGCTGTTAAAGTTGAAATCTAGTACAACTTTAACCATTTTTTTTTTTTTATCATTAGAGTTACATTTTAAAGAGTTAGGTGTGACTGGTTTGAATTGGTGGCTTCTGGTCCACAGGTATTGGAGTACTGTGCTTTAAGTAGTCAGGGTATGTGGTGACTGAAAGGTGGGCCCAACAGAAGGGGATATTGTACTTCTTCCATTTGGGCATTGTGTAAAAGATTACTTGCAGATCTTTCTGTTGGAAGGATTATTATAATCATGATGGAGTTGAGAATTCATAATTGAGTCTATGTTTGTAGTGTTCAACCAAGACAGAATGGTGGTGTGGCCCAAACACCTCAGTCAGTACCCGTCTCTAATGGATTGCATTTTTCTTTATCCAGCTGTTTGTTTTAAATCACAAAATCCACCTTTTCTACTCAAGGTCATGCTGTAGTTGTGTGGAAAGGATGGCTGAAACAAAGCTCTCTGTAAGTGGAAGCTTAGTGTCTGCCATTCTGCCTCTGTCCAGCAGAGAATTATCGTGATGACTTCTGGCTTAAAAGGGAGCTTGACTCTGGAGTCTGATACCTAAGGCATTTGGGATGAGTATGGACAACTCAGATTTAAATCTTTGTTTTAAATAAAGTGAAGCCTGAATCTTGATCTTTCTAGATTCGAGTGCTTGCTGCATGGTTTTAATGTTCAGGAGTTTTTTGTGAATTTTTTGTGCATCCTGTTTCCCTCCTAGAATAGAATTGGCTTCTGACCTGCTGTATTCACCAGGAACTTTATCCTTTGAAGCTGTCTCTGTTTTGTAGTTCAGTAGTATCCCTGAAAATCCGTACAAGATACAGAGAGAATTGCCATTAAGCTTCATACATCATTGTTTTCCCACTTGGTATTTTTTGATGTCCATCTGTATACTGGATGTCAAGTTTGGTAGGGCTTGGGAAGCATTATTCAAGAAGGAGCTCTTAATCCAGCTCTAGGGAAATGTTAATGCAAACCTGCATGGCTGTTTACCCTGCAGCTCCAGGAGTCTTTAGGATGTTTTGCCTGTGACAATTCACTCTCAGGTTTTACTTACCAGAAGACACTGCTGGCCAGTTCCCAAGCAATGTTTTGAGTGTATTGTCATTTTACTTGGTGTTCAGTGCACATTATGATGCAAATGCATACTAGTAGCTAAAATAATTTGGACTTGGGCTTTGTAGTGCATAAATATAAAATCTGAAATCTCTGTGAATATACCTCCTCCACCTGTTGCTGCCACACAGCAGAAATAAGACATTTATTCTTTCCTGGAATAAGGTTCACCAGCTCCACCATTCAAAAGTGGGACTGCTCATTAGCTGTGGACTGTATCCAGAGGATTGTATTCCTCTTATTTCCTCATTGCAATTTATTTTTGTTCAGACTGCCACATGAGGGGGGGAGAAGCTGAGGGATAAGGCTGGGTGTTTGCTGGCATTAGCAGAGAAGGGTTACAGCTCTTGATGGGAATTATTGTGATGCTTTTCAAGGTGTTTACTGCGCATGAAGTTCTTCTACAAAACATTTTTCCATGCAGGCTGGTTATC
Source organism: Orthonyx spaldingii (assembly GCA_013397795.1). Classification (NCBI taxonomy): domain Eukaryota; kingdom Metazoa; phylum Chordata; class Aves; order Passeriformes; family Orthonychidae; genus Orthonyx; species Orthonyx spaldingii. The sequence continues at coordinate 1,488,728 of VZTJ01001761.1, read as the reverse complement.
ATGCACATTTGGTTATGTTCCAGCGTTGCTCATTTTTGTATGTGAGCATAATTGTGTAAGCATAATTAAGCAGCCACAGAGGAGAAAATATGAATGGCTGTGGAAAAAGGAATGTGATATGTGGAGTGCACCTGTATGGGGGATTTCAGTGATGTGATGGAAAATCATTGGGGTGGACCCTTCTGCTGCACTGGCTGTGGTAACTTTAAAAGTACCAGCATTCTGAGACTCCTTGAAATAGTGATATTTCAGTGTTTAAAACCAGCTTCATTCTGGTTAGATTTTTTTTTTTAATCCTTTGTGTCTTAATGTGCCTTTACCAATTCTGTATCTCCTGTGGTGCTGAAAATTCCACACTTCCCACCCTATTAGCATTAGTTTTTACACTTTCTTTATGAAGCAGCTCCTGACCCATTTTCACTTCCATTCTTCTAAAATAAATCATCTTTTCCTTGTATTTTCAGACTAAGCTACCAGCAGTAATATTTCAGAGTACCAGGCCACCTCTAGTGCTTGAACCCTTTTGGGACTGAAGTTTCGAGTGTACAGGTTGAGCAGAGCAATTGGTGGTAGCTTTTAAATATTTTTTAATAGTTGCCTTTCTGTATTGCCTTGCATTCAGACAAAACAGAAGTGTCATTCTGTTTAGTCTGAAACTAGGTATTTTCACAAATTGTATTGTTGTGTCAGTCGTGGTAGGCATTGTCTTGTGCATATGTATGTACATTGTTCTCTGTGTAATACCTCTTTTTTTCCAAGCTTCTTTATTCTTTGTTTCATTGTCATTCTTATGCTTGGTGCCTGATAGTCAGTGTTACATTTCCAAGGACTTGTGTCCAGATCCAGAGATATTTGCATAAATAAGTTATTCAGTTCTTTTTTTCCTTAGGTAAAACAGGCACTTATTAATACAGACTCTGGCTTTAGTAGTGGTGGGTTTCTGTGTATGTTTGGATTTTTCTGTGTTGATTTTAATTGTATTTCCAAAATAATTTGCCCAATGAAAACAAAACCAGCTATTTATTTGTTGTATCATATCTTACTTAAAATCTGTATGAAACCCTGCAGACTCCTAGATAAAACTGGTTTAACATTGAAGAAAAAAGATAGGTTTGTCTATCAGTGTTACTTCAGAACATTTAGATAGCTATGACATGCCACACCTCATTTGTGGTGGTCAGTGTTGGTATAGGTGAGAATTGCTGGGATAAAATCTGATTTAGTGGTCTTAAATTTTAGTGTATGGTGATCTATTCATGAGCTTGAACAATTGCTAAATTAAGGTGCTGCAGTTCTACTTGAAATAGACTAACTATGGTAAAAATAGCCAAAAAGATGTTCCTATAGTCTCAGATGAAAATAATGTTCCAATTGCCTATGAAAAATCTACCACCACTTGGAAAAAGTGTTGCATTTGTTTGTTTGGGTTTTTTTAAAAGATTAAAGGATTTTGAATTATTAAATTCCATAGAAAATTTGCCATAATCTCCTGAGTCACCTGATTATGAAATATTTCAGGGAGAGAATATAGAGGATTCCGTTTGCTGCTAATTTAGAATTTCTAGAAATGATGTAGATGTGTGTGTATGTACATAAACATTGATATTTGTAAGTTTATTTGACTGTATTTAAAAGAAATAACGAGAGGATTGCATCCTCCAGGTGGACTCAGAATTAATGCAGAGTGATTCACCATGTAAGCTCCAGTCAACAAATTTTTCATAAAATCCAGTTGGTTATGGACAGTGTCAGCTTCAAAGGACTAAGCTTGCTGTACTTTATGTATGTAAACTATTTTTAATATGTGAATTATTGAGTTTGCATCTGTCTGACAGAAAACACTTGCCAAGAATGTCTTATAAGTGTTCTGTATTCAGGGGAGGCAAGTTGGGTTTTTTTACTCTGCTCTAAAATGTCACTTTTCTCCATCTAATAATTGATTTGCATGTATTCTCTTCTGTATTCTGTTGTGCAGTTCTGTGCTTTTTATGAAGCAATATCCTTCAGTTTTCAATGATAATTGAGTTCATGTTAATTTTCACTTGTAAGCATAGCAACCTTGACCTTACTTGTGCTGCTTACTATGTCATCTCTCATCCACCATAGACATAATTTGAAAAAAAATATTTGTTACATCTTCAGTATAATCTGGAAGCACAAGTCCTAGACTACAATAGTGGCTTTTAAAGAAAGTTCATCTCAATTGTGACCATCAGGCTGTGCATGTAGCTCATGTGTGCAACTACTTTTCTTTATTGCCTGCACTGTTTATTCCTGTGTCCTGTCTCATGAAGCATTAGTCATAAGAAAATAAATTAGCCAAAACTGATGATATATTTCTTGAGAAATGTTTGAGGAGGATCAGCTTCTGTTGTTCTATACTAATTGTCCCTGAAATGATCAGGACTTTGATCCCAAGTATTACTAGCAGACTAGAATAAGCTCCCAGCATTCCAATATGCCATAGAAATTTTTCAAGAGCTGAAGAGGCCTCTTCGTGTTTTTCCTTCTTGAGGCCTGAATTTTTTGGGGTCTGAGCATATTTATGTCCAGCATGCTGTACTTCCAGCACTCTTACTGAGGCTTTTGAATAGTGCAGTCCATACATGAAATACAAGGAGAGTAAATGTGCTAAATTGAGAGAGAAATTTTATAGCAGAATATGAGCGTTGCAAAGACAGAGCATATAAAGAAGCTTTGAAAGCTGTAGTGGGAATTGCTATTGAATAAGAAAGTAAAGGAAGTTAAGGATATTGTGCTAATACATAATATGAGAGCCTTCAGTGGAGGATCTGCTGCATTAATCTAGGTTATCTTCAGTCAAATAAGAATGTTGTGCTTTTCTCTGCAGGAGTAAACGAGATGTTCCTGTAAATCATTTGCAGCTCAGACGGTGATGTGTATCCAACCAGTCATTGATGGGGGAAAAATAGTTTTAACTTCTGAGGAATTCAGACTTGTCTTTTTTTCTATGTGCTTAGCTGAAGGAAACCCTACTCACACCCCTGTTGCTGCAGAGCAGGAGCTGGAACTTCACCAGGAGGTTCTCTGGGCGGTAGCAAATCGTTGTCATTGTTGTTAGCAAATCACGTGTGCATTTTGGTGAATTGTGACATGGAGGAAGGGATGGGAAAAGAAACCTTTCAGAGCCTCCTCAGTGGTACTGAGGGAGGGAGAAGGAGCCCAGCACACACACACACAAACACTTGTGCTTTTCTGGTCTCTAGGTGCCCCTCAGACTGACTGATGGTGGATGTGTGATTGTTGCCTCAGTGACCAGCACTGTCCACGTAGTTACTTGATTTTTCAGAAAGATAAAATATGGGCTAATTAACATTCTGTTTCTAACCATTACTGTAGTGGGTATTTTGTTTGTCAAGCATCTGCCTATGTCTCTCTCTCTAGTTTTCACATGGAATCTCTGTTCTCATTACCTGCTCACAAAGTCCATCCAGTCGAGTCACTGGAGACACAAGAAAAAGAAGCAGCAATGGTTCAGTTTTGTCACCATCCCCCAGCTTATCTACATGCACAGTAGTGTTTTCTGTTGTGAAATTGAAGGTTATAGGGACTTCTTGAAGCTTTGAATTTGTGATTTCACACTGTATTGTCTGCATTGAAATGCTGTGTTTTTCTTGAGCAGTTAATTTATTACCCAGTAAAATTCAAATAATTTCTTTCACTGTATGTTACTGCTCGGTTGTTGCCATGTTAACAATTCAGTTTGCTGGCTTTGTGGTTCCCTGTAGTTGCCAGGACATTTTTCTGTGTTTTAAGTAAAAAATTGCTGACTCAGTGTACTCCTCTATTTTCATATCATTAATATATTAAAGAATTAATAGTTAATATTTTATCATGTTTGGCTGTTCAGCCCTGTTTAGTTTCATCTTGATCAGTTGTGCTTGTTGTGACTAAGGATAACATCACAATTTGAACAAGCTGTATTGATTTTTTTTCCTCCTTTTTTAGTACAGTTTGACAGTAGTTTGAAGTTGTGCTGTAAAAATACAAACATTTGCAACCAGTGATAATGGTAAAGTTTTTTTCTTCATATTAATTGAAGTAGAAGTAACATTGTCCTTTATAAAGCAGAGCTGTAATGTTTCACTGACTCCTGTATACACTATTTAGAATTCTGCTTTTATCTGTTAGATTTATCAATTAGATTGGTTTGGGCTGGGTATATTTATTTAGTTAGTTAGTTATGGTATATTCTTGATTCTAGGGTCTTTCCTTCATGAAATGACATCATGTTGATAATAACCAAAACTGGCATTTACTTTATGGGGTTGGTTTTGTTTGCTTTGGGTTTGTTTGGTTAGTTTTTTTGTGAGTGTCGGGAAGAAATGGCCCTAAAACAGAGGGAAAAAATGCTCCACTTCCTTATCCATCGGAATGATAAGTAGGGAACACACAAGGGTCTGGTAGTACATTTTAAAGGTGATTCTAGAATTATTTCTTCCTTTTGTGGACAGATTTCACTAGCTTTTTCTGAGCTGGCAAATACACTAAGCCTTTTTCTTGACTGTATTGTGTTTAAATGTGTCCTAAGAATTGGTAGTTGAATCTGTGCAGTCAGGATGCCCCCAGTCATGAACTATGATGTAATCAGAGGGAATTTGTGTGACAGTAGTGTATTACTTCAGTTGAAGGTGGCAAACAACATGAATGTTGTTACTTTTTTAGTGTTATATAAGCCAGTTTCTTTTCCTTCAGCCATCCCTGTATTGGTTTCCTGCTTCTGCTCTTATTGCCACACTGCAAAGCAGCTGTGGGTGATAATTTTGCCAAGTTCCTAAATTCTTCAGGTTTCCCTTTTATCTTCTTGCAGCCTCGAACAAAGGGAAGGAAGTGTACTACGTTGTGTAGCAATCTTCCTTTTCATTTCAGGGTCTTTCTCTTTCTTGTTAATTTGTCAATACTGGCAATTCTCAAGGCTGACTCCATTGAATGCACTTAGACATCCATACAGTGTGCAGAAATAACAATGCTTAAAAATCTCAGGGGTTTTTAACTTCCTCAGAGTTCTTAGTGTCTCAGGATAATTTAAATGGGTTGCACAAGTGGTGCCATAGGTGGCCTTTGCAGTTAAAGATCCATTAAAATGAGATCTTTTGAATGTTCTTTCAAAGGAAGCATATGCAGATCCGTGCAGTTGTGACCTCCCTTTTACATCCATTCATTCAACAGAGACAAATTCCTACCTGTGCAGAAAAATACTTATTACTTTCTAAAGATCTTTGTGGATGGGTCTGATGGGGGAGAAAGTTTCTTGACCAAAATCTAAGTTGGGGAAGCCTTTGCCTGGTGACTCTGCCTTGGCTGCTGGGAAGAGCAGGAGCCACACAGTGACCAACCTGCTCTTCCTCCAGAGACCCAGGGGCTGACTTGGTGTTCCCGCCGAGGAAGTAACCCTTGCTTTTAGTTTCTGTTTCATTTTGTTAGAATGTGCTAGATGAATTTAAAATATAAATCTGAAACAGCCTTTTCAAGTTAAGTTTGCATAAATATGAGTGTGTTGCTGATTATGTTGCAAACTGGTTAGAGGTCAGCGGAGAGGGTTTGCTTTAATGGTGTAATTGAATTGCTCTTACAGGAAGAGATAACTTACAGTTAACTGTGGCTCAAAGGGGAAGTTCTGATGTCTCAGGCCTTGCCTTGTGCTGGCATCAGTGAGATGGCTTAGCAGTATCTTCAGTTTGTGTTCTAACATAAAGGGAAAATCCACCTTGTTGGAAATGGCTCTGAGCTGTGTGAAAGGCTTGGGCACAGGTTTTTACATCCCTGCTACAGACAGTGCTTCAGATACATGTAATATGTCTTTTAATGAGCATTTACTTTAAAAGGGGCTGGGGGAACGTTGAGGGTCCCCAAACACTTAAATGTTAAAGTGTGTGTGATTTATAGTTTCCCTGAACATCTGTACAGAAAAATCCTGTTATATTTGTGCATAAAGTCAAGTTCTCTTTAAACACCTGTAGCCCAATTCAGGAAATAAACTATCCTAGCTTCCTCTCCAATATTTATTGTAAGCTGCCTGTTGTGGTGGCAGTTTCTGTATGGTCTGAATTGCAGAAGACAAAACACAAATTTAAGAAAATATCAAAATGGGACTATTCTATTTAGCAGCTGCAGCAGGTACTGCAAATCATCAGAAAAAGGGAAGCCTATCTACAAATCAGCCTGTAATAGTAACATTAGGGGCACCATCAAGAATATTGTTATGATTTGTACAAATCAAGAGATGAGACCAAAAAGTGGAGAGAGGAAGCACTTTGCCAAAACCAAGATGCTGCACTAAAATATTTGCAGATGGGTTCACCTTGGTGAGCGTGATACTAAATCAGAGTCAGTGCATACACAAATAGTGATCTTAAGAAATTTACTTTAGACTTGTGTGCTTTGCTTCTGATTTCAGGGATGATATTCTTTAGATTGAGAGTTGGCTGACTCCAAGAGGTGTTCATAGTGATGGGAATAAAATGAAAGGAATATTAGCTTTGATCCATGGTGCACAGAATTACAATCCTTCCAGTACAGTTTGCTAGGGCAAAGCTTGCAGCATGAAGGAAAAGTTCTGCAGCAGATCTTTGAGGTAGAGGCAAATACACATCTCTAAATTTAGTATCTTCAGAACATGGCCAAATACCTACAGTTTGAAATATGTACTTTAAGTTTATGTAAACATATTTTCATGTTTTATTAAATCATTTTTATACCACACGTACACCCGCAGTTCTGTAGCAGCACAGCTTTGTTTTTATTCATCAGAACTTTGCCTCTGAAAACAGCCATAAAATAAGGCTTTTCTGGACTTGGAAGTAGGTGAAAGGATGTGATATATCTCAGTCTTGGGATACAAACTGAGACCTGCTCAGAACAGGTTAGATCAGTAATTGGGCTCTCCACAAGTGTGTTTTAACTATTTCCTGACATGTCCTCATTTTATTTTTGGCATTTCTCATTTTGATGATTAATAAAAGCTTACTCAAAGTAAATTATAAATATGTGCAAGGCTCCTGATTTAATATTGAGCTTGATTTCCTCCCCTTTTTTGAATATTTAGTTTTAGTAAAATCTCTTAAGAACCCTCCTCATTTCACAGAATCACAGAATATGCTGAGCTGGAACAGATCCACAGTCTTCCATTACTATCATGTAATAAAATCAAGGAGTTCATAATTGCAACCAGGTTTGAAACACAGACCACAAATTGGTGAAAGTAATGGATAAACCAGCTGGAATTAGAATTTGTTGGAAGTCTGTCTGGCATTTGAGAACTGTGCTGGTGCAAAGGACCTTCCCTCCCATTTAAATTTGTTCAACTGCTTCAATTCAGTGGCTAATATGTTCAGAAAGTTGGGGAAGTGATTTTATTTATTTATTTATGTATTTACTTACTCATTTCCAAAGTGTAAATAGAGTCAGGAGGTAAATAGAGTCGTGAGTTAAGGATGTGAGAGGTTAAAGGTCATGGCAATTACAGTGAATAGAAGGTGTCACTTCAGTTTGTTAAAAATGTGTGTTCATAGCACAGAACATTCTTTGCCTCTGTGTGTGTCACTTAAAAACTTCTGGGGCAACTTTTCTCAAACTGAAATTAATTTCTAGTTGGATTTACATTTCTGATTTTAGCTTTTCTTAGACTACAGTAGAAGGTAGAAGCAGAAGGTAGTAATTCATTTTACAACATGACAAAGATGTGAAAAGTATCGAATCTTGGGAAACACTATATGAAGATAGCTCAATTGCATAAGCAAACATGTTGAGGTATTGTGTTCTTCAGTTTAGCAAAAAGGAGTGAAATAACTGTTAAATGAAAAATGAATTCTTTAGGGAAAAAAACAATGCGGTGAGAATAAAATCAAAGAGGTTTCTTTCTTGCACATTGGAAAGAATAAAATCAATCCTTTTGTATTTCATTGATTTTTAAATTAAAAATTGTCATTTAAGTTAGAGGTTTGTTTTGTGTTGGGGAAATCGAATGTCCACAGATAAACCAGAGAAAATTTCTGTTGTTCATTTGTTGTCAATTTGCTTTATAATCAGTGATCTTCCAAATCTGTTCTGTCTTAAATATTACATTTCTTCTTTGAAAAGCGATACTGACTTTGTTATTGAGAGTGTTTGTAGACCTCATCTTTCAAGCTAATAGAAAACTTTATTTTTTCTCAGAAAATGTATTATTTGCTTTAGTAAAATACAGAATTTTGAAAACCTTGTATTTCTTTTTCCCAGGCTGTTCGCTGCTATGAATCGCTAATTTTGAAAGCTGAAGGAAAGGTCGAGTCTGATTTCTTTTGTCAGTTAGGTCACTTCAACCTCTTATTGGAAGATTATCCAAAAGGTAAGAATTTTTAGTTCTGATAAATGTCTTTGGGGGATTGTTCGTCAGTGTAGGTGACACAACACAATGAAAAACATTGGGCTAAGTCTCTGTTTTCTTGGTCTGTACTGCATTTCAGAGCCCATAAAAGAATTAGGACTGGTGATGTCTTTACAAAAACAACTGTATTCTTACTTCTTGTTTTCTTTTTTTTTTTTTTTTTTTTTAATGAAAAACCAAACCAAAACACTCCTGGTTCAGATACAAAGTTGGCTGGCAGGCCCAGTGTCTGATAGCTGCCTGCCTTTCGGTGACTGTGGGATGTGGGTGGGAGCTGAGTAGAACAGGTCAGAATATTTCCTTTGTTTTCCATGGGGTGTCTTTTTTCATTGTCACTGCTTTTTAGTTTTAACATGAATGCAGTTCTGTTTGTGTAGGGAAACAAACAACACCCCCACCCTGAAAATGTGTGCTCCCACCCCACGCCTTCTTCCAAACACACAAAGGTTCTGGTTTACAATTTCCTTGGGATGCAGAAAGAGGGAAATGAGTTATAACTGTGAGTAGATCAGAAGCACTGCCTGGTGACTCAGGCTGGCTGTGGGCTGTTTCATAGCAATGTGTCTGTGGGTCCTCTGGTTCTCTAACATTAAACAGTGTGAGTTTGGTTCCTGGGACCTTGATTTCTAAAGTGACAAACATTTGGATTTGATACTGCTCAGGAGGAATTTGCAGGAATCTAAATTCAGTCTATAAATTCAGAAGGGTTTGGGTAGTGAAGGCATCTGTCTTGTACCTCATCCCATCCAATTAGTGTGATATAACCACTGGTGTTTCCAAATCCAGAGTCATGGGAAAACCTGCAGGGAACATGGCAGTATGCTCTCTCTAAAATTTAGCGACAAATAGTCTGATCCTGTGCTTTTCTTTTAAGAAAATTCTGCCTCCTGCTCTGCAAAAAAACCTGATGCCACTGTTTCTCATTAGCCTAATACAGCTAGGTGTGAGTGCAGTGTGACCTTCTGGATGTATTTTACTTAGCAAAACCAGCCCAGGATTATGGACTGAACTGTATTAACTCTGCTTTTGAGTTGATAGCAGTTAAGAGTGACAGGACCAGGTGTTGCTGTGGATCAGAGGCAGGGTTTACTGATGGGGCATCTGCTTTGGTCTGTGCACATGGTTTTAAAAACAAGCATAAAAAAATCCAAATGATGGTTGAAAATATCAGTTCTCCAGAACTGTAAAAGAACATTAGCACAGCAATGTGACAAGAAACATTCAGCCGTTAAAAATATGAGTTAAAGTACTTAATACTTTCTTAGGTGCCTATTTAAAGTCACATGTGAATCATAAAAGAAGCTTCAAGAAGACAAAAAACTTCATTAGTTATGGAGTATTAAAAAAAACCCCAGTGTGTCTGTGTTTTCAAAGAAGTAATAGTCGTAGCTAAAAACACCGGAGGAATTTTAATTGATGTAAAAAAGGAAGTTAAAGAGTTCTTTTATTAAGTGAGGGACATACGTTCCTGTTCACTACAGTTTTTGAACTCTAATACTGAAGACTGTAAAAGTATTATCCTCAATGCAAAAAGGTGTTCTATGACTAATTTACTGCTGTTATTTGAAAGGAGTAGAATGCTTGTGTTCCATTATAAATTTAAAGTAAAAATAAATTCCATTACATGATACAAATTTTGTTACTTTAATTATCATGCATTCTAATTGCATTATAGTTAAATTTTATGTGATTTGTAACAGAAAGGTAAAGAGAGTTCAAAATGTTTTGATCTCACTAATGTATATTTTACCTAATTTTTAAAGTCCTGTAGTTCCAGAAGTATAAAATGCTGAAAGAGCATGATCTTCAGAACCATAAATCTGTGTAGTCTGAAGTTAGTAATGGTCAAAGTTATAGAGAAGTCAATGTGTTTAATAAATTGGATATAATTAATAAAACATCACAAGATAGCAGCATGTATAATGCTCCACAACTTTTTTTTTCTTCCCTTGGAAGCCTGTTACTTAATTAAATATCTTCAATAAATGCATACACCTTTGTATATAATGTATGAAGTGTCTTTAATAAAGGCAAAGTGATAGTGTTCTTTGTTTAAAAAATGCTTACAATGAAGTTTGTGCAGAGCAGAACAAATTGTGAGCTGACTGTAGAACCCAGATCAGTGGTCAAGATGAGGCAATGATAGAGATCTGGGTTTCATGTTGGTAGTTTCTTCTCTTTAGATCTGTCTCATTTTTTCACAAACACTTAGGCAGTGAAGGATCCTGCAGCTGGGTGCATTTGTAGTGTGTCAGTATTTTTATGTACCTAATACCCTCTTCTGAATGTAGTAAAAAGAGAGTGTAGGTAATTTCTTTGTAAGAATTAGGACTCATACACCAGAGAAGAGGGATCTTGAGAAAAAGTCATGGCGGGTTGCATCACTGAAATTCACATTACTGGTGCTAATCCTGCTCTTGCTGCGTGCACTCCGAGTGTATCAGTGAGGAACAGGCTGCCTTTGAATGTGCGGTAAGCTGATATCTGATGCTGAACTCTACTTAACTTTGTTTTTTTTTTAATGAAACCTGTTAAACGTTGTAATTTCCCTTGAAGTGCATTATGTTTTCTGTCACTTGTAGCCACTGAATTCCAACATCAACACGCTTTTATTTTTCTTCTTTAAAAAGAAGTACTTGTCTCCAAGAGAAGTTTTGAGTTCACATCATTAATTACTGGATGAGTGTCTTCTTAATATTATACTTGAGCTTAGACTGGAGTATCAGTGCTATTGCTTGCCATTAAAAGATCTGAAGCTGCTCTGCAGGTTGCAGTTGTCCCAAAACGCTGTAAGTTTGAACTGCCATTGATAGCTAAAGGGTTTTCTTTACAGCCAAGGAATGGAGTTGTTGTGTTATCAGCACTCTGCTGCTGTTAGGAGAAGGTCCTATGCCAGGGATCAGCCTTTTTGCAGATTTTAAATCCAGTGAGACACTGACTTGCATTCAGAGACTTATCACCAGGATTGCAGATGGACTGATTTCAGCTTAGCCCCTACATTCAGGGTGGGTTCTGTGCTCAGCTTTCACTGTATTGATCGTGGCTGGTCAGAATTTGGCTTCGGGATTACCGAAATGGGAACGTTGACTCCTCCCTGTGAAAACTATTTCATTGCCTCAGTACCATTTTCTTAACTCTAATCTGTTTCTTCCTCCTTTCTTTTTTGAAAAGGCAGTTATTCCCCAGCTGTTGGATTGTTGCAGATGTTCCCAAACCTCTTGTTCCCTGGGCGTGCCCTGAGTGGCACCCCCATGTCTGCGGGTGGCTTTGTGCTGGCGCAGCTGAGCCTGCAGCTGTGTGGGGAACTGATCCAACTGAAAAATAGCCCGGCACAGAAACGCCGTGGAGTCCCCCCAGAATGTGAAACCTCAGCCTTGGGTTTTGCTGGAGGAGGTGGATGGGTTGTCATGGAGGCCTTTGGATGCTGGAAGCATTCTGAACCCAGCTAGGACTCCTGGTGTTAACCTGTGAACTTTGTTTGCTGCTGAATTCCCTGGGACAAGCGGGTTTTTTACCAAATTATTGTGCTCTGGTCTTGAAGGAAACTGATGCCCCGTCAGTAGTTGGAGTTTATTTTTTATTTCATGGCTGGTTTCCATAAGCATTATGGAGTACAGATAGTGATATTTTAAGGTTTGGGTTCTAGTTGACTTGTGTTCTAATTGACTGCTGTTTAATGAGCTCGTGGATTGACATGATCTGTGTTTTCCTTAGGGATCTTTATTTTGCAGAAGGGTCACAGGCATTGACCGTGTTCAGTCTGTGACCTGGAGGACAGCTCACAGTGGCACAAATGGAGATGTGCTTTAATCATTTGCCTCCTTGAATTGCTGTTCTCTAAGCCAAATTCCTGGAAGTAGAAAATGCAGTTAGTGAATGAATGATTTGAGAAAAACATGTAATTATTTGTGTTGCAGTTACTAAAACACAGTAAATACTGCACTCAAATAATTCTTATTGTTGTCCTCAAGGGGTAGTGTCATTTTTAAATGTTTTATGTCAGAACAGTTTTAGCAGTATTTATTTTGGTTATAGATGATGACTGCTTTGTCAAAAACACAAATATAGAAACATTTTAAGTCATTTATAAGAGAGTGTTTGTTAGTCCAGGGGGGCATTTTTTTAGCAGTCGTTAAGCTAAAATTTAAAACAATACTAAAAAAAACCCCCTGAATGTTTATTGAGCAGCTCTTTTGTTACAATGCAGCCTAAACCCAAAATTTAAATGCTTTTGGGTTGTTCTTTTGTGAAGTTGTTTGGTTGTGAGAAACTCCCAAGTTCAACAGTCTTTATGTATTGCTGTGTATTTACAATTCCAGCTCTGTAGGGAATTTCTCTGTGGTGGTTAACATCTTTCAGGAATTTGAAAGGAGGTATTGTCATTAGGAAGCATTTTCATGTGCTGTGCTCTGAGGTGCAGCGTAGTAAGAATAATTTTATAAGATATAAGGGAAAACTTCCCAGCATGGACAGGATTGTGCTGATTCCTGCTGGGCTGTCTTGTCTTACAGATGAGCCCTGAAAAAGTAGAATGAATTAAATAGCTTGAATGAGTCAAGGAAGAGATAACTGTGTTTCAAATAAGTGAGATATTTAGGTTTGAGGTTTTTTATTTTGTTGTTTGTAACTGGCAATAACTTGAATTTGAGTTGCTTCTATTTAGAGCTTCTGTTTAACTGAATCCTGAAGATGAGAAGAATTTTGGGTGGTTTAATTTCAGGGGGATTAAACCATTATGTGAAATTTCTGTAGAAAGAAGGAAGCTTAGAACATGAAAATGTTCTTTATAAATTGTGTTTATGTGAAGCAGAGGCTAGCAGTAGACAGTTTTATTATAAAATACACCTGGGCCATGTTTTTGACTGATTGTCTGAATATTTTCACTTTGGACAGTGTTCTAAATAAACAATTGATAAAAGTCCTTTAGTGTAATACGCTCTTGGAAAGATTTTTGAGCTTGATGAGAATCCATTGGGTTTCTTCACTGGTTCCTAATATTTTAGGACTTTATGTCATAGAGTTCAAGATCTAAAGGATTTCTGTAACTGTAAACTTTCTGTCAAACTCTTGTATATCTTTCACATTTAATACTTTATGGGACAGTGGGCTTCACACCACTTCGCTGTTACTTTATATTTCCAGATAAGGATGTAGAGTTGTTAATAAAACTTCTTAGAGGACTGTTTGATGATTTTTCTTTCTTAAATGTATGCTTGTGTTGCTTTTGTGTGTCAGCCTTCATTTTGTGTTAAAAGGAAGACATGCTTCAGGCTTCTTTGATTGTCTCTTTGGTACTTGCAGTACAGATCTCTGGAGGAAACAGAGAGCAGCATCTGCCTGAGGCCTTAAAACAAAAGACCTGAGGGGCATTTTGCTGCTCTCGCTTCCACGTTTTTTTGGTTATTACAGAAACATAGAATCATGGAAGTTAGAAAAGACCTTTAAGATAACCCAGTCCGACCATTAACCCAGCCAAGGCCACCACTGAACCGTGTCCCCCTGGAACACATCTACACATATTTTAAATACCTTCAGGGCTGGTGACTCCATTGCTTCTCTGGCCAGCCTGTTCCAATGTCTGACAATGCTGTCATGAAGAAAATTTTCCAAATATCCAACCTGTACCTCTCCTGGTGCAACTTGAGGCCATTTTGTCTTCTCCTGTCAAGACCTGTTACTTGGAAGCAGAGACCAGTCGACGCCCGACCTGGGGACAGCCTTCTTCCAGGTAGTTTGTAGAAGGCAGTGAGGTCCCCGAGCCCCTTTTTTTTTTCAGGCTAAACACCCCCAGCTCCCTCAGCTGCTCCTCATCAGATTTGTGCTCCAAACCCTTCCCCAGCTCCGTTGCCCATCTCTGAACATGCTCCAGCACCTGAGTGTCCTCCTTGTTGTGAGGGGCACCAAACTGGACACAGGATTCGAGGAGTGGCCTCACCAGTGCCCAGAACAGGGGGACAGTCACTGCCCTGGTGCTGCTGGCCACGCTGTTGCTGGCACAGGCCAGGTGCCATTGGCATTCTTGCCCACCTGGGCACAGCTGGCTCATGTTCATCCAGCTGGTGACCAGCACTCCAGGGCCTTTTCCACCAAGCACTTTCCAGCCCGTCTTCCCCCAGCCTGGAGGGGGTTTTTGTGACCCAAGTGCAGGACCTGGAACTTGACCTTGTTGAACCTCAGCCCTCAATCCCCTTGTCCAGGTTGTTGATGGTGGTATCAAACCGGAGTGACCCCCAGACTGAGCCCTGGGGAGCAGCCCTGGTGACTGGCCACCAGCTGGATGTAATTCCATTTCCCACCACTCTCTGAGCCTGGCCATCCAGCCAGTGTTTACCCAACAAAGTCAATTCTGTTGGCTCAGCCTTGGAATTTTCTCACTTTTTGATGTCTTTAATTTTATGGCAGACTAATGTTCATCTTGCTGGGTTAAAACACCATGGTGGGTAAAACCTGCACTATATGTAAGCTGTTTCTGCCACCTGCATACATGTCTTAGGTGTTTAATGAAGATTTATTTTTTTTTACTGGAAGCAGTCAGATTTAAATCAACAGATGTGCTCTTTCCAGGCTTCCCTTATGCTGTTCTTCAGCTAATTTTCTATTTTACTATTAGTTTTCACATCAGATAAGCACTAAGAAATATTAGTGCTTGTTTAAAAATTAAATTAAAAATAATTGTGTTTCAGAAAACACATATTAATTTACACAGAATGATATGGAACTTGGGTTTTTATTAAAGTTTTCTTTTCAGGGTGTGTCATCAAATTAATGCTTGCTGTTTCTTAGTTCAGTAAGCCAAAAATTTGTGTTTTAGTCGAATTTAGCCTTGCAAGGTGCCACTAGATGGTGTTAGTATGTAGTTCACTTTCTTCTTACTCAAGCATTAAAATACTCAAGCTGTTCCATGTTTCCATCACTTTTGAAGGCCTCTTAAGTTTTAAGGTATCATAAAGTAGTTTTGTTAGAGCAGATCATAAAAGCCATCTTCTGTGACTGCATGATTTGTGATGAAATATGCTAAAGATGACAAGTGGGTGATTGTCACTCAGTTTAGACATTTTTCCTCCTCATTGTCACCTTGCTTGTTTGTTTAGGTCAAGTATTTAGGTTATGGATACAAAGAGAGATTGTCTTATCTTACTACTGAAACATGTTTTACCAGTGTCTTATGAAATTGAGTAGATTAAAAAAAGTAAAATCCTGAAACCACATGTGGTAATTATGTCAAATTTGTTTTTTATTCTCCGTGTGGTACCAAGGAATCTTAAACGGGGGAATAAAAAACAAGTATTATCCATGTCCTGATTCTGACATGTCCCTTGATCCTATCAAAGTAGGAGAGGATGTCAGACTCTTAGGGGACATGTAATAAAGGCTGTCAGGGTTAAAGTAACCATACATATTGTGTGACTAAAAACCTGTAAGAGGAAACCCGTGGACTCCCAGTGTGTGAACTCATTGAGGGTCAGCTTTGCATGAGGTCAGGAGGATTACAGATTCTGAAGCAAGCCTGAGCTGAGGAGGATTCTTACTGTTCAGTGATTGCAGTTCTCTCTTGCAGAGAGGAAAGATGGTGTTCTGCTTTTCAGAGCTATTTCAGGTAAACATTTTATTTTCATGGAGCAATACAGCTGATGGTGATTGATTTGAAAAGGTACATATAGCTTTGGGGTATACACCTCCCCTCCTCTGGGGAGGTTGGTAAATGTTATATCTGCCACCCACAGGGCTTTCAAGAATGTGGTCACAAGGATTACCTGTTAGGAAAGTAATAGGTGTTCATAGCCAGAGTGTAAACTGATAGAGTAGGAAATGAAATAATGGACAGAAGGATGGAAATAGGTAACTGAACACTTCTTTTAGTAATTCTTGAGTCTCTTGTACAGTATTGTTGTAGATGTCTGACTGTGGTCTGTCAGTTTTGTGCTTTTGACAGTTTTCTGTGGTTGACTACAAAATGTAGTTGAGAGTGAAGCAAGAGGCATTGTCCTGCTGTTGACAGTCTCGTTCTTTGAGTCCAGTCATGCATTTTCTGGATGCTCATGAGTGTTTCACATGCAGGGAAAAAAAGAAGTTTGTATGTCCTTTATTGTCTTTATACAATTCCATATGTGTAAGAATTTCAGTGGCAAACTTTTAGATTGAAAAAGCTCAATAGTAAGTTCCTAATCAAAAGATTGTCTGCAGAATCCTGCTGTGCCTACGAGTGATTTCAAAGCTCATTTCATGTTTGAAAAGGACATCATAACTGAAATGGGGTAATTCACTTGTATCTGTAAAAATGAGAGCTGACCCTGTCTTGAAAGAGGGGCTGTAGTTGATAGAATCTTTTTGTGACAAAAATTGTCTCACTTTGGAATGACCAGTCTTGGATGAAAAGTAAAGGTGCAAAATTATATTGCAGCCTTTAGTGTTGGGATTTTTTTGTTGTTGACTTTTGTTTGTTCTCGGTTTGTTTTTTTTTTAATACTGCTAATGTGCGTGACCCAAGTTACTGGGATTTTTTGCTTTTTAATAAACCAGGTAATACCGTCCTAGAGTCAGAATCATCACTGATAAAGCACACCCTGTGTTGCAGATAGGGACTTGTGTAAAATTCTTGTGGCAGGTTCAGTTACTCTTTGTTTCTTATTTTAGAATACAGTTTGCATTTTGAGGGATTTGCACTTATTTGCTGTAGATACAAAGTTAATTTCAGGGGGAAGTTGCTTGTGGTTCCACAGTAGATGTTTTAGTTAAGGTACTAATTTCTGCACCACAGAATTAAGGATAAGTATCTGCTTACTAGTGACTCATGCAAGGACTAGGAAATATGATAGGGTTCAAAATTTATGGTTCATGTTTTGCTTTACATCTAGGTTGGTTCAGTTTTCAAAAAATCTTGCTGGCATAATTTGATTTCTGGCATCTTATATGCAAGATTCTTCTTAGGCATATGCTTGATTAGAGATGTTTCTTGTGGGCTCTGGCAAAAAGAACATTTTTCTTGAATCCTTTTTTCCTGTTTTTCTGTTCCTTTAACCCTTTTCAGCAGAGATTTAGTGTTTGTGGAGCAGATGTTTAATGTAGTTTTAAAAGGTGCTGAAATTAGGTTTCACAGGTAACTTACTGTAAGTTGAGCACTTGATAATACTGAAATTGTGTATAGTAACACTTTTTAGTTGTCTGGCTTACCTGAGGAGGAAAGGGACATTTAGCTCTGGTTTAAGGGAACCCTCCATGATTCATCCTTATGTGTTTTCAGCAGAACTCTGAGAATTTTAGCATTTCATCGGCAAGAAGTTAAGTGGAAAGAGAATGCTGTTAGCCTCGAAGAACAGGCTGGATCCCTGGGGGGTTCTGAACCACAAGGAGAATTGGGCACTTCAGACACTGAGGAAGCCTGAAGTGTCCTCTTTGCTCCTCTGAAGAATAATGTGGCTCCTTAGAATGGAGGCCTTATCTTCTCATCATGTAAACACAAACAGGCTTCAGCCGTCCCTGCTTCCCATGTGCTTGTTTTTAATTGTAGCTGAGCTTGGCACAGGGAAGCGATCGCTTCAGCTGTTCCTGTGGGAAGTTGCTAAACTTTATTGAAGAATGGAAGAGTTAGAAAAGAAAATCATAGCCAAACATCCTTGTTCTTAAGGAAAACTGGTAGAATATCGTGGAGCAAAGATTCCTTTCTGTAATAACTTCCCTATGTTAAATAAAGGTTTTAGAATTTTTCAGGGCAAGTTTCTTCTTGCTTTCGTTTTTTCCTATTCTTTCTTTTTAAGATCTTCTGCTTCTTTATTTATTTTTTTAATACTGTTGACATTTTATAAACTTATTAGCAGTGCTTTAGCTGCTATAGGGAAGCACATTCCACCTGTCCTTTTTAATGAATGTGCCCATGTAGGTACCCCTATATTTTTTAACAGCTACAGTGAAAATGTTCTGCCTTTTATTTTCTCCATATAAATCCTCAACGTTGTGTTCAATGTTCTTTTCATCTTCTTATACATATCCCCTATATAATTGACTGCAGTAGTTACTTTTTAAAAAAAAATAGTTTACAAGAAGTTCTCATTTTCTTAAACCTTGCATAATATGGTACTGTTGACCTGAGTATTTGAAATATACTTCAACTCTTAAAATTGGGATAGGTGCTGCTTGAGTGAAAAGAAAAATCTCTTTTATTTAAGTGTGATGTGATGCATTACAAAACTGTTGTACAGTGCATGTGCATTTTCCTATTGGGGAAAGCAAAGTTATCACCATGTTCAGAAGATAATTGTTCCTTTTTGCTGAAAAGATATTAATGATACCTGGGAGAAGTTGAATCTAGAAGGACCTTTGAGGGGGGAATAGGAGGTTATTTTGTGTTATTGTGAAAATCCTTTAAAACATAATTACAGAATGTGACTGAAATATACTTGATTTTAACATTCTTCGCTTACATTGTTAGACTGAAGTTATATCCTTCAGTTTGTACCAGTTTTTTTGGGGGGGAAGTGGAGGAGGGATTGTATTCTTAAGTTGTGAAAGACTTAGATTTTTAAGCGATTTTGTTTGAGTTGCATGTAAGCATTTAAACATGTTGCCTGTTAATCATGTACAGTCAATGAGTATTCTTCTAAGTTCATTTTTCTAATCTGGGCATCTAAATAAATCACAGTTTAAAGCATCAAAATTAAAAATTGGCCTCACAAGCATTTTGGTGGGGAAGGGCACCTCATGGGCATGGATCAGCATGTGCTTCTTTACAAATAAAGGGTGTGAGTCTTCACAGACAGATGAGTGCAAGGGCTTTGTGTCTTTATCATTATGTGCATGTTCTTATTTCACTTAAGCATCAGAACTTCTGTCAAGTTACAAAAATGAATATGCAAGACAGGCATTGAGGGGTGATAGCATTTAGGGACATCCTTTATCTGTGGTGCTTGCAGGAAATGAACCTGCACATAAAGTACAGGTTGTTCTTATGTCTTAATCTGTTCAGTGCTTATGGTTCTTCAAAGCAGGAGTTGTCTTCTTTTGTTGTTGGTTTCCTCAAATTGTGCACTTCCCATTCTTAACTCTTAGGGAGCAAACACTTGAAAAATTCAATGTCTTGGTGTTACTGCAGTGGATCTTTACTTGAAATACTTCATTTTTGATGGTTCCTGGTGCCGTGTTCTTAGAAAAAAGCAAAGCCTGTTTGAGTTCTAGTCTGAAGTTAGCCCAAGGGCAAGATGAATCAACCAGAATTTTTAGTGAGAAAGAGGGATGCAGGAGTAGTGATTTGAGAAACTGGTTGCTAAGTAGAGCTAATATTCTACTGAACAGAGCTGTTCTGAGTGTTGATTTCCAGGTTAGTCTCGGCTGTGGCTGTTGAATAAAATGTAAGCTTTTATTTTTTTTCTGCTTGCTTTTGTTTCTCAGAATGAAAGGCCATGTGAAATTGATTTCTCTTTGTATGTCCCTCCTCACCAGTTCTTCAGAAATTACAGGGCATCAGGGAGTGTGGTAAATGAGCTACATGATTAAATTTTTAAATCTTACAACAGCTTTGTCCAGGATGAAAATCCCAAAATTTCAAATTATTTCTTTGTTATAGGTTTTCTTTAAAATATTGCTTGATTTACATTTGTGAGATTAATAATAAATACACTTTTGGGTTGACATTTCATAAAACAAAATTATAATCTTAAGGAATGCATTGCCCACAACAGTGTACTTATCATGGCAGTATTACTTTTATTAAACCATTTATCATTTTAATGTTGTGTATTCTGACTCTTAAGGATTTCTGTCTTCTTCTTCAAAGAAAATGAAACAAAACAAATTGAACATTCATTTTTCTTTCCTGCAGCATTATCTGCATACCAGAGGTACTACAGTTTACAATCTGACTACTGGAAGGTCTGTATATTCTCTCTTTTTTTTTTTTAATGTATTGGTGTACATGTTTGAATTTTTAAAGTAGATTATTTTCAATATAAGTTTGGAATATCTATCTGCAATTACTTCTTGACTTATTAATTGAGTTTTAATGTAAATGTTCACCTATATGTACAATTCATTATAAATTTCAGTGAAAGTAAATCTTTGTATCACGTGTTGAAAAAGGCAGCTCAATTAAGCTGACAGGTTTTAAATTGTTCTTTTTTTTGCCATCATTATCGATTACTTCAGGGTTTTTTTATATTGGTAAATGTAAAATATATTTGGTAAATATAAAAGATACTTGGATGTGTGTATGGAGAGCATCAGAATCACTTGAAAGCTGCTGTGCAGGCATTGGACTGGGAATAGGAAAAACGTTCTCAGGTTGCTTTTTGTTTCCACAGACACCAAATTGTTTCAAGTCCTTTTCAGTATTTTAAATAACATTCTTACGTCAGATAGGAACAGATCCTGTGTAGCTGCCTTGTCTGTAAGTAGAGGTATTGTGTCTGTAAGCAGAGGTATCATGACTTCAGATGAATAAAATTCAAAAAATTCTTGTAATGGCATTGTCAGAAATAGTCGGCATTGGTGTATTGTCACATGAAATAATTTGAAGATCCTGATTGAGAGAGAGAGGTGCAGGAAAGCACGTAATGCATTAGAGACTCGTGTGGTCTTCAGCAGCTCTTTTCCTTAAAAATGTGTGAGTAAATAAATGCAGCTTTCATATAGAGAGGGCTCATGAAGAGGTGTTGCTACCACACATAGGTGGCATTAGAGAAACAACATTTTGTGTGTTCTTTACGTTTATAGGGGTTGTAAGAATGTTCTGAAAAATGCTATGGCAGCTTCTCCCGTTCGGGCACAGGATGGGGAGAAGAAAGGCAGAGTAAATTAAGGGTGGAAGAGTGAACTGGAGTGTTTCATAGCAGATAAAGGAGAGCTCCAGTTGGAGGATCCTAGAGAAATTTTTGGTGTTGTCTTGTAAAGCCGCTGCTCCAGCAGATGTTGTGCAAGTGCTGGTGTTCACTGAACCATTTTGCGGTTGAAGGAGTTTTTCCAGAAGTAACCCCTACAGTTTTAAAATTGCAAAAATAAAAACATTCACCTATTCTTCTCACATGCTCTTGGAGAACTGCTTTAAAGATTGCTGTAAATAAGTGTTGAAATCGATCAATTAATTAAAAATCGATTGTAATAGTTTGTGTTGTTTGCACTTTTTCACATTCAGCGTGTCAGAATAGTTTATGACTGGAGTTATTTTTTCTGGGTTTTATTCCAATGGCCCATTATTAAAATAAGTGGTAGGTGATTACTAAGTTATTTTCCCTGCATTTTCAGAGAGTTCAGCGTGGAGTGTAAATGATTTTATGTATTTCTATAGGTGCAGTCAGTGTGGCTCAGAATATTATCTGCAGTTAAAACAAATGTAAACTCTGTTTTGCAGTTTCATCTAAGAGCACTGATGGCAATAAAGTTTCTGTTTATATACAATGTGTGATATTCTAACACACCTGTTTCTTGTATATATTTCCAGAATTTTACCATGCAGGGATTATTGCAAACATGAGAGCATTGTTTGCAGCTGACAGAAGAGCATTTTATTCTACAAAGAGCATTTTATTCTACAAATTAAAAATCCAACCCAACAACAAGAAATCAAAAACCAGTAAGGTTTCTCAAGGTTGACCTCCCTTGGGAAGGATCTCATTGTGAGCTTCCTTAAAAATGTGTAGTCCAAAGTAGTTATTTTCTTATAATCTTAGGAGATTTTATTTATTTTGATATTCATGAAAAAGAGCCTGAGAGAGGCCAAAACCATCTTTCAGCTTATAACTTTTTTACTGAAAGTGGTAAAAATCACAGGTGAATCATATTTCATCTTATTAATGGATGACGAAGCTGTTCTGGAGTTGGCAGTGGGAAGCTGCCTGGATTGGGTCTAGAGAAAGATCTTCCCCTCCTCCCTCCAGCTGAGAGGATTTATTGTTTCTTGTCATCCTTAATGCCTTGTATCTGTAAGAAACCATTTAGTCAAGAATAGTAAGTTTATGGTGTATTTTTAGCCACACTTTTATGCTGTTTTGTTCTACTTTGTGATTTATTTTTTTTTTTCCAAAGAGATACAGATGGCAAAAAAACACAGTCATATTTCCTTGTTTTACTGTTGTGGATATTTTTTTAAGGGTTTTTAAAATTTTAATATTTTTAGTTCTTACAGGGCTGGATGTCATCAGTTAAGTTGTTGGAATTTGTGATGGTAAAGAAGAGAGAGAAGGGTGTGAAGGAAGGGTGGTATTTGTGAGCTGTGAGGGGAGCTGTGTGAGAGATGCAGGAAACTGGAGAGTGCTGAATCACATGAAGGTTATTATATAAGGCAGGTCTGAAGTCAGACAGGAACAGCTTTATAAACTTGGGCAGGGTATCTGAAATTACAAACTGTCCTGCGGTGCAAATTTGCGTGGTTGAAATAAGTGTCCTCTATGGGCTGTGTTTTTTAAAGAGAGGACTTACAGGAGAATTGTGAGAGTTTTCAGATTGATTTAGGTGTAGTTTGTCTTCCTTTTATAAAGTATTTTTGCTCTCTGCTACTTTGGCTTTTTAGAGTTGCATGGGGTTGGTATTTGAGCATTATTTTCATGCATTGTTCATTTCATGATACTCAGTCTATATTTCCTTTCATGAAAAAAGCATTTTACTTTTTTTTTCCCCCATAGATTTTTCTGATGGTGTGAATTTTCATAGATTTTTCTGATGGTCTGGTCTGAAACAACCAGGTTGTTTTCTGTCAGAATTTGATGCATGGGTTGTTTTGTTGCTATTACAGTAAGCATTGTGTTGATCCTATGGAACAAGAAGAGAAGGAAAAAACACTTTAGAAAATATTTTCTGGACATATACTCTAGTGACAGAAGGGAAGGTGAAAGGTTAGGAAGATGCTGTATTTTGCCATTTACCAGATTAATACTCCTTCTGTGCTGATGAGAGATTATTTCCTTTCAAAGAACTACCTGTATGGATAGTTTTGAAGGTGTTGGGTTGCATTATGCCACGTATTCCTAAATAGACCATTTTTTGCTGTAATCTTTGGGTACTCACAGATCAATGTAAAATGTCCTGCAAAGTAACTGAGTTTCTGCAATTTTTGACTACAAAGGCACTGTGGTACCTTAACTCTGCATTTTAAAAACAAATTACTTGGCTTGAAGTCTTGTGAAGTAAATATCTCAACTTGGATAAAAGCCGATCTAACTTTCATTCGTGCATTCAAGTAGTTCTCTCAATGTTTCTTCTTATGTGCCTATGCTAAAATAAATCTCCCTTCTGTGCAATGTACTTCATTCTGATTTCTTTTTAAAACTCCCCTGTGTCAACATGTTGGGGGAGGTGAGGAGGACTGTGGGGGATGAACGGATACAAAGGGCAGTTCAGGAGAGGGAGACAACAGCAAGAACTGCAGTTTGTGGATGTTGATGCTCCTGGGAAAATAAAGATATCAAGTGTAAATGTCTGCCATGATTATCAGTTTTGACATATTCTGAGGAGGCAGGATTAGAAGCTCAGCAAGGAGTAAGATATTCCTGATTTTATCCAAACATGATGGCAGATATCTGGCACCTGTAGGAAGTTATTTTAATCATCTCGTGGTTGTATTATAATGGACTTGATCCTACTGAACTCTTTTACATAATATCTGATTTGGGGTAGGGCTGTCCTACAGAAATTCCACTGCATGAGTGAGTGTAAGTGTATAAAACATCTGGATCTGTTGCAATGACAGAGTTGTCTGGGGCAGAGGAGACACAGAAACCTTAGTCCACAGATTTGGGGCTCCAAGAGGTGTCAGTGCTCACTGGAGTAATTCCTGGGAGAGTTCCTGAGAGAAGAGCCTGGTTATTCAGTATTTAGATTAGATCTCTGCTACTGCAGCCCTTGTGTGGTTTGCTAATCTTGATTAAAAAGTGTTTGTGGCCTTTGCAGGTGGGTGAATATTTGACATACTGTCAGTTAGGAATTGCCTGCAGTTGTAGCAACACAGAATTTGAATAAATGAAACCTTTTGGTCCAGCTATGTTAGGTAGCAGCAAACTCCTTCATGCTGATTCTCTGAAGTGTTTCCATGAGCATCTCTTAGGGACATCTCTGTGCTTGGGGAATGAACATGAAGATTTCTAGGCACAGTTAAATCCAGTGGATTTTGGACAAGTTATGAGGAATGTGAGAACAGCACTGCTGAAGTCCATTGTTCTGTGTTAATTCATCAAAGAGTAATGTCTTGCTGGCTTAAGTTTTTTTATAAAAAATTGTGTTTTACCAGAGTAACAGAGTGTATGCAGGTACTTAAACATTTCTATTTGTATGTGAGTAAACTGAAGGATTGCCAAGGCACAGCATTTAGAAATGCAACTTAAAATGTTGGAGGTTACTGTGAAAATGAGTTATTTCTTTATCAAGGAAGACTCTTTACTGTGGAATAGGATGCTAGAACTTAGATTGAGGATGCCTGAGAAAGAAAAGAAACCTCAATTTATTCAGCTACACTCAACTGTAGTATCTCTTTATTGAGCAGTGCTTGGAGTGGATCAGTCAGAATGTCTGAATGTTCCTTGAAATGTTTAAGGAACACTTAATTAGGGAGTTCTATCCTCCAACATGAATTCAGATATAGAATTCTTGTTAGCTGTTGACTTTTGCTGGAAAGTTGCCTAGAAGGAAAGTAAATCTGTCAGGCACTCGTTATCATTCTATGAAAATGGCCTTAATCACCTTTCTTTTTAATGAAGGTTTCATTTATGTGGACACAGTGAAAACATCAAACAGGTTTGGTAGACCCCAGGAAGGGTTTTCAAAGACCTGCTTCTGCCTTACAGTGGATTTTAAGAACATCTGAGTGCAAATATGGTGCAAACTGAATTTACAGTTGCACAGTTATGCTGTACAACACTGAATGGTCTGGGTAAAAAAAAAAATAGAGAAATTGAAAAGGGGGAAATAAATCCCATAGTTTTGCAGCAAGGTAAGGTGTTAGTTTAGTTCTGGAAAGCACCTGTTTGGAACTCCCTACCTGTGTTTACTGGACAGTAGAATTACTGTCTAAATTTTGACCTTTTTCATATTTAGCTCTTAAATAAATTATTATTGAAAACAAAATTTTGGCTATATGTACACAAACAAGAGAATTTGCTCTCACTTTTCTCAGGTAGTCTTTGTAAAACACAGGAGAATCCAAAACAATACAGAGAAAACAACCCCAAAACGAAGCCATAAAAATAAACAAAAAACCAAACCAAAATCCACCAAACCCCCCCCCCCCCAAAGAAAATCAACCACCCAGAA
>VZTJ01001761.1:1446231-1461079 GCA_013397795.1 Orthonyx spaldingii | reverse complement strand
CCCCCCCCCCTCCTCCTCCAGCAGCACGCCAGGCCTGGCCACTGGGCCTGAACTCTGAAGGGACTAAACCTGACTGAACCGCAGCCAAGGAGGGATTTTCCCTGACTCACAGACTCATCCAGGCAACTAAAAGTTTCCATTTGTTTAAAAACTATTCATTTGGTTTGGTAAATAAATAGTTTTTTTTCCACTTGCTCCACTTTCTCGAAGAAAGTTTTTTCCCGAACTGGTTTGGGGGGAGGGGCTGCTGAAATCTGCTCTCCTAAAAGAGACTCTTTTTAGAAGTCCCCTCTCCAAATTTGGCTCAAACCAGCACAATGGGTTATCATAATGGAGATAAAAAGCATTTTTATGGGATTTAATGGGGAGATAAGCATTTTCAGGAGACTGTTGTGGAAAGCAGTCTGGAAATAATCTGAGTCTGATACTGTGTGATCATACAGAATGGGAAGTGGTCGTGTCCATAAAAAGAAAAGAAAAAAAAAGGGAGAAGGAAGGTTGAGGAGAGAAACATCTGTAAGGCCAAGTGAGATTGAGCAACTAAGATGAGCAAGAGGAAAATGTGTCTAGAAGGAAGAATGGCAGGATGTGGGGGAAGGAAAATTCTGGCCTTGCTGACAATTAGAATGAAAAGAAAATGAGAAAAGAAAACCCAAACTTTAAAGACAAGAACATATGGGGAGAAGGGAGGAAGGTATATATAGAATAATACCAGAGTGGATTGTGGGAGATCTGAACTGAGACTTTTGCCAGCTTTCTCCCTAACAGCAACCTCTGTGTCATAACTTCAGGCACGGTGGGGGAGATTGGAAATTAAAAAAAGAAATCCAAGGAAGACGTTTAACTGTTCAGGTGGGGAGCGCAGTATCATTCTCCATCAAAGGGCCTGGATGGCCTCTGTTTTGAGGGAGGAATAAGAAAGTAGAGTGTGAAGTTCTGAGGATCACTCAGGGGGCTAGATAAGCAGATAATAAAAATTAGTGATGTTTCGAGTGGGGAAATGATAGTAGCAGGGCTTCAGCTGGTAAAAATGAGCTTTGTGTCCTGACCTTGCTGGAGACCCCCTGGCAAGGGGAAGAGTGAGTTAAGATGACCGAAACGCCACTCTTAGTAATTAAAAAACAAAGATTTTTTAAATGTATGTAGCTGTTATTGTAGATGGTGATAGCTTAACAGTTTTCTGTCACGAAATAAAGGGGTTTACAGTAATAAAGGATCTAGCAAGTGCACAAAGTCTTTTACTGAAATGCTGATGGAAAATAGAAGAGACCATATTTTCCATAATAATTAGATTTTGGGGGTGCAGTGGATGAGAGCAGTTCTGGTGAAAAGTTCAGTTGTATCCTGAGGTATGCTGGCAAAACAAAAAGAGCAGGAAAAATGAAATGCAGATATAGCATCAGCATAATAACAGATTTTTAAAGGTTATTAATACATTTAGATCATGAGCGTGTCCCTTTATTATGTCACAGTGGATGGAAATTGCATTTAAGAAGATATTGGAAAAGATAGAAGAGTTGTTAAAAGAACAAGACCCAAGAGAAATTTGGAGTATGAAGACATCTAAATGAGGGGCTGAATTTGTGAAATGTGCACCATATAATCTCTTTTCTCTCTTGAAATGCTTGGTAGCTTTGGTAACACTGTAAATGGGGTTATTTCAGCATCCCATAGGTGTGATCAGTTAGTGTGATTAATCTGTAACATGAAAAAATTGGGAGTTTTTAAAATGCAAACTGTGGTTATCAAGACTGGGATTCTGTCTCTTAAGGGTAAAAGAATTAGGTGTGTGCCTTCAAAATACTCCAGAGAAATTTATTCATAAATAAAGGGAAGCTCTGGAATGCTGGAAAGGTAATAAGATTGTGTTGCCAATAACGGTTGTCTGTAAAATACACAAAAAATAGAGCAAATTAATAACGGTATTTGGGTTTCAGAAAAAGGTGTTTTAATACTGCATGCTAAAAATAAATGTAATTTTTTGAAAGTCAGTAAAGCAGACAAGTTGAAAGAAGTATACTTTTTTTTTAATAAAACATGTTGTTAATTAATGCCAGCAAGAAAGATTAAGAAGAAAATGTGTTGTTATTTCATGCTGTTTAATTAGAGGAAAGCACAACTGATTTCTAGTTTAGAACAGAACAGACATTTAGCCAGATATTTCTTAAGGAGTAATAAATCTGAAGAGTTATAACTTGGGGTTTTGTGTGTTCTGAGGGAGGTGTGGGTGCATGTTTCTGAAATTCAGCCCCTCTGTCAGCTAAAACACAGAGAATTCTTAGGTAGTCCCATCAAAACATGATCATTGTTAATGCAGACAAATAATGCAGCATGTCCAATTCTGTGCACAGGAAAACTGTACAAGGATCTAATAATTAACTCTTACTGGATGAATTATGTAATGAAATTATGACAGGAGGGTGTTTCCCCTCTCCTTGACAGGAAGGAAGACGAGGTGTAAAATCTTAAAAAGAGTAAGACTGGCAGATTTAATTAATAAATTTTGACATGTTGTCTTTGACCTCGTGATAAATTCAGTAAAGTAGCTTTTTTTAATGTCTCTTTCTATTAACTCTTCACAGAAAACAAAGGAATCCCCCTCTGCACATAAACCCAATGCACCTCTTTGGGTGCCAACAAGCTTTAGATGTTTTTGGGGAGCACTCGTGTTGCTCTGTGATTGGAAATATTTCGCATTTGCCATAAATTAGACAAAAGATATTATTTCAGTGTCTGCAGTTCTGGTTTTTTAGTGTGCATTCATTCATTAAACTACTCATCCCTTTTAATCAGTGGATTTATAACAACTCAGAACTCTGACAAATCTGTGATACACTGAAAATGTTAAAGAGGAAATAATGTGCTTTGGGGAGAAATCTGCTGGGGTCAAGAGGAGGAGGAGACAAGACAGAATCTCAGAGGGAGCACTCTCCCCTCACCCTGGAAATGGCATTTGTTTCCAGACAACGTTCATTACATTTTCTAATGGGGACTTCACCCTGGAAATGCAGCAGGAATGCTCCTCTTGTCTCTCTCTGTGTGTGATCTCTGTTTAGAAGCCCAAACATTGGGTGGAAATAACACAAGTATCATCAGGATTGATGGAAAAGTCTCTTCAGAAAAGCTTTTTATTCACATTGAATTCTCCTGCTGCAGAAGTTTCCTTTGTGCAGAATAAAAACTGTCATCATTCATGTGCTAGTATTTAGATTAATAGCATGCTTCCCTTCTCAGTCCCTGGGATGAGGCTTCAGGATGCTGAAATATTAGATGTGCTGAAGTGTGGCAGTGGAGGAACTCATCAATTCAGAATGCTCGGAGAGAGGCGTTTTTAGTTGAGAAGAACATTCTGACTCGAGCAGGGGCCACATCTCCAGCAGGCAGGAATAATACTTGAATGTTGATAGCGTCGAATGACCAAATGTCTCTTTTTCTAAACATAAACAATTATTTTGGAAATGCTTGTGATGTTTTTTCAAAAAGTCTGTTGTTTGTAGAAACCACAGTAATGGCATAGTGACTTGGTACTCTGTATGATTGCTCATTCCTTGCATGGAAAAGGTTAAAACAAAACACATCACCCTGGGTTTCATATTTCTAGTTTGCAGATTCCTGTTTGATTTATAACTAGATACAGTGTCTCATTAATGAATGACTTCTTTAGAAGTGAATCTTTTACATTTTAAGGTCCATTCTTTAATAAGAGGAAATACTTGCTGAGTTTTAGAAACAAAGAATTGCTTTATTTTGCAAATTCTGCGTTTTTGAATTTTGCTTTCTCCGGAACTGGCATCTCGGTCCTAGTGTTTTAAATACTCTTTCAAGCACATACCTAATTAAAGTATTGAGCTGCATCCTTTCCTTCTTTCCTGAGGAATGCAGACTGAGCCTCTTCCATGTGGTGGGTGTGGGTGGGAGAGGAGTGGTGAAGTGTGAGTGGATCTAGTGCAAATAGATGGAGAAGGCAGCGGGTGGGAGGACTGGGAGACAAAGAGCTTGGGGTCTCCTTAAAGAGTCTGTGAGTAGCCTGTGTGAGGCAAATGAGTTCACGCTTTGAAGAAAAGGCAGACAATTTAAAATGGTTTTAGATTAGTGTTTGAGCATGATTGTGCTCTGAAATAAATGTAGATATTTTTCCTTTATTCCTCACTCAGTCTTTGTTTTTGGATTAGGTTTTGCTCAGTATTTTTCTTACTGAAACCTTGATTTGGACTCTTTAGAATTCTCAGGGTCGTCAGAAAAACAGCAATAAAGCTGAATTAGCAGACATCATAATACATTGATGCTGTTTAACATGTTTTTTAAAAATACTTCAGGTCTTTCTCTTCTCCCAAGGAATATTGGGTTCCATTTCATTTATTTATCCATTGGACTCTTGATTATTTGGATCAGGCACAGATTTGGTTCCAGGTATCTTAATGATGTAATCAGAACTTCGTGAACTTTTTCTGAAAACAAGCTGAAAAATCTGATTCGAGTCCTGGTAAACACTGTGGAAAGGGAAATGGATTTCAGTCATATCTACAGTTTAGAAAGGAAAGAAGATAACCTGATTGTCATTCTGAAATCTTTTCATTAAAGCTATGGGATGAAAACCCATAGGGGTGACAGAAAAGGGGGAATGTCTTTACACAAGGCTAGTGCTGCTGATGTTTTCTGTGTTTTCTGTTCTGTTGTCACCTGCTGCAGGAAATTCATGCCTGCTGCATCTTCCAGAAGGTTTTGTATCATTGGTTATATGGAAACGTGCATTAGTTTTGCAGAATGCTGCAGACTCACAGTGTTTTAATAGTTTCAAAAAGCAGCTGAACAAATTCAGGGAAGAAATGCAATTAAATATGAAGACATCTTGTCTGGCTTCAAAAACCTTTGAACCACAAATCACTGGAGGTTGGGAGGGTATTCTTGTGAGGGGGAGGCTTAAATAATGATAGAAAAGTGAATGAAGTTACAGTTATATGTAACTGCAACAGCACTGTTTTAGAAGTTCAGTGTTACTTCTGAATTGTGCCATAGCCTGTCCCCTCCCTCCAGAATCACTTACTGGAAGTTGTGTTTCCATTTACTGTCATAGTCTTTACCTTTTGGACAGGAGGGATCATTTTCTGATTAAATGCTATCATTGGATGTTGTCTGGAGCAGATTTACTCTGGGAAGCTGTACAGGAATTTAACAATTTCAGTACACTATCTCTTCTCTCCCCCTGAAATCCTAAAGATACAGTAATACAAATGAAATCAGCCATCGAGTTCATAATTGGAGCATTATAATCCTGCCTCAATTCTGGTTTTGATCTCAAAATCTGGGCAAACAGAGCCCTCTGTCTGTCTGAAACACATAAGAAAAGCTTGTCTTGAAGGATTTCATTTCACTCAGGATGAGTGAGAGTCAGAGGAACGTCAGCCTTTTTCACTCCTAAAGTTTCTTCCCTGTGCATTATTGTCACACAGATTCCTTGGGAGTCTCTCCTGGATCACCATGGCTGTAATGCTGTCTTATAGAGAGAAAACCTGTAGGTTCTGCTTGCTGGTGATTTTTACTGACCTGGGCTTTCATTAAAGAGCAAACTGAAGCAAAGAGATGATGAATGTCACTTGTGAGTTCAAGACAAACCCAGATGGGTGCTGTCACAGGACGGCAACTTGTCTTAAATTGAGAATAAATATTAAGTGCTGATTGGAAAAACAGTACACAATAAAAATGGCTCTAAAGGGACGCAAATTATATTTTTGGAATTTTTTTCAAATGCTGCCATTCAATGGTTTTCCTAATTCTAATGTTTAGGTAGACATGTAACTCCTAATTCCTGTGGCATCTTTCTGTGTTCCCTGTTAACTAACCTCTCTGAACCTTGATTTTTTTATCTTCTTCTGGAATTCCTGTTGTGTATTCTTAGTCTTACAGCCTGTACATACAAACTGGGAGCTGTGTGTGCTTTGAGATGTTTTGGTGATTGAAGTTCAGGAGCAAGTGCCAGGGCTAGGACTTTGTTACGTGTCAGGAACACAGGGACTCACTGAGGTATTGGAGCAGTGTCTTGAAGCACCGATTTGTTCCAGGGTGACTCATTGTTCTGGCTGTGAAAAGAAGGTGGTCAATAGTTTTGTAATTATTGGGAAGAATGTCCCAAATAATCTGCCATGTCTACAAGGGATTACTCTGTCTTAAGTGGAAAAAAATTTCCTGTCTGTGTTGTGTCAGTCAAGTGTGAGCTGAAATACAATTCATTGGTCTGGGCTATCAAACCCAGCTAAATCCAGAAGCACTTATTTTCTCCTGAGGCACTTTGGTAGATTTGGCTTCTAGAAACGGAATGAAGGGTGGGGTGGCTTTGTGTAAGAAAGTCATGGATCTCATAAAGCCAGATTAGGCAAAATCCTTCATACAGAAACTCCCACTTCACTTAAAGGCAGGTGAAAAGGTAGGACTGAAACAGATTGTTAGCCTGAGATTTCCTTTTGTTTACTGAAAAGGATCTGAATTTTAGGCCTGAAAAGTATTTGTTGGAGGCCAGACATGACGTGAAGACACTAAACAGGTTTAAAAGTGCTTGAGAGACATAATGAATTATTAAGAGAAACTGAGAAGTAGAATATGTTAGAATTAGATAAGTAATTACCACGTTAAACAATTAAATATGGCCTGGACTGCCTGAAGCACATCCTAAAGTGGATGTGTTTAAGAACAGGATCCAATGTAATGTTGAAAACATTTTAAAAAGAGAGAAGTAGCACAAGACTTCTTATCCTAAATGCTTCTGCAAGACATCATGCACAAATTGGACCTTCCAGAAAATGAACTTGGATTCTTTTCTTTGCCCTGATGATCATGAAGAGACCTTTTTAGGCTCCCTGCCTGCTGTGTTCCCTTTCTGTCAGAGCTGGCTTTCTGTGGCTGTGGTCTGTCTCCCAAGGAGTAAATTTTTTGTTGTGAGTTCTTTCTAGCAGAGCAATACTTGGATACCCTTAATTCCCATAATCTTCCTGTGTTAGTACTTGTTCTTCTATAGACTTGAGAGAAAGGTTTCTTCTTCTGTTAAGCAAAGTACTGTAAAAAGATTTGATAATTTCAGGGTAGGATGATTATGCCTTCCTATTTTGAGATCTGCCAAGTGACCACAAGGTGATGATCCCAGGTTTATGAAGCTGCTCACATCATTGTCTTCAAGCCCTGGAACTGTCGTTCTGTGGGTGTGATTTACTTCATCTTTGATATCTGCAATTAAAGAATCATCCTGAAATTGCATGATAATAGACAATTGGACTTTAAAAGAAAGTGTAATAAAGCTGTAAAGTATAGTTTTAAAATGTTACTTTAAATAAGAAGGTATAGAGATTCAGATTACACTGTAATCACATATTCCAAAAAGATGGGAAAGAAAAACCCCACGTTTTTGATCTAAGAAAATAAATGTAAATTGGTGTATATTAGACAGTGTCATGGAAAAGTTGTAAATGTGGGGCTGGTATAATGATTTTATTGATTGGAAGTGGAAGTGAATATTTATGTTCTAAAATAGAAGATAAATTTTGTATGTTGAATGGTACAGATTTAAAGTACAGAGAAAGATTTTGGAGAGTTACGATAGCAAGTGGAGTTTCATATGGCCTGTTGTTATTTTTAAATAGTAGTATTTGAAAGTATTTGTGTCCATCATTTCACAGTTCATGGTCTTGAGGGAACTGGCCTGAGTGTCAGTAGAGTATGAAGAAAAAGTTAGAAGCCCAAACAGTGTTTGGTTTAATAAAGAACAATATAGAAGCCTGTACCAAAAAGGATGGCCTTATATAAAGGATAAGTACAGTTCAATGTGACATTTTGCTAGAATCCAGTCATCCTCCTCTCTAAAGCAGAACAGCAGAATGAAATTTCAGATAAATCATAAAAGCATATCCAAGAACTGTTTGCAGAGGAGACAGACAGGAGGGAGGTGTATCCACACCTCCCACGTAGACAGGTTAGAAAGGGATTCTGCTGACTTGCAAGAGTAAGGGGGTGTCCACTCACACTGAGGAGCAGCAATTACAATGTAAAATTAATTTGTGGAAGTCAACACAGTGTCTGTAAAGAAGAGCTCTCCAGAGTCTTGCAAAAGGACGCTGAATTAACAGAGGAGGAGAAAATCCTTGTGTGATGGCATTGGTTAATTTGCCCTCTTCTTGTCTTCTTGTCACCCCTCCTTCAGGCTGTCAGCTGAGTTTAGGAATAAACTGCACCAGAGGAAAAGATTTTAAAGCTATCACCTTTAAAGGTTTCTTACCTGCTAAGGTGAAGTAGTAGTCAGAAGTGAAGAAACTCTGATGGATTAAAAAATGTTTCAGTTCTTGATCCAATGGTGTATCCATTTGCAGTTTTTCAGAGTTAATTTTTCAGAAGTTAAACTGTTGACAGAAGGAATGAAGTAAAATCAGGTACAGCAGCAGTGATGCAATGGTAAGAAGAAGAAGGATTAGTGAGGGAGGAGAGCAACCTGAGCTCTGGAGCAGATGAGGAAAGAGCTGCAGTGCAGAGGAAGCAGAAATGGGGAGGACAAAAGAAGTGTCCTGTCATTTGGCATGTTTGTATTTTTTCTTGGTTTGTTTTACCTTTAGAAACTCATGGCTCTTAAACTCACTAGTCTATATATTCACAGAGTGGGCTGAAAATTTACTGAGGTACAGTTTTCTGTTAAGAAATGATGATTTGATGGAATTGAAATGCTCTGTGGGAATGGTTGGTGGGCTGCCCAGCTGCTTTGCTCTGCTCTTGGCTGCTGGCCATCCAGTCTGCTCCCCCAGCTGCCTGTCATGTGGGCCTGCTGCCTTGGCTCTTGTATCCCATTTTAAGTATTTGTACAGTCTAACAAATAAAACAGCAAATCACCAATTAGAACACCAATTAGCCATCACTACTTAACCAACTACAGTCATAATTGGACAATCATTTTCAGTAATAATTGATTGATCCCTAACTAGCAACCATTAATCAATGATCTTGCATTTCAGTACTTAAAACAAACCTTTAAAAAATTGACACATTCTTGTTTAAATTTTTGATACATCTGTAAGAATACGTAAAACATATACCCCAAAATATGCTATTGGATAATACTTTCATTTTTAAGATGTTACTGATTAATGTAAAAATAAAGTCAAAATCAAAACAGTTAGTGAATTTTTTTTCTGAAGCTGATACTCATAATTTTGTTCCAAATGTGGGATTTTGTTCAGTTCGCAGTTTACAGAACAAACTGTTTTTGTGCTGGAGTTAATGAAGCCTGGGCAATGACGAGCTGATGTCTGTTGTCCTTTCACACCTCCTGTCCTTCCTTCTCCCACTTAAGCACACACAAACTGAAATTCCTCTAGTTTTCCTAGTGAAGCATCCTGAATGACATCTTGTTTCCTGTGGCATCTCTGAGCAGGAAAAGCACGTGCTAATGGGCTAAGTGTCTCTTCTCAAAGAGGAGAGAGTAATTAAGCTCTGTGTGCTTTCTAAAAGTAGGCCTTGGTTTGGGGGCTCTTTTTCCTACCCAACAGGCATTTTCAGTGACATTCCTCCAGTTCTTCATCTTTGAGAAGTCTTGCTTTCTCTAAAACTCATTTGAAGGCAGCTAACAGGTTCAAGAGTTACTCGGCTGGAAAGAACAACATAAAAGCAGCAACAACATTCTTAGGGGACTTGGTTAAAAATTAACCTTTGAATTTTTCCATTAAGTGGAGTTCCAGATTCAGCTGGGTTTTTGTTACTGCCCAGCACAATGTGGCTTAAGATTCGAGGGGAACAACCATAGAGAGTTTTGTCATTTAATTTTTGCGGTTATTTTCCTTTCATTTTTGCTGGTCTGTTTTTGTGTATTTGAATCTCTTTGTAGTCATTCATGCCTTAGTATATTCAGTTTGTCCACTCCCATTTTCTGTGGAGTGCCTGAGGTAGAGCAGCTGTGTAATTAATGATAGTAGGGCTTTTTTCCAACACTAGTGATTCTCCAGCAGTGAGAAACTGACAGGGAAATAATGGGGCTACTTGTCAACTCAGTGGGATTCCTATCTTTGCTGGAAAGGGTTGGGAAAATGGTGAATCAAGGACAGAAAATTCCATACTTGTAGTTCTACTTCATAAAATATTTTGAAGATGATGGATGTAAATGATGATGATCTCTTGTCATAGGAAAGAGAATAAAACATTTCAATAAACTGTCCAGATGTCATAGTCTGAAAAAGATGTTTCAGTACTATTTGTGTATACACATGAACCAGCATTAATTTCTGTACTTTGAAAACATTTGTGAGGAGATCTAATAGTTTTTGTGAAGTCAGTGTATCTGGATGGGAAAGAGGAAAGCCAAAGCCTTTAGTAAGTATGAAATAAGAGCAGTACTCATCAAAGAAAAGCAGAGGTTAAGACCTGCTCAGTATTTAATTTGCTTGTGCTGATCAATATTTGGGCCCCACCTCAAGGGTATTGCCAAAATAAGAAAGTACCTACAGGACACCATGATTGGGGAATCTCTCTTTTTCTGTCCACGTGATATGTTTGTTTTCAACAACAGTTCATCCTGACCTGAAGGAAGTTGGGTAAAAAGGAAAGGAGTCATTGATGGATGAACACGATGCTCCTGGCAAAACTCAGGCATAAAAAGGAAGTGTACAGGAGGCAGAAGCCAGGATAGATGACTCTGGAAATACAGAGATATCATCCAAGCATCCATGGATCGTGTGAGGAACGCCACAGCCCACATGGAATTGAATTTGGTGAGGAATGTGAAGGGCAGCAAGAAAGCTTCTGCAAGCGTATCAGCAGTAAAAGGAAGATGACAGAACATGCAAGTCTGCTGCTCAATGAGGCAGATGACAAAGGATATGGAACACACTGAGGTGCTTCATATCAGCACCTTGGTCTTTAGTGGTAGGATTCGCCTTCAGGATTCCAAGACCCTTGAGACAAGTCGGCAAGTCTGGACCCAGAAAGACTTGCTCTCAATAGAGGATTAAATTTGGGAACATTTAAATGAGTATCTACAAGTCCATGGAACCTGATGGAATACAGCAGTGGGTGCTGAGGGAGCTCATCTCTGTCACTGTGAGACCACTCTGAATTATCCTAGAAAGGTCATGGTGATGGGGAGGGTTCCTGTGAGGCTTGGAATAAAGCAAATGTCACTCCTGTCCTTAAGAAAGACAAGAAGGAGGATCCTGGGAGCTACGGGCCAGTCAGCTTCGCCTCCATCCTTGCTAAGGTGATAGAGCAAATTATCCTGGGAACTGTTTCCAGCACCTTCAGGGCAGGCAAGTCACTGGAAGTAATCACCATGGATTTATGAAGGAGAAATAATGCTTGATGAACCTGATGGCTGTTTGCAACACAGTAACTCGTTGGAGGAGATGAGAGCCACAGATACTGTTTGGGTTTACTCTAGTAAGGCTTTCCACACTGTCTGCTCCCAGACAAACTGGTGAAACACAGACTAGCTAAGTGGTCAGTGTGGTAGATTGAAAACTGGCTCACCTGGGCTCAGAGGACTGTGATCAGCATCTGTCATGGTCAAACCCCAAATGGCAACTTTTGTACCATGCAGCCACTTGCTCACTACCTCCTTTCCCTGTGGCGGGAAGGGAAGAAGAATCAGGGGGAAAAAAGGAAGGGTAAAACCATGTGGGCTGAGATAAGAACTGTTTATTTAAAGTGAAACAAATTAAAACACAGCAATATTAATGATAGTAGTAACAATAATAATGGTTTTAACAAAAAGGAGAGAAAGGAAAAACCCAAGATAAACAAGTGCTGCTCAATACAATTGCTCACCACCCACTGAGAAGTCTCTGAGCAGTGATCAGCCCCTCCTGGCTACTCCTCTGTGTTTATATACTGGACAGGACTTTGTATGGTATGGAATATCCCTGTGCCCAGTTTGGATCAGCTGTCCCAAGCCTTCTGCCTCCCTGAGACATGGAAGAGTCTTGACTTAGGGTGAGCACCACTCAGCTACGAGTGATACATCTGTGTGTTTACATTATTCCCATCCTAAATCCAAAGCACAGCACTGCACCAGCTACTAAGGAAATGAATTCCATCCCAGCCAAAACCAGGACATCATCACAAAGTCCAGCTGGAGGCCATCCATTAGTGGTTTACCCCGTGGGTTGAGAGTGGGACCAGTGCTCTTCAGCACCTTGGGTTAATGACCTGTGTTATGGGGTAGAGTGCACCTTCAGCAGGGTTACAGACAGTGCAGAGCTGGGAGGAGATGACACAGTTGTGCTGCTGTTCAGAGGGAGCTGAACAGCCCACAGGAGCCTCATTGTGTCTGACAGAGGCCACGTCCTTTATTTCTGGAGGCACAAGCCAGTGCAACAGCTCAGGCTGGAGGCTGGAAAGCAGCTTTGCTTTGCAGGAAAGGCCCTGGGGGTCCTGGTACGTGAGGTGACCACAAGTCACTAAAGGCAGCCAGTGGCATCCTCGGCTGCATAAGGCAGAACATGACCACCAAGATGGGGGTGATCTTTCCTCTCTGCTGAGTTTCAGTGAGGTGCATGTGGAGTTCTGGGTCCAGTGCTGGGCTCCTTAGTAGAACAGGGTGGGGAGATAGTGGAGCAAGTGCAGTGAAGAGCCGTGGGGCTGTTTAAGGGCGTAGAACATCTCTCATACAAGGAGTGGAGGCTGAGAGAGTTGGGGTTGTGCAGCCTGGAGAAGGCTCAGGACTGTCTTACCCAGTTTTACAAGTACACAGAGCCAGAATCTTCTTGCTGGTGCCTAGCGAAAGAAGGAAAACAGCAGGCACAAGTAGAAAACACAAGGTTCCTGTTAAACACATGAAAATGTATTTATTTATTGTGAAGGTGATTGAACAGTGGAGAAGGTTGCCCAGAAGGTTTGTGGGGCCCGTGTCCTTCGAGGCAGGCAAAACCCCACTGAACTTCATCCTTGGAAGGCTCTCGTTGTCCCTTCCTTCAGCAGAGGGTTGGACTAGGTGATCTCTAAAAAGATTCTCTCTTTTGTGCAAACGTTTGACAAATTGGTTTAGTTAAAAAGCATCCAGTCTCAAAATGACTTTCTCTGTGGAGTCAGGAGGGTGTTTTTTCATACTCATGTATCATACAAAATAAATTAGAAGTTCTGTGATTGTTAACAGCATTCAGGGAATCTGTAGGGAGAGTATTAAATTTGGTTACATGAATCATCTCTATAAAATGTCTGTCAAGGTGAATTTAATCTTTTGTGTGTTGCACAACACCTTTGCTCGCTTGATTCATTCCAAAAAAATACTGTTTTCTGTTGAAATACTTAAAATATTGAGAATATTTGTATCAAGTGACAAATGAAGATGTTTACATCAAGTGAAGTTTTATAAGTTTCAGTGAAAATCACCTAAGTGAGATACCCATAGCAATGACGACAGCTTAGACAGTTGCTTGGCTGTTTTGTGTGACAAACTTGGAGGTACATTAGTTGATCAGAATTCCCTTTTGCCAAGGGACCTAGGTTTATTTATGGATGAAGAAATACCTGCTTTGCAAAACTGCATAGATTCCATCATTAGTGAAGAGGCTTTGAGTTATTTAATGCTTTAATGTTTAATGTTTTGTCAGTGTCTTTCACAGGACAGTACTCCCTACAATGTAGTTGTGGCATAGTGTATTATTCAGGAGGGTTTGAAATAATTAATGTCTGTTGAATTAATTACTGTATGTGGGTTACAGTAATTTTTCAGTGGTCTTGTCTTGATGTACCTGTCCTGCCCTGTGTGTCAAGAAGCTTTTGTTGACAGATAGTGCTGGAAACCCACTTGGGGGACAACAAGGCTCCCACTTGAGCTTGTTCACACAGGTCTTGCCATTTGTGATTTAGTCCATGAGTAAAAATGTGGGAACAGAAGTGTTGTGGTGGGGCAGCCATGTTCCCGAGAAGCTGGAAGAGTAGTTTTCTTTCAGAGGGAAGCTGTAGGGAATGTGGAAGTGCAACACTGCTGGGGAATTGCAAAGGGCATGGACAAAGGTACTGTCTTTCCTAAAGAAGAGATAAGCAGGACAGCTAAGACAGTACAGTAATTTAAGACAAGTACCACTTACAAGGAAAAAAATCCTACAATTTGTAGATGGTATGGAATTTTTATTTGATTTTTATTTGGTTTTATTTCTGCTTAGCTTCTAGTAAGAATTTTTCTGTGATACAAAAAAACCTAGTTTTTATGAATTAAAAAAGATTAGACAGTTTTCTTCTGGAAGTAGGAGGTGTATTTTGGCAATATTTACTCTCTGAAAAGATCTTCTTAAAGAAAATGAGGAATTACTTTGTAGCTATTTACCGAGATATTACATACGACAGAACATATTTGTCACAGGAATAATGACTTTTATATATTAATTGCTTTCACATGGCTACTGTGATGCAGACACACACCCAATTTTTGGTCTGTTGTGATGATTGCTCAAGAAGGAGAGTCATGGAAGCATGTTAGAGATAGCTGTATTTAAAAATCCTGTATAAACCTAACGATTTTCAATACTATAAAATCTCTTGAAGACCTTGAATAAGACAAAACTAATGATACAAATTTGCAATACACCCAGTATTTTTGTAGGTGATGAGAACTTACAGCACATGTGGGTAGGTAGCTCTTTTTCATGTTTATACAAATCTAAACAAATTTTATTTGAACCCTCCCCTCTTTTCTCCTGAGCACGTATAATCTCTGTGCTAGAGCTTGTCAGCTCCCAAAGGCTGGGAGCTGTTTATGCACAGGAGCCCAAGTGAAATTTTTTATGTGGTGCAAACTCTCCAGGGAGCTGTTACTATCTGTTGAGTAGTGTCAGGAGGAAGAATTAGGCACCATAGTGTCAAAACTTCATCTTTCTTTTTTTTTTTTTTT
>VZTJ01001761.1:1401755-1446191 GCA_013397795.1 Orthonyx spaldingii | reverse complement strand
TTTTTTTTTCCTTTTTCTTCTTAATTTCACTAAAGAAATAAACATATTCACACGTTGGAACACAAAAACTGTTCTTTTGCTTAGAACAGGTGGCCGGGAGACCCTGTGACCACAGGATGCGACATAAACTGTAAAACCTTGTTTTCCTGGTTAGGTTTGCTGAGGAGCAGTGGCCGCCTGCCCACGCGTGTCTTGTGCAGCCTGGTGTGATGTGGGCTGGGCTCTGGCTTCCACTGGCCCTGGGGCAGCTCAGGAAGGGGCAGTCACACCCTGCTGGAGGCAACCTAAATACATCATCAAAGACTTTTTGATTCCTCTCAGTAGTAAGCAAGTGAAAGGCAGTCACTGGTGTCTCATAATAGTGCTGAACTTCATCTTTTTTCCACAGTTTTTCTTCAGACTTCCACTAACCAACTACATGGGAACTTCTTTTTCTCTTGTTTTGGTTATTTTATGGTATGGTGGGATACACTCTGATTGTTGCCTAAATATTATCGACTTTCTAATCAAATGAAAGGTTTGTTTTACCTACATCTGGCCCTTCTCCTTAGAGTCACAAAGAATCACGGAATAGTCAGGATTGGAGTGACCTCTGGAGGTCATCTAGTCCATCCCCCTGCCCAGAGGGTCACTTGGAGCAGTGACACAGGGATGTGTCCAGGTGGCTTTGGGATGTCTCCAGACAGGGAGACTCCACACCCTCCCTGGGCAGCTGTTCCAGAGCTCTGCCACCCTCAATGGTAAGAAGTTCTTCCTCATGTTGAGGTGAAACTTCTTGGGTTTTAGTTTTTGCCCCTTTGCTCCTTGTCCTGTTGCTGGGCACCATTGAAAAGAGTCTGGCACCATCCTCTGACACCCACCTGAGAGCCATTTACATGTATGGATAGAAGAAAGGGTGCATTTTCCTGTGTGTGTCACTGGTTAAGGACCTGCATGAAGAAGGCTGACAGGAGGCTGTCATGTTATCTCATGTTTTTATCCACCTTGTACTGACCCATAGATCATGTTTTGTCTCAAGTGAAATATTTATATGTGACTTTGGAGGTCTCACTAATGTTTGAGACATCGTTATAGGTTTGATAGGCGCTTTAGTGGGAGCAGCGTAGGCTTAAAGAGCTTTTATTTGCATTCCAATCTTTTACTTGTGCTAATGCCATTTTGATGGGGGTCCACAAGTGGACTTGCCTTGGAAATTGATCCAGTTAAAAAATCCTTTTTACCTGGATATTAATAATTTGGATCACTTCTGGCATCCAGTTGGCTGTAGTAATCTAAAAATGATTGTGTCAGCACAAATGAGAGAGACAGTGCTAGGGAATGTTTCTGAATCAGCAGTGCTGGGAAACTATGGCAAAAACTGTTCCTTTTCATTTTTAAATTGCAAGGACCTGGCTGGATGCTGCCCTGAGACTGCTTTGAGTTTTTAATGTCTTTTTCTACTCTCTAACTCTCTCTAGAAGTGCCCATCGAACAGATTTTCATTTGCAAGCATAACTTGTGAGTTAATTCCTCTGTTTATAAAACACCAATTTGGAGTCTGTAACAGGGTCTCAACTGCATGTGACAGATACGTGTGTTACTGGTGAAAAACATCTGGACCCAGATGTGGCAGCCACACGTTTGTAGAGCGAGTCCAGGGTGACTGTTTGTGATCTGAATGTGGGGGTGGCCACTTGAAGGCCAGGACAGGTGCATTTTTCTGCTCCTGTGTTTGTAGCTAAGTGTCACTGGTGGGCTGGGCTGATGTATTTCTGTGGGACCTGCTGGCTGCACTCTTGGAAGGTGGAGAAAAAGGCTTTATGTGAATGTGGCCTGAAATGCCTTGAGAACAGAACACA
Organism: Orthonyx spaldingii; assembly: GCA_013397795.1. Taxonomy (NCBI): domain Eukaryota; kingdom Metazoa; phylum Chordata; class Aves; order Passeriformes; family Orthonychidae; genus Orthonyx; species Orthonyx spaldingii. The sequence goes on along the minus strand of VZTJ01001761.1, from coordinate 1,444,353 downwards.
TGGAATGTTTGGGATCTGTTTCCATCTGCTGCTTCAAAGAGCCTATAAACCAGTTATTTGAATTTCAGTAGAAGGCCTGTGGGGTGGGTGGGGTCTTTCTCATTGTTTTTTTTTTTTTTTTCTCGTGATCACTTAAAACCAAAAAGTCTTCAAGGTGCTTTTTCATACCAGTTACAAAAAGGTACACACAAATATGTTCTTGCCTTCTGAGTTACCTGCTGACAAAATGCATATCCTACACTCTTTTAGAAAATAGAATTGAAATGTTGCTCAGCATTAAATAGTGCATGTAAGTAGCAGAATGCACAATATCAACTCGACAATTTCCTTAAATTGCATAAGTGTGGAAAATGGAAAGAGGTATTTGAGCCATCTAGTGGTTGGTATGAAACATTTTAACATTTTTTGATAGTTCATAGAAAATGTAAATTATATCATCTTAGAAATAGCATTTGTAGTTTATCTCCTGTTTGGTAGTGTGGCTGTAGAAAGAAAGAACCCAAGCATTCAACTTCAGATTTGAGGCACAGTCTGTTTGGGTTTGTATCCTTTTTTTACTCAAGATTTTAGTGAAAAGAGATACCTGGTAACATAAAAATTAAATTAGAAGTTAGTAGCCAAAGAATGCTTTTTGCTAGCAGGAGATCTTCATAAATTTTGAGGGTTTTTAGAAAGTTCCAGGAAAAGACTGTAATAAGATAATTTTGTTTTCTGCTTCTCACTGAAAAAACGATTGGAAGGAAAAAAGTAGGGCTTAAATTCTACCTCAACAGCTATTTATAGCAGGGACTAAATCACAGGAGTAATCTTTACTGGAATACATGGAATGGATATGCTTCGTGAGAAACTTGTCAAAAGTAAGGGAGGAAACTGAAAACCGATTTCTTAAGATGAGGTGTGTTCCTGGTAAACGGAATCACAGAACCGTACGATTTTTAAAAGGATATTTTTTAGATGAAGATTTTGTGTAATGGTCCTGCTTGGTCCTGATCTGCATTAAGCTGTGGTCGCATTTCATGTTGTCTATTGCCAGGAGGAACTTGACTGCATGGTGAACGTAATGGCATTCTGCAAAAATAATGAACTTTATGTGTATCTTGCCTTGAATTCTTTGTGGAAAAGTACAGCCATACATTGGGACACTGTGATGTCTTCCAGTCCTTGTGAAAGTCCCGTCTGTGTTCAAATGCAGTTTAAAAGATACTTTTTAATCTTAGTTTATTAGATTGGTCTTAATATTATCAACGAGCAGTAATGATGGTGATACATATGGTTAGAGCTACAATATTTTAGAACAGATAAATTAATGATCCATCCTGACATTTCAGAATTTGCACATTTACATTTGAAGCATTACAAATATTGAATCTTGCCCTGTTTTTTATTGAGAAGGGAGTGGCAGCTTAAGATATTTTTAAGGTCAGGTTCAAAAGACTAAAGCTAAAGGAGAATGTAAGGCCAAAGGAGAATGAGAGAAAAATGGGAAAACCAGTCATAGAACAAAGGACAGAACAGTAATGGTTTATTTGTAGTGGTGTGAGGACCATCTGAAAGCTTTATGTGAACTTGGTACATGAATTACATTTTGATAAATCACTTGCATCTTGGTTCTGTTGTGCCTTGGAAGGTGGTTATTGCTAATCCTTAGCATCAAAATACCAGGGAGATTATTCTGAATCGCTTAACTTGCTTGGACTCTGAATTCTAATAGGTTTCATAAGAGGAAGTCAAATTCGTTGTGAATTGAAGAGGTTTTAGTTGTCTGGCATATTTGTGTTTGAATTTTACAGTGTGGTGATGAAGAAGTTTTGTGATCACTGTTAGTCTCTACAATGATCTAAACCTGATTGAGATTTGGAATATCAGAGGGGGACACCTGGGCAGTTTTTGTTAAGTTCTGTCTTGCAAACGAGCTGACCTGAAGACAGTAAAGGCTCCTGACAGGCTGTATTTTGTAGGCTTCCGTGTTGCACACATGAAAATCTACCTTACTTCTTCATTTAAAATGACTTTTCAGCCAGGGCGTTACGTGTGCGCAGCTTTTGAGCTCGTCTTCTTCCTGGTCTGTTGTTGCCGGAGTGCACTTGGAATGCGGAAAAAACACGGAGTACAGAACTGGAGATCTTTAATCTTTATGATGTCCGTGTTGTGCTTTTGTTCAATTAAACAGGAATGTGGGTTTATGGTAGTGTTAAAGTGTCCTCTTCTATTGTTTATGCACTTCCCCTCCACTCCTGTTAACATCTTCCAGTGCTCTGATTGCTGTAGTATCTGCTCTTGCCACAGCATTTTCCTGGAAGCTGTCCATTGCTGAAGCTATGATCCAGCTGCATTCATGAAAGGATCTTTGACATTTCCCCTGGTTTTAATTTCCATTTTACAAGATGCAAATGAGGAATAATGCAATTGTCATATTAGGTGCTGTGTCTCATGAATGCTGCTCTTTGAATTGACTTCTGGTTACCAGTTATTTTGTAGGAGAAACTTGATTATAACTTTTATATTTGGATTGGGTTTAAGGCATAATTAGGGTTCCTGTTGTGGAACTCCTTAGAAATTTGATTTGTTAAACAACTGCATGCAAGTGGCAGAGAGATTATCTTGAAGTCCAGTCTGCAACAATTGAAATTCCAGCTCTTGTCCATGTGTCAGAGCTTTGGGATGCATACCTGGTCTCTTAGAATCAGAATTACATATGAGAAGAGCCTAAAAATGTGTTTTAGGCAGTATGTACAATGTCTCCTGTAAATAATGGAATAGTTCTGCTCAATAAAAAACAAATGTGCTATGGCATAACGTTGCAAAAGAAAAAGCAATTTGTTTATTTTTCTTAATTTAGGGAATATGTAATAATTATTTGTGGAACTGAATAGTTAAACATTCATTAAATGTTGTTAGTAATTTCACTTTAGAAGTAAATCATAGTTTATGTGAAAAGAAAATGGAGGGAAAATAGGTTTCTAGAAGGGGAGTGGGTTTTGTTGGTTTAGTTTGGTTTTCCCTTCTGCAAATAGGAGGACAGGAAATAGAAATTGGATTAATAATGAAGAAATATGATTGTCATAGGTTTGAAGTTGATGTTCTGTATGTTTTGGTATTCAGAAAAGGGAAATCTCTGTAGCACATTTTCAGAGTCATTTAATTAATGTTCTGCAGTACACATTGAAATGAGAGTGTGTAGCTTTGTTTTCTTTTATGTGAGTATAAATTATTGTGACTATGAAATGGTGCTTGGTCATAAACTATTTTTTTTCATTATATTAAATTAGCAAAGATTTCTACTCCATCATTTCCTTCCCTGCTGTTGTACAAGTAGAACAGAGCACATTGGTTTCTCTGATGTAAAAGCACTTGAATATTGTTGTTACTCTTCCTCCAAAATAGCCCCTTTTTTTTGTGACCATGGAGAACCACTTCTTTCATTTTAGTGTCTGCCTATCTATTTGTTCCTTCTTTTTGGCTCTTCCTGTTCAAGGCATAGTTTAAATATTTTTATGTTATAATGGAAATAGAATATCAAAGGATGGATAAATTATTGGAAACTCACTCTTAATCTGAGTTTTAAACATTGTTTCTTTCCTTTACAGAATGCTGCCTTTTTATATGGCCTTGGTTTGGTCTACTTCCATTACAATGCCTTTCAATGGTAAGTTGGAATGAGCTGACAGTGTCAGTGTTGTGTGGTGTCCCATTGGTGTGTGATTATTTCCCCTCAGTTCAGTGTGAGTGTACAAGAGTTTAAATTGGCTTTATTATGGATATTACCTTTGCAGGTGTTACTGTAACATACTTGGGGCAGCCACAACAGTTCCATGAAAATGAAAGCTCTTCCAGGAGAAGAACTTGAGCTCCCTGTGATACAATTCGGCAGTGGGGATGGAGCAGAAGGACTTGATAGGCTTTTGGTTATTACTGATATTCTGTAGCTGGGGTTTGTTGGAAAGCCTGTTTACGAAAAACTTTCCTCTTGGAAAAGAGGTGGCAAAGTGGGCTTGTTTCCATTTTGCTTGGTAGGCAGAAATCTTGACGGAGCTGCATCAGATGAGGGGTTTGGATGTGAGAAGTAATAGGCTCGGAATCAGAGTGTTTAAATCTGATGTAAAAACTCCAGGTTAAAAGAGTTGTAATTTCTGTCAGGGCTTTGGGAGTGAGGGGCACTTCTCTTGGGTGTAGGGGGAGGATTGGATTTCAGTTGGGATTTTCCTTTATCAGTGATAAGAAAGGTGAATGGAATGCTGGGGTTCTGTTGAAATGTCCTCAGACTTTCTTTGGTTTTTATTCCTGTGGAGATAGAGTTAATCCATGGGGGAAAAGTCAGAAAGGTGCAGTGTTTAGGTCAGTGCTTTTTTACACTCAGTATGGAGACTGTTAGTACAGTAAGTGTGACTTTACTACTTGATTGATGACTAAAAAGTTCCATTGTGTTACTGAGCTGATCCTGACTGCAGTTACGGATGCAGTGAGTGACCACTGACTGATGCTTGGGAACAGTGAAGCAGGATTTCTCCCCCCACCTCTCCTTAAATTGTTTCTATTTATCTGTAAGGCAAAAAATTTATGCTTTCCTCAGGATAATGTACATAAACTTTTATTCTTCAAATTAAAATAAGTTGGTTAAATCATGAGCTCAGAACATGGATTATTTTATCTTGCAGCTTACTGCTTTCTTTATTGATAGTGGTGAAATGAGTGCCAGGTACTATACAGGGCATGCAATTCTATTGCATTCTGATTAACAAGAGAATAGAAAAGTTTTCAGAAAGCCTGAGAATCCACTGCTTTAAGATTGTGATGAGACTTGGTTGAATTTTACCAATTTTCAGAACATTCTAGTTGTTAACGCAGTCTTGTCTTCATCATTTAGCATTGAGAAACATTTTGTGCACCATGTCTTACAAGCTGTATCTTGTTACAGTTTGCACTGTGAAAATGGTAGATAAACTGCAAGATAAATAAGACAAAGCAGTTAGATTTAGAGTAATTAATTTTTTGAAAAGCCACCTGTTCAGCATAGACTTTTGCCATCAGCAGATCGTGCTGTTTAGTATTAATAAATTAGAGCTTTGAATTAATTTAGATTTTTCTTCACTTGTTGACAACATGAGTGTAAGCTGATGCCCTTACAGAACTGCATGTAGAGCTTATGTTAAGGTTGAGTAGAATAATTGTATTTTCCATTTCATTCATACAGCAAAGTTATGTACAGTGTGGTGCTAAGGACAAAGTGTATCATTAAAGTATTGGGTAGAATTTTTAAAGGAAGAAAATCCAGTGGAGGTAAAGTCTTACACTTTTGTGTGCAATTCTGATTTTTAATCCCTTAGAGTGCCTTTTTCCCCCATTGCTGTGATTCCCTGGGGACAAGAGCAGAGGGATGTGTGGTTGTTGGTGTTTAGGTGTGACAAAATCACAACAAACTTGGAGATGATAACAAGTCCTTTACAATACATGTTCTTGTTTGAAGACCTTAATCCTCCCCAGAACTCTCACAGATTGCCAGGAGAATCCTCTTTCACAGTGAAATGCTAATCTGTCTTCCTGCTGCATTTATTCCATCTGTTTATGCTCATAGAGGACATACTTCTAGCAGGCAGAGGAGACCTCAGGACTGTTTAAGGTGGTTTATTTACCCTGCTTCATCCATGAACTGTCTTTTTTTTTAACACCACTGCTTCACATATTCAGATATTCAGAGATTTTAACAAGAGGGAAGTACATAGTCCTCCTAAAAGGAAGGGATAAGAAGTGCTTGAGGTTTTTTCATGTCTCATATAAACAGAGATAATTAAAAAAGCAAGTGGTAATAAGATCAGCTTAAGAATTCTTGTTCATAGATTTTATATTATAAGTTTTCCAGCTTTCATAAAAAAGACATGTTGGATTGGCTCCAAGATACATAAAGCAGTTCACTGTAATTCAATACTGTACACATTTTTATATACTAAAGCAACATTGCAGCATTATCTTAAGTACAAATCTTAGCTGTTACATCATTTTATGTTGGTGATTTTGTTTAACTGTTCATGTAAGAATTAAAAGTCCTCAATACATATATGAACATTGCAATAGTGTGATCAGATCAAACCAAACAGACAGTTATTATAGGAAGATGTGCCATAAGGGATTATCTCCACAAGTTGAATCAACTCCAGTAAAAGAGGTCTTAAGGATGTAAAATTTTGATACTCCCTTCTTTAACACCATGTATCATCAAGCACTAACATTTTCACTGTTGTTTCCCTGATTCTCAGTTAGAGTAGGCAACCAGTAGAATGAGATATTCACATAACTAGACTGAACATTAAAAGAATTTCAGTACTTGATCCAAGGCTACCCTTCATTTCTGTGCAATGCCTACACCCAAGTGTAGTGGCTTGGATGTCAGATTTTTCCTTCACTTCAGTGAGGATTCTGAGCCTGACTGGTTTATCATCTTGACTTTTTTCCATCAAGATGAAAAGATGGAGCCCAGGCTCAGATGATGTGTCTTGGAATTGAATTTAACACCCTGTAGATCCCAGTGTACCAGCTGTGGTGCTCCAAGACCAGCATGTTTTCAGTGACCTTGCAAATTGCTGGAAAATGTCTGTGAGAAAGGCACCGGATTCCCCAGAAACACTGGACAGGAGACTGAGATCAGTCACCCTTATCACCCTTATTTGGGCTCTTTGCCCTGAGCCTGCTCAGTTCAGGGATCCCTTGCCTGCTGTAGAAGTTGAGGGTTATGGAAAACTCAGTCTTTCAGCACTGACCCTGAAAAAAGCCAAAAAGCTGCAAGAGATGATCCAGACTCTATTCCTCACCTCCATCATGACTAAAGACTGCCTGTGGAAAATGGATCATCCCTGAGTGGAACTCCCTGACCCTTCTACTGCCTGATCCTTGCCAAAGCAGAAGCACTTTCACCATCAGTTCAATGTCTGAATATCAAGATATCTAAAACCACCATCTCTGCTTCTGACTGGGTTCCTCCACACAAAAAGTTAAGTGTGTATGGGGTGTGTAGGAATGCACACTGCCAAGTGGAGACCTCTAAGAATTTAAACACACAGTCTGTAGATGTTGCTTTGTCAAATATTTCTCAGGTTTCAGGTGGCTGGGTCTATATATATGTACTTTTCAGGTATATAAAATGGGAATTTACGTGTAGAGTACATATGCTCGTAGTAATTAACCAGTAACAAAGTGAACAGCTAATTTCCTTTTTGTTATCTTACCTTGCTGTGACTGCATAGCAAACTGCTCTCTGATGAAAACTCTGCTAATGCTAGGAGAAAAAACTACTCCCAGCTGCTGTTCTAGAGAAATGTTTAAAGACTTTGCTGCTGAAAATATTCTGCCATTCAACTGTTGCAGTCCTGTGGACAGAAGAGTTGTAGCTAAAGAGTGTAAAAGTATTTCATAAACTGCAGTGTCCTGATTGTTGCTGTGTATGTACATTTTGGTTATGTTCAAACTACGATTATGAGTTTCAAATAGAAATTTGTCCATCACAGCCTCACATCACTTTCATTAATGAGGCTGTGAAATGATGTGAGGCTTCGAATAGGTGGTCAGAAAATTGAAAGAGGGTAAGAATAAGAAAAAGAAAGTTTCGCTCCAGCTGCATCAAGTGACATATTAGAATAATGTTAGGTTCTTTTATTTTGTACGTTCACTCTGATTTTCATGGGTTTTGTTTGAAACGTACAAAAGTGATAACTTTTGAATAGTTAAATTGACGCTCTTTTATTATGTTCTTTTGCCTAGTACAAAGCTGACTTTATTCACTGTCTATTCAAGCAAAACCATCCAATAAAAGTCTTATGAGAGTTCACTAAATGTTTAATATAATCATCTATTAATTATTATTCACCTGGTTTCTTTACTTTCACAATGGTAGGCATTGTTGTATAGATCAGTGGGTGGGACAGTAGCTGCAGTATTGATTATGGCAGTCTTGGTTTGGAGATGTCATTTTTATTTTTCCTGAATTGCTGTAGCAGTGCTGTGTAAAATGAAAGTCCAGAGGTGCTTTTCATCCTCCGTAGTGTCTGTTTTCCCATCCTGCTTTCCCATCTTGTTGAGTGTTAGAACAACCTTTCCTGCCTGTTAAGAGAAATGTCCTCATTCTTGGAGAAGATGCTTGTTTAATTTTAATAAATTCTAGTAGACTCAGCCAGAGTTGTGTCTCACCACGCAGGTGTCAGTGTCATCAGAGAACAAAAGGAAAGTCATCTCTTGCTGAATTCAGACAACTGTCATTTATTTCCCCAGTGTGAGAGCTCCTGACCTTCCATTTGATAGTTTTTCCTTTGGACTGGTATATGTTTAGTCTGCTGAAGGAGTGAGATGAAAAGTTCTGTCTGTGCATGAAGGGCAGTGAGTTAGTGGTGGAAACTCACAGCCGACTTGAGGCAGGCTCTGTGCCATCATCCCTGAAGGAAGCTGTTGGACTCATCCAGCTGTTGGGTTATAGCTGCACTTCTGGTTTTGGTCAAGCCATACAAGAGCTTTGAGGGAAGACATCTGGGTAACTTGGATGCTTTGGATCCTCCAGACCCGCATCTTCCTGGGTGTAGGCTTGAACAGAGAACAGAAATGGGATTAGAGATGTTTCAGAGTAAGCAAAGATCTGTACAGGAATCAAGTGACTCTTGCTGTGTCAGGAAGGCCCAACTCTGAGATGGGTGGCAGTGCTGCTGCAGATATTCTCCTGTTTGATAGGAAGGGAATGAGTCTGGGGCTCTGGGCATGGCAGTGGAAAACAGGCAGAGGTTTTTGCTGTAGTCTATGTTCTTGATGTGTCCTGTAATCGTGAGCACGTTGCTGTTTTGTTTAAATGTTTCCTGCAGGCAAAATTACATCAATATTAATTCAGCTGTGATGTAAAATTGCTTGTCTGTCTGTAAGAGTTAATAAGTAAATGTCTTTTCAGAGCTTGGGCATTTTATTCTGTAAAAATTCTACTGAGTATTTAAATCAGGTTGTAGTTACTGAATTAGACATGAGTACCTACCACTGGTAAAAACTATTGAAAATGCTCTTTCAGATCACTTCATTGAGGAAATTTTGATGATGCCCCTTTTCACAGTGGTGGAAGTAATTTTTATGTGTTATCATTCATCCCTGTCTTCCTGAAAAACTACAAATCGTAAAACCAATATGGAATTAACACTGGATTTAAGTAGAAGGTAAAATTTGATTGTTAGTTAGTTTAGTCTGCAGAGAGATAAACCTTCTACAGAGCTTGGAGGGGCTCTCTGTGACCAGCAGTTTCTGTGCTAAATGTGACACAGTCTTTCGTGTTATTCACTGATGATAATTTACTGGTTTTTGAGTGCTGTGCTCCTCTGAAAGACTGGGGTAGGCAATAGGTAGGTTTTTTGAATGAAAGACAGTATACATTCAGACTAAATATCAAAACTGTCCTTGAAAGTCTTTTATTATATTTGTGTCTTTGTTTAACTCCATTGCTCAACTGTGGCATTGAATAGTATTTCCTGTTCTGTAAGCAAGAAACTACAGAAATATTTTTGTCACTCTCAGATTCTCTTAAGCTTTTTTAGAAATCCAATTTTTCATGATCTTTTCAATGGGCATGGGACATAGGGGAAATATGGAAATACCATTTTCTGACCAAGCAAGGATAGCTAAATGAGGAACATGAAGTTTACAGAGTGGCTGTTAATATGGTCACACTTTATGATGTGCTATAGAATTGCTGTGTCTTTATTCCTGGTTTTTGTCTTCTCTTTGTTTGGAATCATAGACAGTGGTTTTCTTCCTTTTTGGGACTTAGGATATTGTCTTAAAATCCAGATAATGGATTTTAAATACCAGTAGCTGACATACCTAGTACCCATATTAGAGTTAAGACAAGAAATGCAAATACACAATAATAGAATCTTATCTTCTGGCATAGCCAAAGCCTAACTTAGAATGTGTGCTGATATTTAGTGATCTTTGACCTTTCAGTTTGATCAGTGTTTTTGTAGGTAATGAAGATGAGCATACTGTTATGAGACAGGGATCTTTGTTTGTTGTGAATTCAGTGTGGATTTGAGGTGTGTGATTCACCACCACCCACAGGATTCCAGGGAAGTTTAGATGAGATGTGACAGACTCCTTAGCTGGTGCAGGTTTGTCCCTTCAGCGCTTCACTTGCCCGTTTTCCATGTGTTGGCAGAACAGTAGGGTACTGAGTAAGGAGAGCCCTTCTGAAAGATTGTAATAGAGGAAGCTTCAGTTCCACAATAAAAATCTAATACTTTTTTTAAGCCTATTTGCTCTTAAGTTCTATTTAAAGAAGTCAAATAATGCTTTAGGTGCATACAGTTGTTGCATTGTCTAGAGGACATTCTGTGCCTTTGGTTTGCTTTGCCATCAATGAGAAAAAGCCTGTAAGAATTTTGGAGGAGAAGTGTTTTTGCTGAAGGATTCAAAAATGATAATTTATGTGTTTTATGAGTAAAAACGTCTGTGAAAAATATTTGTCAAATTTTGCATTGCATCTGCTAACCTTTTGTCCTTACAAATAATATTGCACTCTTGGAGAGTAGGAATTAAATCAATGTGCCTTAAGAGTGTGATTTTAAGCTCTGTGGTTAATCCCTGTCCCATGTCCCTGTGCTGCTCCACAGCGGATCCAGTTCCCCCCATAGACTGCCCTGTCACCTGCCCACTTGGCATCGACCTGAGGGGTTTCCTGGGACAGCAGACGGGATTGTGCTCCCTAGCCTGGGGCCTCAAATCTCCTCTCAGTGAGGCTGCTTCTGATTTCTCTTGTTGTGTGACCAGTGGTGTATGGGAAGGGATTTTGTTTCAGCCTGTCATTGGATTTCAGGCAACAATGAGTCTTAGCTTCTTTCTTAATTCCTCTGTGCCTTTAATTCTATTACCTTTTAGTTGCATTTCAGCTGTCCTAGTTTCATGCAGTGGCCTGAGAGGCAAAACAGTCCTGTTTAGAGTCCCTTTGTTTCTGCTCCAAGATGGAGTTGTTAGATGGCATTTCTGTTTTATCTGGTACAGTGCCATCATGAACAGGGACAAGAGAGAGGATTTGAAGGTAAGGAAATAGAATCAGAGCTATCTTCACATATCATGGGAATGTGAAAGGACATTACTGTGTGAGGAGGTGGCAGGCTTTCATATCTGCATTCAGAAGTAATGGAGCAACTGGTTTTATTTGAGTCTTTGCATGGCACTGGTGCTAGAAAAGGGAGGAGAAAGTGGAAAAAGGAGCAGGTAGGTGCAGTGGGAGGAGATGTGTGTGATCTATCCAAGGCTGCCTGTTGTGCTGCTCTCAGGGGTCTGCACTGCTGGAATCAAAAGCAACCTGGATTTGTGAAGCAAAACAACCTGTTGTTAGTGAAGTTGCACTAATTTTGTAACGAATTTGTGAGTCATTCTTTCTGAAATATTAGATATGTTCGTGTATTTCATGCAGCAAATTAGTTTCTCTAAATTAATAGAAAAGATTAGACTTTCAAATACACCAGGATATCTGGAGTTCAAAATTACCCAATCCCTGAAGAATCAAAAGACATGCACCGAAAACATTACATGTAAACCATTATTTTGATATGTTTTTCTGTAACAGTGCTTTCTGATCCACTTTGTTAGCCATATAAAAAACATTGATTATCAAGTAATACTTCAGTAAAAATAATTTTGTAATCTGTGTTTTTCTTTCAGGGCAATTAAAGCATTTCAGGAGGCGCTTTATGTTGATCCCAGCTTTTGTCGAGCCAAGGAAATTCATTTGCGACTTGGGCTTATGTTCAAAGTGAACACAGACTATGAGTCTAGTTTAAAGGTAGGTTTAAGTCCTTTCAGATTGAATTAACATTTCTTACAAGTCGTGTGTTACATCTTAAAGCTGCAAGGAATGCGTAAGCACAGAACAGTCACAGACCACGTGCTATAGAAATAGAAATACATTAGCATGAATTGTCTTAGTCTAAACAGAATAAGGATAGGTTTGAGGTGTGTGAGGTGCTACACTCCAGATCAAAAATATGGTGTAGGGCTCTTGTTAAAATAGTGAACTTTGGGGGATACTGAGGTTGTACCGAAGGATGAAGGAAAAAATAAAAAAAAATAGCAGCTTGGATTATTCAGTTTTTTATTTTTATATTTCTTTTCTTTCCCCTAGCTTCCCTGTTTTAAACTGGAAGTTCTTGGAATTAGTAAACCAGAAAGTTTTTATGCAAAATAATGTCATTTCTTAATATAATTGTTACTCTTCTAGCAGTTAATTATTCTGTCATTTCCTGGCTTGAGAGTCAGCTTCTAAGGCAACAGTTTCTGGCTGGTCAGTTGGAAATGGTTTATGGTAATGCAGCACTTTGTTTTTTCTGTACTTCTTCAAATTCCTTACTATTTACATTATTTTTTGGTCTCTGATTGTAATCTGTCATTTTATCTCCCTCTGTTCAACACGTTTGCCCATCTTTTTCCTCTTTCCATTTTCTGCTTCACCCACGTGTCCTTTCCTTCTTGGCCTCTAAATTTAGCTGTTACGTGTCTTGGAAAAAGGAAGTGTTCTTTTAACAGAGTTGCATGTGGTAGAAAATACCCCTGCAGGGCTGAGAATTTTGTAATTAAGTGTAATTTATAAACATATTTCTCCATATTAATCTTTCCTAAAAATTAATGAAAACAATGAGTGTTTTGTTATCAAGAATCTTATGACTTCATTTTCTTGGCAGATTGTTTTCCTGGGTTGTCAGAATCACATTGTCCAAGATTTGAAAGAGTAGAGTGTTACTCTCAATTTTTCCTTTCAGTATTTGTGATAGAGGGAAGTAGTTCTCTCACCAGGCTTCCCTTTTCATCTGGAGTTCAAGGTTTCACTTACAGACAGGTGGAGTTGGAAATGGTGCAGAGAAATAGGAAAGATTCCATGCAATGAATGGTGAAACAGAGCAAGGAGAGGTAGATCAGTGTTGGAAAGAGATTATGTGCGAGCTTGGGTGATCGTATTTCCTTATACTTTGACACAGATTTGGTATCTTGTGATATACAGGGAATAAAGAATTGCTGAAGTACATTTTGGTTTTATTTTTAAAGAAATTGGGGCAAAACAAGATAAAATTCATAAGGAAGTAGTCATCTTGTAATTCAGTAGTAGAAGAAACTCAATGATCTCAAAGTTTTTTTCCAGCCTAGTTGATTATGTTTTTAATTTTTGATATAAATTGATCAAGAAATAGATAACCTTTTTCTGCTATGTCATAAAATTTGCAATTCTATCAGTGAATCAGGTATTTAAATAAATATTATGATAACTCAATCTAAATCACTTTTTGTATTGGATGTTCACAACTTTGCAAAATAAATCAGTCACTTACAGTGAGGATTTTGAATATACCAAACTTCAAGTTTTCAAAACACCAGCTACAAATGGGAAAAACACCACAGTAATATTTTGAAAACAGAAGGAAATTAATCTTTTTAATGCAAAATTATCATGATTCCATTGCTTTTATGTGGCATGTGGTTAAGTCACTTTAAGGAAACAAATGACCACAACAAAAACAGCTTCCCCTGGGGCAGAAGGATGGTCTTCAAAGGATGGTGAAATGAACATGATGGGTGTTCGCATTAAATAAGGATGGTTTCATGTTTTTCTTAAAGCAGTACAACTGCAGGTTGTTCCTAAAAGTGTGTCTCCTTTTCCACCTTGCAATCCTGATTGCATCGTTCAGCACCCTCAGCTGCATTGAATCGACTGATTTTTTTTATTTTTTTGCTTTTCCCCATTTGCAGACTGAGGTGGATCAGAAGTCTGAGCCAGCTCAGTTTGAGATTGCCCAGTTGCTACATCCAGTGCAAGGCTGATGACAGGAGAATGTGAATGGGAAGGAGGGGGCAGAGCTGTCCTAGCCCCTTCCGTTTCAAAATGTAATGAGAAACTGCTCTCTAATTACCAGCTGAGACACCTGAAGCAGGTTCTGGTTTGCTTCCTTTGCTGTGGAGGTTGCAGTCCTTAGCAGAGAGTAATAGAGAGGAGCAAAAGAAGACATCCAGTGGAACAATCCACTCAGTCTCAAACATGTCAAGCTGTTTCCAGGTCAGCTCAGCTGTGGATTTAACCTACAGTCCAGGGACTTACCTACTTTGTTTGACAATCAGGTGTTACTGATGGAAACTTACCAGTTCCTACATCAGAATGTATCAGCTGAGAGTAGACTAAGCATAAGAAGCAGGGCTGTAGCTTCTTTAAAAGCCAATCTGATTGTGATTTTAAAAAACCACACCTTAAACCAGAACTCTGAGTGACAAGAGTATTAGGGGCAAATCCGGAAATGCTTCCTTAGCGAAGAGAACGAAGCCGAGTGCTGGTGCACTGGTTATGCTCAAGCACGGGGAGACTGGAATGGGAAGGGATGTGAGGAAAGAGTGTGAAAGGATGTTTTCACACAATGTCTGTCTGATTCTCTGAGGCGCTGAGTATCTCATCTTTGAACAAAAGAAAGATAAGAAACCCAAAAGCAATGAAAAAACAGAGTCGCCTTGTTGAGCCCTTTTTAGTTTTGTGGACTTTTTTAAAAGGATAGAGGATTTTAGAGGGTAATTATGGGAGTTGGGATCCAGCCTGCTGGTGACTGGCCTTGAGCACAGACCCTTTCCCTGAGGCTCTTTGCCCAGTTTGAGCTCCCCGTTCACACGGAGGCAGAAAGTGGAAGTAACTTTTCATCTGGTATTCGCTTGTGACTGCTCTGGGTTTCACAGATTGTACCAACGTTGCATTAAAGTACTTTGAAATATCATAATGTTTTTGATGGTATTTAAACATTCATGTTAAGTCTGTAATTGCTAAGAATAAACCATTGCCAACAGATGAGTCATTGTCAGTAAGAGTCATTGTCAGTAAGAGTCTTCAGGCAAAGGGGGAAGATGGGATTCTGAAGGTCATATATTCCATGTTTTTCACAATTTTAGAGCATTAACATAAATCATCTGTATTTTATGTAAGCAATTTAAGCACAAAATTAATTTTTACTATTTTAAGATGTCGATGATCAAGATAATTGCTAGAGTGCTGTTTAACAAGCATAAAATCAACTCCCAGTGTTTTTTCAAAATCAATTACTGGTTTTGCCTGTTCTGCAGTTAAGACTTGCAAATTACTATGAGAACCCTTGACTTTCTCTGTTACCCCATTGCCATAAACTCGTGCAACACCAATGCTGTTGAAAATTACTTGGCCTTCGGGCTTACATAAAGGAATGGTTCAAAACTGTCCTTGTGTAACCTGACAGTTCGGGCAGTGTTACCTGCACAGATGAGACGTGAAAGCTGAATTTGCCCCATTAATCAGAAAAATACAATTAATTCCAGAATTAACTGGCAGTGACTGGGGGGATGGTTTTGGTTTTTTTTAAGTTGAAGACTGTAGCAACAACACGCTACTAAGGTTTACCTCACGGTCCAGCTTTTTCACAGTTCACTATGTCCTGCTGCCCCTTTCCTGTTCACCACTTCCTATGAATAACACAAGGAGTACAGTGTTCAGTGGTGGTAGCTGTGGTGGCACTGTGATAATCTGGAAGGGGAATAAAGCAAGATCTCTAAGAATATATCTTTTTATTCATTGGGTAAATGTAGTTGGAAAAAATATTCACTTTATTTCTGGCATGTCACGCACTGTCCTGGTCATTTTCCTATTAATTGAATATATTTTTTCAGTTTTGGCCTCCTTTTTTCATAGATGTATGTAATCACGTCTTGCATGTGTGTCTCAATAGTTCTTAAGTACTATTGAATCTTAACCAATTTATAGCAAATACGTGGGAATGAAAGAGAATTTCCTAGGACATTCCTGTATGACATATTGCTCCAGAGCCTTTTGAGATCTGAGAGCTGAGCACCAGGTGACAACTAGGAGAAACCAGTCTCCCTTCTGGTCTCATCCAGCTTGGTGGCATTGAAGTCTCATAGTGTTTCTGGTGGAGAATCCTGAAAGCCCTTTGAATGCAGAATGCATGCTTAAGGGAAAAAAGAAATCTTTGGTGTTTTATGTTTATTAGATTGATAACATTGAGGAAACAGTGGGGGCCAGGGGGCAGATTTTCTGAGGGGTTAGGTTTTATGAGGGGAAGCTTTGTTTGCTTTTGTTTGGAGATTTGTGGTGGGGAAATTGTGTGGGTTTTGTTGGATTTTGTTTGGGTTTTGGGTTTGTTTTTTTTTAATAGGTGGTCAGTAGGAATGCTGGACACGAGCAGGTTGGTTTATAGCAAACAAAGCAATGTTTTGCTTTGGGAATTTTATTTGGTTTTGTTACAGGTGCACCCTGTACCCAGTAACAAAACCCTTAGAAGAATGAGAATTAAATGTCTCATGTTTTCAATTATCTGCCTATTAGTAGAAATACTGATTCTGACTTCCACTTACAGAAATTTTTCCTCCTTCTTTATACACAAAACAGTTATTCCAGTAGTTTGCTTCAGGCTTATGCTTTCATCTTGCCCGTAAATCATCAATTTAAATATAATTTTAATTTTTTAATTATTCTTCTAAAGATTCTCATTTGTTAGTAATGTTAAGACATGCTGCTTATATTAGGATAAGAAAAAGGCTGCAGAAGAATTAAAATTTATTGGGAAAATATGCATGAACTGTATGAATATGCATGAAATATAAAGAAATTAAATACTGATGTACCGATGAACAGCTTGAAGTACTTATTTATAGTCAGTCAGACACTTTTCTATCACTTATTCAAATATTTCTCCTTTATATATATATTTATGAAAGATATTTTTAGCTAGTGCAGCTATTATATGCCAGCACATAGCTGTTATAGGCATATCATTCATTTTTTATGTTCTTTCTCTGAGTAATAAGTAAACAAGTATTTAGGAAAGTGAAAATTTGTGATTTCGAGCCTTCATGGGCTGTTTCACCACCTGGTTATCTTTCATATGGGCTTTGATTAATAATCTTTAAGTTTAAACATTGTACATTGAAACCTTATGTGTTTTAATTATTAAAAATAACTAGTCAAAATACATGTGGTTATGAGAAGTTTGAGTTTCTTATGTCTAGTTTTATATCTATAATGGTATGAGAAACAGCTACTTTTTTAGGTAAAAAACCAAGTGAAGGGTTTTTACTCTTGCAAGTTGGATATCCAAGATTTCAAATGCTTCACACAAAAAGCATTTTATGGAAAGCAAAATGAAATGACTTAAAAGAGAATTTCAATAAAAATGTAAGTGGATGGAAAGCAGTATTTGAGATTGAAATTCCTCTCTTAGTCTTTGTAGTTTGCATATGTCAATGGTGGAAAGACACATACAAGAAGTAAAACCATGGAAGTTTTTTTAATGCAGCATGGCACTGTAATAAAACTGCAGGAGAGTTATTACTGTGACTGGGTTTTGCTGTGGATAATGATTCCACAATGTCTGGCCTACAGAGTGTTCTCTTTTGTTCTCTCTTACCTAGTTTCACTCAGGTTTTTGACTAATTCCTGTAAAAGAGAATGACAGGTGTATTTTAGAAATGTCAAGATTGCAAAGAGGAGTAAGTGCGAAAATTGAATTAACATGCTGTGTGGAGTCTTTGGTCATTTGGGACATGGAGAAGAACACACCATCAGAAGAGGAATAGTTGGTTCAGAAGTTGAGCCTTCAAGCTAAGGATATTGGTACTGGGTGGGGCAGCCTGGGATGTATGGACAGACTGGGAAATGAAGTGACAGAACTGGGAAGGGAGAGCAGTGCTGTGGGAGGCGACCTGGGGGTGCTGGTCCATGGAGAGTTGAACGTGAGTCAGCAGTGCCCTGGCAGCCAGGAGGGACATCCCGGTCCTGGCGTGCACCAGGCGCAGCATCACCAGCCAGGCCAGGGAGGGGATTGTCCTGCTCTGCTCTGCACTGGGGCGGCCTCAGCTTGAGTCCTGGGGACAGTTTTGGGCACTACAATGTAAAAGGGATGTGAAGCTTTTGGAGAGTGAGCAAAGGCAACAAAGATGGTGAAGGGCCGTGAGGAGAAGCCATCTGAGGCTGAGGGCATTGGCTCTGTTCAGCCGGGAGGAGGCTGAGGGGGGACCTCACTGCATTTACAACTCCTCATGAGAAAAAGAGGAGGGGCAGGCACTGATCTCTGCTCTCTGTGACCAGTGATAGGACCCAAGGGAATGGCCTGAAGCTGTGTCAGGGGAGGTTTAGGTTGGATATCAGGAAAAGGTTCTTCCCCCAGAGGGTGGCTGGGCACTGGGACAGGCTCCCCAGGGCAGTGGTCACAGCACCAGCCTGACTGAGCTCAAGAAAGGTTTGGACAATGCTCTTGGGTACGTGGTGTGACTCTTGAGGATGGTTCTGTGCAGGGCCGGGAGTTGGACTCAGTGATCCTTGTGGGGCCCTTCCAACTCAGCATATCTGGTAAACCTCATTCATGGACCTTCTCTTTGGTAAGAGGCCTCTCAGTCCGGGCTAATCCAGCTTTATTAGGTGTAACTGCGAGGTTGGCATTGAGGGCAGAAATACTCGCAGTGTAGCCACAGGTTCCCAGCAAGGACTGAGCTGTGCTTTCTGTGCAGCTGTGGGGGCTGGAGGCTGAGTCCTGAGACGACCCCGGCTCCAAGCTGATCAGCTCCGTGGCCATGCTGGTGGTGCGGCAGCGGCGGCAGACTCACAGCCAGCCCCTTTCCCTGTGGCATTTTATTGCTGCTGGCAGTCTTTCAGGCTGTTAGCACAGGAATAGCTACATTCTGATGTTGCAGAAATAACGCATAAAATGTGGACGCAAACGTGAGTGTTGAGATAGCTTTGTGAAAATCACTGTGTAAGATACTGGTCAGTAAATTCAAATGCAGCCCTTTTTTGGCTTGCAAAAATACAGCTTATATGATCTTTCTGTTTGAAAATAAGTTTTCTCTTAGAGCTTGTCAGAACAAGAGATCTTTTCGGAGCACATTGCTGCTATTCAGTGTGTATGTATATGTGGCCTTTGTTCCTTCTGTCCTCGAGCAGTTTTTTTCCTCCCGTCTGTGAGTTGGTTTTTTTTGAATGTTGGACAAAAGCGCCCGAGTGTTTACACTACACAAACCTTTATCTTGCAAACTGAATTTGTTCTGAGCTCAGAAAGCAGCGGAGAGCAGCAGGATGAGCTGCTGTAGCAGCACATGGAGCGTGTCCTCTCCTGACCCTCTCCCCTGGTCCCAGAGATGCCTGGCAAATGGAGGCTTGGCACTCTGCCCCAGCTGGTTACACAAGGCTCTCCGTGTCCTACTTATCTGAACAAAAGCTGCTCTGAGCAACACGGGCATCACACCTAGGTCACATAGGCAGAAAAAGCCATCTCCTGACAGAATTTTACTGAGTCATGATGGAGCTTTCCTTCATGGTAAGTCGGTGAGGATTGTCAGGTTTCAGATGATGGCTTGCCTTGCTTGCTGAATAAATGCAGAGCCGAGAGCTATTAAACTTGCTGATGTCACCCTGGAGAGGAGGAGGGAGTAGAATCACTACGTTGAGGTCTCAGGTTTAGATGTAAACAGAGACAGTACTGAAAATCTTGCACTGAAAAGAAAGGGGTTCGTTTTGCTTTTGTCATTTATTGATTAAAGAAACAACAAAACCTTGGGTACTTGCCTCTTAAATTGTAAAGAATCGGTGTTAATTCGACAAGAGAAGGTGTGTTAAGTTACCTGAATCAGTGTCAGATTACTGTTACTTTACTACCAGACCTAGTGCTTTCATCAGTTCTCTTTATATGGAATCCACTGTACTGCTCATCCTTGGAAAGGTTATCTTTGAAATTGTTTCCACAATCAGAGGCAAGTCAAGGACTCCAGAGGAGATGGAATAGGCTGTAGATAACTGCAATTACAGACGGCTACAAATCAAGGTGATTTAGGGCTTGGATGATCTTAAAGGTCTTTTCTAACCTAAACGATTCTGTGATTGTGCCTTGAGCCGCAGCCCTTGAGGAGAGCCTGTTAGTTTTTAACATTCAGAACACTGCCTTCTAGGTAAATCCTCTTACTGGGGATTTGAATTTCTATAGACTGCTGTCTGCCTTGAGGTATTGTGTGTCGTCTCTGAGCTGCAGCGGCCTCTCCTGCATAACAACTATTGCACACAGCAGTAGCCAGCTCAGTGCTGCAATATTTGAGAGGGGTGCAGATGTTTGCCAGCCGCTGCTGTTGGTTGCAGAAATGGAAGTTGGAAATTATTACTATTTTTTTTTTTTAATTTTTTGGTGCTGGTAATTGTGATTAGTGGATCTGCTTTTGGCTGATGAGGTTGATGTGTTTAGAATGCGTGCGTGAGGGTTTTTTTGGTCTGATTTTGAATACATAACGGGGAGCTATGTATTATTTATCCGGCAAGAGGTGTAGGTTTGCTTGTGTATGTGCATTTCAGAGGTTCTTGGTTTGAAAGAATCTGGGGTTTCTGTGTATTGCTTTTAATTGTGATAGCTGTCTAGTGCAAATGGTGTATTTTTCTGTAGTTCCTGGCTTTGGTTTATCAATTTCTTTACCGTTTGTAGATTAGTGCATAGTGCAAGTAGAAATTTACCACACTTGGAAAATTTTCATAATGTGCATTTTGAATTTCAGAAGTTGGGTACTGTAGCAATGAATATTTAAATATTTAGGAGGCATTGCTGAGAATATTTCTGCTTTTTTTTACTGTATAGCACTTGGTACTATTGGCATACTTATATATTAAAATGATCAGATTTTCGTCTATGGTTGCCTGCTTTCTCTCAGTGACTCTCATTGCAACAACCCTTCAGAAAAGCTGCTGCAGTGCAGTTGTCAATCTTTTCACTTTAGATCTGCTTATTTTGTGTAATAGCATTGCTAGGTGAGAGCAAATCTGTTCCATTCTGCTTTATCTTTTCATAGTAATTGTAAGTGACGGTGCAAGATGACGTGTCTGTACAGGAAGGATTTTGTACCTTTTAGATCGGTAACACCCAGTGTACAGGCCAGAGCCTTTTTTTTTTCTTTTGGCAGGCAAAATGCAATTTAAGATAGGGCATTTTATTTTTATTTAGGTTTGGGGTTTTTTTTAAGTTGTCTGCTTAGTGGAATCACTATGGTAACAGACTAAAGGATGTCTCTGAGGCACTCAACCTGCATTGCAATGTAAGTGAGAGGAGACTGTAAGTTGTCTGCCTGCTGAACAGTAGAGAAAGGAACAGGCACAGCAGAGAAATAAGCTAATAATTAATATTTGTAAGCTATTATTTAATGCTTGCGCTAAGGTTAAAGTTATTTTGCAATGTGAATCCATTGGTTTCTGTGTCCTTTTCTGGGGGAGTATTCTTAAAATGTTCATTAAAAATCATGAATTTGTGTTGTTATTCAACTTGAGTTTGGTTCATTTTTTAAATGCTGTGTGATATATTACAAATCATGTTGATGAAGTGAGTGAGGAGGAAGCTGCATCAGTTTATGTCAGAGCTCTTGGGAGTGTCAGCATTCTTCATACGTCTTGTTATAGATATTACATTAATTTTCTGATATTTTTTCCCTGTTAAAATTAGCAGTTTTTGGAAATGTGATGGTCTGTTCAACTGTAATAAATCTTAGAGATGTGTGTTATATAGACATGCTGTACACAAGGAGTTATTATGACCATGAGGAAAGTTAAGGAGCATCTAGTAGCTCTGAGTACAACAATACTGAAAATGTGTTGCATATTGCAAATTGATACAGATTTTTTTTCTTCCCAGCTACAGCAGTAGGCTCTCAGTGCCACCTAGTTTGGCATCCTGAATAGTTGGAGCTAAATTATCTTTTTTATGCTAACAAAACAAAATATATGAAAGCATCAGTGATGTTTTGTGTATTAGAAATCACCTGACACTGTGTTTTGTAAACTGTATTTATTAACAGTAGTATTTCATAGGGTAACTCTTCGGCTCCTGTATTCCTAGGCCTTATTCTCTATTGAATGAATTAGTTAATGGAAATTTCACCATGTGGGGATTTTCTCTGAAATTTATGGATAAGTTCAGAGGCACTGGAGTTTCTGTGCCTGTTCCATTCATTTTGATACACTTGTGTGTTTGATAAACAGTGATCAGTGAGTTAATGTGACACGTGCAGACAGACGTCATTGCTCTGCTTTTGTGGCCTTCTCTATAGAAGAGTGAAAAATTTACCTCAGAACTTAGAATGCAGAGATGTTTTAAAAGATATTTTTCATATTCCATAAGGGAAAATGATTAAAATTAAACAAGCTTTAATGTTTAACTGAAGTTTTCTCAACATCTGGAGGAGAGAATGTGAGAGCTTATGAACTCGTGTTTTTATGTAGAGGTATAATATTAAATATTTTTTGACAAGAGTTCAGTTTTTTAAAGAGTTAAAATCACTCAGTTTGTAGGGAGAGTATTCTATTTTTCTGTACAGATAGATTGAGAGCTTAAGTATTTATCTCCATGAGGCTGTGAACTGATGTGTTTGCAGTCCCAGTTGTGTGTATAAAACTTGATCTTCCAAATTTGACCATTCATTTGATGCCTTCATCCTTCCAGATGCTACTCCAGTTGCTTTGTGAAGGTGTCTGTTGCCATCTTACATTACTTGGAAGCATTGCAGTGTTTGCAATAAAAAAAATTTACTTTCCTCTAGTAAGCAGTTGAACAGAAATGGAAAATTGTTTTCTTTAAGATACATGGCAAAATGCAGTATTGATTTTCAAGTGCAAAATTGATTTACTCTTCGTAGTTTGCCCAAGTGCTAGTATTACTTTGTTTGAAAAGCAAATAATTCTTTTTTCTTTTCAGCATTTTCAGTTAGCTTTGATTGACTGCAATCCCTGCACTTTGTCTAACGCTGAAAGTAAGTAACCAATAAGTATTTATTTTGTTGTGGATTTTTAAAAAACCTTATGCTGACAACTGTATCAATTTTTAATGAACCAGTTCTTCAAAATCAAAAGAATCAGTACTGAGAGAGGGAGACTACAAAACCTCTGTTCCACTCCCAGTGGAGAACAGATGTTCCAGTGGAATTGTGGATTGTTTTAGTAAATGGAATAAATAAAAATTGAGACTTAGCTTATTCATTTCTGGAGGAAACTTACTATTTCATGAATTCTGGAGAAAACTTACTATTTGACTGCTTTTTATTTATTTATAAACCCAGTGCTTGTGCCGTGGCACACATTTAATAGTAATTATTTAAAACTTTGTGTCATCTAGATAATCTATAACTTTTCGTGCCATTTAAATTTATAGATCTAAAATTCATTGTCAATCTTAGACTGTAGAAATAAGGAAAAGTAAAAAACTTGATTTTTTTGTTTTATTTGACGCTAAGTACATATTAGTCTGTATTTAAACATGTTAATCTTTAGGACAGTGTGATCTGTCACAGGCAGCATGTACTGCAGACTGTAACAGAGTGTCCTGCAGGTAGTTATCCATACTTAGTGGAATTGTATGCAAGAGTAAGTGTGTGTTTGTCCATTTTTTGGAGTCTGTAAGAATTAAAAGGCAGAGAGTTGTGAAGGAAATTATTCCTTCAGTTTTTAAGGTACTCTCATGCTGCAGAGCTTAAGTTACTTCGTAAGTCTCACTTCAGAGGCATTGCATAAAATATTTAAAAGCATTTCTTTAAGAATTGGATGGAATTGTGAGTATTCTGTCAGCAAGGGCAGTGAAGGGGAGTTTGTTCCCATGGCTGAAACCCCTGGCTGTGTCGAGGAGCCAGCTGTGCTTCAAGGCTGTCTCAGAGCTTTGTCACTTATCAGGAACAGGCACAGATAATTTTGTAAAAATTTGCAGAATTCTCCCTAAGTCAATAGGCTTTTATTGCTTTTCTACCAGACATGTGATTCTTTATTGTATTTTGTGTTGGTTCATATTCTTTCTCACTGACTTTATCGGTTTTCACTAAATCTCTGAATTTCTGCAAGGTTTTCCTAACCCTTCCCCCGCAGTCCCCTCTGCCCCCAGGTTTGTGTAGAGGAGTGGCCCCATGTGAAGGCTTCACTGCCTGACAAACCCAAAGGAAGAGAGTGATGAGGAATGAGAGGTGCTTGGTCAGGTCCCCCTGTGCTGTTTGGGGAAGGAGAACTGTGCCCCTGCCCTCACTAAGTGTCAGGTACCCTCATTAAATGCTCCATTTCCTCTTCCCCACTGCACTTCTAAAGGCTGGGTGAGCAGCAGCATCACACCTCTGTTCCCAGCAGAGGTATTTGAGTGCTAAGCATCTCTTCTTCTTCCTGTTTAGGCAATCTCTAATGTGACACCTTTAATTTTCCTTTCCCCTCCAAGGCATCACTTCATTTTGGAGCGTCACACTGAAAGGGTTTTGTTAAGAGGGGAAAAACATAAGAGAGAGATTTTTTAGATAATGAACTCCTGAAACAAAAGCAGGGCTTTTCTTTCATCAGTACAGAGTGGAGTTTGATGATGCAGTGAACATAATGAGTGTGTTATGTGCCCTTTAGCGAGGAACACAAAAAGTTTATTAAAATTTTAGATGATGCATTTCATTCTGACCTGGTTTCCAAAGTGCACTCGGCTTCCTTCTTTACAGTGGAGGACAAAGCAGTGCACAAAGGAAGATTTTTTTCCCTCCCTTATGACCCAGAGTGAAACCCTGAACTCCATATTACCTGTATGGTAATTTGGTGTCACACTATTCTGTAGCTTCAAGGGAGAGAAATCTGTGTAATTGAAATAAATTGAGCTTGGCTCAAACACAGGTATTTTCTTACTTGTAATCCTCAAGAACATGGAGCAAAAGTCTGTCTCAAAGGAACTTTTCTTTCCTCATCAAAGCAGAATGAGGATTACATTCATCTCAATTAGCTTCAGCCATCTACCAGTCCATGGATAGTCTAGGTTAGCAGTTCTCAGGTCTTTTCTGTGATGATTTGAGCAGCATGAAGGTAATTTTCCCTCTGCTTTTTCTCTTGAAAAACTTTGGTTTTCTTTCTCCAGCCAGCAATCTTCTTGCCTGCACAGAATGCTGGTAGTATTACTGGAATTCTGGGCAATTTGTATGAGGAATTGAAAATGCTTAACAGTAACAATCAGAATATCACCTGTAATTAACACTTTTGGTTCAGTTTAACAGGAGAAAGACAATTCCTACAAAGGAAGAGAAAACACCTAAATTTAAGATCCCATAAAAAGCTGGCAGTGTGTAACATAATGTTCTGTAACCCAACTAGTCTATTTCTTGGCAGCTGAATGAAAAGTTAATTTCTAATATGGTTATGTACAGAAAATACTACCTGTGTTCCCTTACCTCAGCTTCAGGAGATTTTATTGCTACGTTTACTGAAAGGTTAATGGACTCTGTGTTTCAAAATACAAGTAAAATCCATGGGCTACTTTTTTAAATATCTGTTTGCAGTTTTTGTGCTTTGTTAGGATACAGATTCTTTTTCTGTCAGGTCTGGTATATTAAGTGCAAAACATCAACATAAAAAGCCACTCCTGTGGTGTCTTCAAAATGTAATTTCTCTTGGGTTTGCATTGATAAATTTGAAACATTGTTTATCTCTCACTTCAAAGCAACACATTGTAGTTGTTGTTGTTGGTTAAAACTAATAATTTTGATTTTTCCACTCTTACAGTTCAGTTTCACATTGCCCACTTATATGAAATCCAGGTAAGCTTTACGGTCATTTTCATAGAGTGTGGTTGAGTTTCGAACTATGTGATGTAATCAGTCTGTGGAATTCAGATTATAGATGCTTTAGTAAAGTTAAACTAAAGTCTAGAATCACTCAAGAAAATTCATTTGCTTTGGCTAAATTGAAAGTATTTTGTATGTGGAGTGTTGTGCTATAAAATTAAATAGCTATCTTAAACATATATTTACTAATCTTCCAATCTGAGTGCAAAAAAAAAAAAACGCAAAATACAACTTTTAGGAAAATTCTTTTATGAGATTATGTTTATATTTAAAAGGTTATATATAGATTTAAAAATATGAAGTTTTTTCCATTCATATATATATTTATATTGTTTCTTGCATACACACACACAGTTGCCCAGGTGCCTTTTAAGTATATTTGACATTGAATTTTCAAATTTAAGTGCAATTTGAAAAGTTTTTAAATTTTCAAATTACATACATGCATGTGACATTAGGGATCTGAGGTTCAACAGCAAACAGAGCTATGTTACTAATTCTGTGTCAAATCCTACTACAGAGCTTTTCAGGTGAATTTTTTTGGGATATTACAGAACTTCCTGAGCTTCCAGAATATAATTAGATTGAAACCAAGTAGCTACTGAGGTAGCTATGGTATATTTGTGATTTGACTGGTTAAGTAATGTAGATGTTGTGCCCTTTTACCACATTCATAGGTATCATGTGACTGAGGAAGGGATGTGACATGAAAACAAAACCTGTTGTAAATGAAATGGATGACGGACATAAACTGTATTTTCAGTCAGTTAGAAAGTAAGTGCTGTCTTTTGATGGCACAGTGAAAAATGGCCTTAGATATTTCTATAGAAAATAAAAGATACAAACCTGAGAAGCAGAATATTTTTCTTTTGGTGCAAAGCCATATGACAGGACAGAAATCTCCTGTCCCAACACACCATTAAACAACTTCATGGATTGTTGTGGTTCTTGACTTGGCCACCATCCAGAGTCCATTCAACACATTAATTCTGTTTTACTCCAGCAGATCAAAAGGAAGTTAAACAGCCCAGGTCACCGTGCCAGGTGTCCTGTGGAAGTGTGGGACCAGTGTTAGCTGTGCTTAAGCTGTGCTTTCTGGCTGACAAATACAGGCAGCAGGAGCTTTGTTTTAATGCAAGCCAGAGCAAAAAGGTTTCGGTTTATTCTAGTCTTAGGTTTAGTTTGTCTCAGTTCTGTTTGGGAAGGGTGTCTTGTCTTCTGGAATTTGACAAACTGAGAACCACAGGAGTCCTGGCTTCATTCTGGATATTACCTCTGACACAATGAGAGAGGTTTTGGAGACAGGCTGGTTGCTCAGTTTCTTTTACAGGACACAGTGAAACAGTTTTCTAAACTCTTCCATATACTTCAAATTATCTGCTCTCTAATATTAATAAAAAAGTTAATTCATTCCTTAGTTAAGTACCACAGTACTGCACTTTAAATGATGGCTTGCCAGGCTCTGGACAAGCCTGGTGCTGATGAGAATGAGCAGTGGTTTTTATGGTGTTTAATGGTGGTTTCTGTTATTTCACCTGTGGCATTGAGATGACTTGTATGGTGTCTAAAGAACAATGTTGGATTGGGTTCTCCTCCCTTTTCCATTTCTATGACCTTTCACAATGCAGCCAAACATCAAGGACTTTGGGATTAGAATACTGACATAAACAAAAAGCTCTGCCCTGTGAGGGTAGTGAGACTTTGGCACAATTTGCCCAGAGAAGCTGTGACTGCCCCTGGAAGTGTCCAAGGCCAGGTTGGATGGGACTTGGAGCAACCTGGGGTAGTGGAAGGTGTCCCTGCCCATGACAAGGTGTTGGAATTTATATGATCTTTAAGGTCCTTTCCAACCCAAACTATTCTGATTCTGTGAAATAAAACCAAATGTAAACATTGTGACAGGTTTGGTTAGTATTTTAAGGCATATAGACAAACAGAGTTCTAAAGGGTAAATGTTAAAACAAATAACAAAATAAAAAATGCTCTAGGTCTGGAAAACATGCTCTATTTTGATAGGCCTTTCTGAAACTTCCTGAGCCTGTAAACATATTTTTCAAAGTGTGCATATTAGGCACTAATATTTACCTAATTTGACATCTGGATTGCTGCCTCTGCTGTCATGCTCTACAGTGAACTTCTGTTCATTTGCTTAACATCCATAGTCATAAACTACAAATTTTGTTCCCGATGCTAAATTTAAAATTTTTTCCTGATTGTTTTTCTTTTGCTGGACATGGATATTTTATTTATTTATATTATTTGTTTTCTTACCAGTTGTCTGCATTTCATGAACACCAATTAAAAATCTTTTCTACCAACTTCCCCTTGTTCCATTTGAAAGTATGTAATTGCTGCTTTAATTTTTCTTCCTGACTAGAATAAGGTTTTAAAATCACCAGAGTTGTCTTTTGTGATTTTGAGATTTCAAGAACTTGATAACATTTTTAAATTCTAGTAGGTATTAAATTGTTTAGTCTTCTTCCCAGTTGTCCCCTTAAAACACTGATACTCATTACTGTGTACTCCTTGCATAAAACAAATGTAATTAAGCCACAGTCATTTGCATTTAGGTGGCCCCATTTATTTTAACACACTGTTCATCTGTTTGCCAGGATGAAGTCTAATGTTGAATTATCTGAAAGCATATTTGTGAAAGAGGAGGCACAGAACAGTTGACCATTTAAGCAGTTATTATTAGGGAATGCAAAGATAAATGCTGACATTACAACCAAATGATTCACCTGTTGAGAAGTCTTAATATACACAAAACAGCTCATACAGTTGACAGAAGTCAGTAAAGACCCTGATCCTAACCTGGAAACGTGCTTTCTGTACCAACACCTGTTTGTATAGGGAATTGAAAATTGAGTGTTTCCAGACTTCAGGCACACCTAAACTATACAGCAGATAATCAGATGTTGTACCTTCATTATCTAGATGTAATCCTTTTAATTCTGCATGTGGTGGGACTGTTACCAGGAGAACAAATACCTTGAAAGGAACAGTTCAAATATACCAAAGCAAGGAAAGAGGCAGACTTATACCAGCCACCGATTACTGATGATCTTGGTTTTTGTTACAAATTTCCTGGGAGGAACTTGTGTGGGGTTTTCTCAGACGTAGATTCACATTCAGGTATTCCCCTTAAAAACAGAATATTCATTGTAGTGTAAGAAGCATAATGCATGTATGAGGAGTTGACAAAATTTAATAATTTACAAATTTCCCTCAATTATTTTAAGTAGTCAGTTTCTATTAAATACTATATTTATGGGAGTTATTCTCTTACCATATATATACGTCACTCATTAAAGCTTTCATATGCACTGTATGCAAAAAAAAAAAATCTAGAATTTTTTGTCAATGTGTTTGTGTGCTGTCAGTGCTGTGAAATCATTGCTATTGGTGATCTGTTGTAAGCTCTCTGATTAATCCATTTACTTTTTTCCTTTTGCAGAGAAAGTATCACTCTGCAAAGGAAGCTTATGAACAGCTTTTGCAGATCGAAAACCTTCCTGCACAAGTAAAAGCAACTGTCTTACAGCAGTTAGGTATGTAAAATCAACTTTTATTTTCCTCTATGTTGCGTTTTTTCCATCTTTTCCTTCAGCAGTGTTTTTTAAGGCTCCATTTCCAAAGTGAGTCTTAGACACACTGCGCATGCTACGTGAGATTTTCACCCAAATGGAACATGTAGCAGTAGAGAATCAAGTAAATAAGAGAGGAGGAAAAAATTCTAATTAAACTTAAAATATTAAAGAGCTCTTAGACTTGCTGCAGTACGTGTGTTAGATTTTGGGCAGTGAGAGGGTGGTTTTTCAGACAAAGAGGGCAGCAGTTGAAATTCTGTGTTCTCTGTTCTGCCTCTGATAACATCCCTTCAGTAGCCAGGCTAAATGCATTAAACCTAAATACTCTGTCAGGCTAGAAGAACATGGCAACTGAAAATTTTACCTTTTCTTTCTATTTACTTATACTATGTAATGAAAGCCTATTTCTGTAAGTAAAAGGTTTGTCATCAGGTCCATAAAAAAAACCCACATAAAAAGTGAAAAGGAATTGTTTTTTTTAGAAATTGTAATTTTTCATGTTTATAGAAAGCTGATAAATAATTTTTAGACAAGAATTTCTAAAGAGTGGGTAGAATAAAATGCTTTTGTCCTCTATACCATATAAAAATATTTCCAGAATATTTTGTTAAAATTGCTCAACCCAGTACAGAACTTCTTCATTCACTTTCTCCATGTTCTTCATCCAATTTATTATTCTGATTATTAATTTAGCCTGCTTATGCCCATTTTTTTTTTTTTCCCCGCTTCACATAGTGGTCATTTAACTCAAATTTGTAACTGGCATTAAGTTACGGCCACACTGCTTTCTTTTTCTGTGATGCAGGTTGTGTATGGATTTGGAGTGGGATCATTGGTGCTCTTTGACAAAATGTCAAAGTCAGTGGGCTAATTTTGAGTCATCTCTGTGAAATCACAAGTGACACTGCTGGAGGAGTTTGCTGCAGGACTCTGGGTGCTGCTCTTTTTGCTGTCACAGGACAGTGTTGCTTACATCTCAGTAAGCCCTTTGTATTTTTTTTTTTTAGCTCCATATTATGTTACCTAGTACAAATTGTCAGCAGTTTCATCCAGAAAAGCTGTGCATCTGATCAGTGGAAGACAGGCTTCTCAAAAAAAGCTGACCAGTTCTTTTTCATCTCTGTTTGATGTATGTTGCCACAATAGAAGCAAAGGCACATGGCTGTATTCATAAAATCCTGCCACAGGTCTCTGTGCTAGCAGTAAGAGCAGTGACTCTGAGAATTGTCTGCTGTCTGAAAACTGGATTAACTCTCTTTATTCAGTCAGCATAGGTCACCCAGTTTTGTTGTGTGGGTAGCTTCTATGTGGAGAAAGGGATAGAGTGTTAACTGGAACCCTGAAGGAATAATGCCATTCCTTTGCTCTTCTCTGATAAGAGTGGTATTTATCAGTCTGGTGTTTATCGCAGATTTAGTCTTTAGCAGCTGGTAATAAAAACACCTCCTCCGGAAGCACAGTCCGGGTGGTGCACTGCTGCTTAGAAAAAGTAATAGAAAATACCTGCCATCTGCCAGAATGCTACTTGCAAAACCCAGTCAGAACATATTTGTGTTTGTATTTCTATACTGAACTCTTTTTTTTTTTTACTTTGACAGAAAAAATCAGTTTGAAAATAGCTTTTGTTTATTTTCCTTAGCTAGTTAATGTTTATTGAGCCATATTGGAATTCAGGCTAGTTCAGATGTCTTGTGAGAGAATTACTAAAAGCTTTGCCCCTGCTGGTGGTTTCCAAAGCTGTGACTGTGGAGGAGAACCCTGTGATTCCCAGATAAACACATACCCAGCTAGTTCAGGTAGACATCACAGTAAGATCTGTACAGGTGGATAAGAGCAGATTGTTCCTTCCTTCTTTTTGCTGTTCCATTTGCTTTCCAGGCAACAACTCTTTTCACCACTTTGCCCAAAATTACATTAAATTATTGGGACGGAAGAACAAATCTGTCCCAATATTCTTTTTCCAGTTGTTCTCAGCTGTTGCATAAGGAGGAGTGTAAGAACAACGTAAACATTTGCTTAGAGTTCCCAAAGTGCTCTCCCAACGATTTTTGGCTAGGGGCATTCCTAGATGGTGTCCGTGTCATTGGATGAGGCATCCGAGGTGCTGCAATGGGGAAGAGATTGATCTCTTCACAGACACTCATGTTTACTAAAGAAAAAGTGATTGCCACAAGTTCAGTGTGAGAATGATTGATAAGCATGAAAAAAGACTCATGAGCTAGGCTAGCACATCAGAGGGATTTGTTCCAAATTTGTTCCAAATGAGATTGCAAAGATCTGCAAAAGAGCATGGAAGATTTGCAAAGTATGGAGAAGGTCTGTGGTTTTGTTTATCATATTAAAAATGTCTCCAGAGTGGAAGGGTGGTCAATATGCTGCTTGAGAATTGGAGTTGGGTCTTGCAAATGGCAAATTGCACAGCTTAGCAGGGGTTTTCCATCACCGTCTTTATGTACATTCTTCATTTTATGCTCAAGAACAGATCCAGTTTCCTCTGCCTGTGCTATTCTTGTGGAGAACTTTTGTTTGCTCTCCCTTTCTTGCTTTCTGACTTTTTCAACTCCCTGTGCAGGAAGATAAAATTGGGAAGCCACCCTTGTTTCAGCAGAGAAACCAGATAGGGATTGCTGGTTCTCATTTCTGTCTTCTAGAAATAGACTCGTTCTTTTTTATCAGTGAACTTCAGTAAAGATCTCGCAAAGATACAACATGTTGTGTTTCAATCTAGCAAGGTTCTGATGAAACAGAAAACAGGCACACAACGTTTTTAAAGATAGAGGAGATTGTTTAATGTCTTTCTTTTACCCTTGTTCATAATCCCTGAACTACTCTCTTTATTTCAGTTTTTGTCTGGAACAGCACCTGATACATATGTCCTTAATGTACCCAGGTGAATTCCAATAACCAACCTCACAGAAACCTTTTTTCCTTAAAGCAGGAGTATTTTCTGTATGCTGAAGCACTTCAGAGGCTTGGGATTTGAATCAGAATCATAACTTGTTTATTAATGTAATGACACAAAGTTGTGTTATGTGTCTGCAGAAATCACTGGGGTTTTTTAATCTTTTTCTTTCCCCGATTGGTAGATTTTTGACTTGGTCGATTTTCAGTCAAGATAAAGTACTTTTTTCAGCACTGTAACCACTTGACTCCTAACCTGATATTTCTTGCAGTCCATGAAATACTTGAACTTCTACTTGTGACCACAGTTTTCAAGTGATAGTTCTTAAACCACCTCAGGCAAATGTTGTTCTGTAGATATGATTTTGTTTTCAACTGCCTTTGTTAAACTTTGGAAGTTTGCATTCCATTTGCAGAAGTGGTGTGGTGTCTATTAACAAGTGTGAGGAGCCCATTGAATAAAAAAAACGAGCTGTATAGAACAGGTAGAATAAAAAACATAAAGGAAAGTGTAATTAGAGTGAAATAAGGCTGCAGATGCTCAGTAGTTCAGTTCTCAGTCTCGCTTGTCTATGTAGTTAGACTTTATCAAAAAGCACAAATTTAGGGTGCTGAAAGTTTAGCTCACAGAGGTTTTAAACAGACAGGCAGTGCAGGTGTGTGCACAGCCCTGTCAGTAACCAGAACTTTATACAAACCTTGGGTATTTTATGAAATTGCTGTCACTGTGTTCCGCAAGGGTCTGTGTATGGTGGGACACTACAAACACGCAGGAACAGTCCTTTGTCACATCGTACATTTTACAAATGTTTTCTGGAAAGCAGTGGCTCGTTAAGACAAATACACAGCTTTTGAGCAAACACCAAGACATTGCTGAGCTCTGTGGTATGCAGTGATTCCAGCAAGCCAGCTGCTGGCCACAAAAGATTTCCTTGTTTGTCCTCATTGTATGAACAGCAGTGAGATGGTTTTGTGGCTGCTTGAAGGAATTCCAGCTGAGCATAGAGGCAGATGAGGAGCAGCTGGAGAAGGTGATGAAGATGCTTTGTTTGAAGCGGCAACCAAACCTTGCATCAGTGTGAGAGCAGGGATGCGTTTTAATAGCATGTAAAATATTATTGGGGAGGATGGGTTGTGGGAGGCCTTCAGAGTGGGGATGAATAATTTGTCTAATGTAATGAAAGAAAAAAAGGCATTTGGAAGAATATGACGTGTGGTTAGATTAGTTTGTTATGTAGATGAGAGGTGATTGCATTTGTCAAGGTGAATGGAAAGTACATTGTATTAATGAAGAGGAAATGACAATGGGAGAAAGGTTCAAGTGGGGATGCAAAAATTCTTAGTCCAAAGGTAGATATGGAACAAATACAAGGCTTTAGAAGAAAAGGAGTAAACAACATAATATGCAGATGTTATACATGTTTTATACATATATATTTTTTTATATATATAAAACATAATTACTGTGTGTGACAGGGAGACATTTTTCACAGGTGGCATTTTTCACAATGTCAGGGAAGGCATCTGTGCTCAGAGGAGGAAAGAGTTAATATTCACTTCTATAGTAGAAGATTGAGCAGTTCATAATTGTGCTACTAATCTCTTATAAAATTATTTCAAACCAAAAAAGTGCTTTAAAAGTACATGAAAGTAATTTTAACTTTGGATCTTTTTTGTCCTGTAATTTTAGTATAGAACTTTAAAAGTTTTTAAAACTTCATTCATAATGTTATATATAAGTGATTTTATTGCTTGGTATTCCTATTTCCAAAGAGACACTAATGCTGCAAATATCCTGCTGTGCCAGAGTATTAAATGGTCTTGGGGAATTTCAATTCTCCCATTTGTGGCTTCTTTTTGTAGGCTGGATGCATCACACCGTGGATCAGCTTGGAGACAAGGCAACCAAGGAAAGCTATGCTATACAGTATCTCCAGAAATCTCTAGAAGCAGATCCAAATTCTGGTCAATCCTGGTATTTCCTTGGAAGGTGAGAAAATATTTCATACACACTGTAACTATATTTGTAACATTTTTTGAGGATACTCATTATTGTGAGTATCTTACACTGTTTTTCTTCTTAATCTTTTCAGAGGAAAAATAAAGGGAAAGTATGAATGTATCTACTGAAGTCTTAAGTTTTCTGGGAAGTTTGTAAAAATATAAGGTGCTAACATATTTGAGATGAATATAGATTAGAAGTTAAAATTAAGTATGTTACCCAAGTGGCTCTACTTTTTTTGTAGTTATTTTTCAGTCTACACATTTACAGTAATCTGAATATATCCTGCCTGATTTTACCTGTTTCTCCTCCTCCATCTTCTATTTCTCTCCCTCTTTTTTTAAATCCTCTGTGGATGTTGTTACTTTTCTTCATACTTTTTTCATAATTCTTTCCCTCCTTATTTTCTTAGAATCTCCCTCCTAATCTCAGTTTTTACACTGAAATACAAATATTTTCCTAGGCAGACATCCATTTATAAAGGACATACACTGCAATGTATAGCTCAGACTAATCCATTCTAATGTCTATTTAAGTGTTCAGTTAATTTTGTAGTCTTCCACAGTACTTTCTACTTGAAAAACAGCATCCCCACATGTAAATCATACAAAATTTGATGATTTTTTCTCATCTCCTTTTTAAGGAAATTGAGTACTTTACTTAAACCAGCAGTAACTATTGAAATATTCAGGTTTTGGAGAAAGCTTTGAGGGTGATTCAAGTCCATATGTGAACACGTCAGTTCTGTTGAGAAATACATTTAAAAAGAATGAGACAAAAATAAAATTAATATCCTAACCTCAGTATCTTCCAGCTGACATTCTTGGGGATTCTGGTCACATACAGCTGGAACCTATTTTTGATTTTGTCATGCTAATAATATTCCTCCAGCTGTTCCTGTAAGACAGGGATCTTCAGCCAGCCAGCACTGAGTGTGCAGGGCAGAGGGGCAGGGCAGGTGTGGAGGGAAAAGAAGATGAACCAGGGATCATCTTGTGCATCTTATCTTCCACTGGGCTGAAATCCTGTTTTTTTGTCAGTAGTCCCATTCCAGGTGCCTTGAGCAAGTTGAGTTCTCAGGCAGGACAGAGCCGGGGCTCCTCCACACATTCAGCTGCTGTGCTCTGCTCGCAGGTGGTCAGGGTGAAGCCTGGAACCCTGCAGACCAGGGGGAGAAATGCAGGAAATGGGGTGGAAAATTTAGTAGGAGCGTCTCTTGTGCTTTACAGGGAGGACTAGAGCAAAAATGTTTCTGTGTCCCATTTCTCCGGTCCTTACACTGGCAGGAGAGGAGAAGAACAGGGTTATGGGGTTGTGCATTCACTCTTTTTCCTTCCTCATGTATTCCCTTGTGCTATTCCTTCCTCTGCTGATTGTCCAAACCAGATAGGAAGTTGATTAAAGCTGTCTTTCAAAATAGATCACCACCTCCCTTCTGTCCTACTGGAAAAACTCCATCTCGCCAGGTTTTGTGGGGGCCTAATGTTAGTGCTGCCCTAATGAGAGGCTTTATGTGAGTGGTAAACAACCAGAGTGAAACGTGTCTGGTGGACATTGGGTTAGATTGTCATTAAAACAATCGCCTGAAACATTGTATTCAGACTTAATATACATTTTTAGGCATTTAATGCTGTATTTTATTGTGTTCCTCCAAAATACTTGAAAGAGTGTAGCATGTTTGACAAACCTTTGCCTGTACTGTTCTGCTTGTTTTTTATTATTTACTAGAATAAATTTTCTCATGTTATTCACGTGTTTTGAAAGTTGTCAGTTCTTTTTCCAACAGGGAAGCTTGTTACAAACAGTACAAGACACAGCTATTGTTGATTAAACTAGTAAATATATATAAATGGATATTTGATCTTGGCTTTATTTGGAGCTTTTAATTTTAAAACTGTAGGTATTATTCCCTGTAGTATAATTGTAGTTCTCTTTAATGCCAGAATACCTTGGAATTTGTGCATGAAAAGTATTAAAGTAAGACATTATAAAAAACCACAGAATCACATGATTTTTTTACAAAATTTGGTGCTCTGTATATGCAGCACAAGTTACTGGTTTGTTCGTTACTTGAATATGATTGAGATGCAAGAAATGCACATAAAAAGCCTCCCAGGCAATCAGGAACCATCCTGATTGAGTTGGTCAGTATCTCTCAATAATTCTGTCTTGTAAAACATTAAGTTATATAACCATTTGTTTGATGAAATAGGTAACTTAATTGTTTCACTGTAATGCTGTCTGTAGATAAATGCTGTTTTTATTGACTGATAAGGTATCACAAGTGAAAGAAATGCAAGTCTTTCAAATGTGGTATGACTTTTCCTTACAAATGTAGTAATTCAGGGTTTAAGTAGTTTTGGTGTACTTAAATAAATGATTAGTAATAGATGTTAAGATGTTTGAGTCTGCTTATGCCTGGCATTCAGAAACAGCAAATACTGAGTGTGTGTGTTTGCATGACTTAACATTTATCAGATCAGTCTTGGTAAGCCATCCTCAATGATTACCTTCTATAAATACTACCAAAGTTCTTTTTTTCTTTTCCCAGGTGCTATTCAAGTATTGGGAAAGTTCAGGATGCCTTTATATCTTATAGGCAATCTATTGATAAATCAGAAGCAAGTGCAGATACATGGTGTTCAATAGGGTAAGAATGATACAGGGTAATACAATGATATAATTGCATGCTAATATATAGAAATAAAGAATATCAGCTTTTTAACTTGTTTGTGAATTCAGAGGGACTGTGAAGTTTATTTATTTATTTACATTTCTTTTTTTAGTTATTTTTTTAATTATACCTCCACATTGTCAGACTTGTCTGATTTGAAGTTTAAATAACGAATTTTTATTTGCGTTCTCATTTTAAAAAAATATTAATATTTAAAAGATGAATATTTAAAACATAAATAAGTTACATACATGAATTTTGCATGTTAAAATTTTATACATTTCTGCTTATTACTGTGGTTTATATAATGCCAACGTTTATTAAGGGGTTGGGGGGGAGAATATGTGTGTTTGAGTTGCCTGTGTCTTGACTTTGTTATTAATTCTCAACTTCACTAATCTTTCTATTCAGTGTGCTGTACCAACAGCAAAATCAGCCTATGGATGCTTTACAGGCCTATATCTGTGCTGTACAATTGGACCATGGCCATGCTGCAGCCTGGATGGACCTAGGCACACTCTATGAGTCCTGCAACCAGCCTCAGGATGCCATTAAATGCTACTTAAATGCAACTAGGAGCAAAAATTGTAGTAATACCTCTGCACTTGCAGCACGGATAAAGTATTTACAGGTAAAACGAACGTTTTAAGCAACGGGAAATACTCTTCAAACACACAGCAGAGGGGAGGGAACAAGTCACACACGAGTTTAACTTGCAGTTGTTTGTGGTGTGCATAACCTGTTTTCATGTGTACTGTAAGCATATCATAGCCTGTAATATTTTATTTCTTCATTTTTAAGTGGAACTTAATTCCTTATAAACGCTATTTTGCACATTTAATCAAAGCATACTGTTTTACATCATTTTGCTTTTTTTCTTTGTATTTGTCTACATTTTTTAAGTTCTCATAACATATAGTGAGAATACGCAAGACACTATCTTTCACTCTTGTTTGCAATTTCAGAAAAAAGGAATTATGAGACCTCTGAATCCAGAGCTCATCTTTGTTCTGATTCTCACAAAGGTTTATATTCTGGTTACCCTCTTTATATACCTAGCACCTTTCTAAACCCCAAAATTTTAAATCTATCCTCTCTTTAAGACATAATTAGCTACAGCATTTAGGAAGATTTCATGGACTTGCTCTTACTAAAGTAGGCTTGTGTTAAATTTGCTTTTTACATAATTTTTCCTAGGCTCAGTTGTGTAACCTTCCACAAGGTAGTCTACAGAATAAAACTAAATTACTTCCTAGTATTGAGGAGGCATGGAGCCTACCAATCCCCGCAGAGCTTACCTCCAGGCAGGGTGCCATGAACACAGCACAGCAGGTGAGAAGTTGGGTTATGTTCTGCAGGTGCCCAGCTTTAAGGGTTCTTTACAATCGGTAGTGGTCAAGCTTATTTTATTGAGCACAGGATTGGCTTTTATTGAAAGAAGCCTTTGATTTATTTGCAGAGGGATATTAGATCAAGGAGCTCCCTATAATGTGGGAGAAATATGGGGGTACCAATTTAGAACCTTTGTGGATTTTCATGATTTTAAAAGATTTCATCTTAAATAGAAATGCTGCAGTGGTTTAATAATCCCGTGAAAGGTACACATTCCTCCATTGATGACCATATGGAAACTGATTTTTCAGTTATTGAGATCAGCTTCAGAATATCTGCTCGGCCCTTTTAATATATGTGGGCTGTTGAAATTATAAAATTTAAAGGAAAGCATTAAGAATATATAGAACCATATTTTTGTCTTCCTTCTGTGATCCTTAGGCTTGTAAACCTCATCATCCAAATACTGAACCTGTACTAGGCCTCACTCAAACACCAATTTCACAGCAATCCTTGCCACTACACATGATTCCTTCTAGCCAAGTAGATGACCTGACCAGTCCTGCCAAGAGGAAAAGAACATCTAGTCCAACAAAGGTATATATTCCAATGAACTAGAGCCCCCTACCAAAATTATATGGAAATATGCATTGAAATGATGCAGCATGCACAGAATTTGTGCTGTAAATTTTAATCCTTTGGCATCAAGGTGGGGAATGTTTTTAGAATTTTTAACAAACATATTTCAGTGGTTTGTTTAATCAGATTCCAGCTCAGACAGGAGGTGCATAAGGGCAGTGCAGAGTGGTGGCACTGTACTGCAGTTGTAGTTATGTCAGTGAAGAAGTACAGTTGTAGTCTGATGATTGAGAGGGAGACAATCATGTCATCCTGTCTATTGCCTTTGCTTATATTTAGAATTCAAGTGTTTCATCATCATGTAATAGTGTTACAGTAGATAAAGTATTCAGTTTTAAAAGTAGCATGCATTTAAGTTAATGGCATAATTTGATTTGCTTGTTTCTCCTTATGGTATGAGGTATCATTAACTTTTTTCTCAGACTATGATACTATTGGGAATGGTAGAATGAGACTTGATGTGTTTTAGTACATTCTTACTATTATAGTATATATTATTATTCTTGAAACAATTACTAGTTCTTTCATAAATAAGATAAAATCTAGATAGTAAAAGAAATTATGTCGGCCCTTTGATAGTCACACATTTTAATGTAACATTTTCTCTCAGAATACTTCAGATGTTTGGAGCAGTGGCCATACAGTGTCACATCCTCCTGTACAGCAACAAATTCATTCTTGGTGCTTGACACCACAGAAATTACAGGTAGGTATGGGAGATCTTCAGAAGCTCTGTTACATTATGTGTTTCTTTCCTTCTTCCTTTTAAGAAAATAAATCTGGGACATGTGCTAGTTTCACATTTCTGAAATTCAGTGTAAAATTCTTGCCAAATAATTCCCAGGGTGTAGTGTAGTTCTTCTAAAATTTATGGTCTCTCTATGTGTGATAAGTTCTGTACTACACTAAATGACCTCTAGCAGAAACTGAGATTGTAATTATAATAATGAAAACATTGTATGTATTCTATAATTTATCAAGACCATACAGTAACTCTCTTCTTATATGATGTTTTAAAGACAGATATGCAGATTGTCACACTTGTGTGCAAAGTGAGTTTTGTGACTTGCTGTAGTGTGGGGGCTGTTGAAAGAGGTGTAGAAGTATTACGATATCATCTCTTTTCCTCTGAGGTAGCTTCTTGTGTCAAATTGCATAAACAACCACATTCTACAAAATGATTACTCAAATGAAATCTGCTGCTGCTTTTCTGTATTTTATGTCACCTAATACAATTCTATGACATGCTAGATTTTAGTTTGACAGTCTTGTTTCAGGTGTTTTTTGTCAGGAAGTTTTGTTGTCTCTTCAGTTCATCAGGGCATGCAGTGAGCTTCAGCAGGAATTCCATATATTGAAAATAGACCCTGCTGGAAACTTTTACCCGTGCACTGCAGATACTGCTTTGGATGCAAAGAGAAATAGAAGGGAGCACAGTGCAGAGGCAGAAAGCATTCTCATTAACTGAGCAATGTTCCCCTCAATTCCAGTATAATTCTTCAGCTGTTTCTCTGTCTAAACAATATTGGCTTTATTATACTGTACAATTTTCCCTCCCTCTTCCTCCTGCCTCCTCACCCCTTTGGTCCTTCCTCAATCATTCTGCTGTACCTCTCTCTCCCCATCAGCATTCTCATTATTTCTCTCTGCTTATTTTACATTTTGCTACTTTTTCCCCTTCTCAGCCTCACCTTTTTCCAGATCCAGCTTCCTCCTCTAAGCAGAGCCTCAGTAGGCCTCTCTTGAGTACAGCAGACTGGATGTGCTGGCAATAGCTTGACAAGGTTCCAGCATATGTAAATAGGAGAGCCAAAAATGTATGATGCAAGAGGAGAGTGAATAAAAAAGCCTTTATTGCATCTTCAAAGTTGGCCTTTCAAAATTGGCAACTCAAAGGCTGGATGGATATGGCATGTTATATATACATGCATATATATGTGTGTGTATACATATTATTCATTGTACTCCCCTCCAAAGGGAATTCAGAATGGAAGGTACTGTTAATCCAGGGGTTTTGGCATGAACCATTTTCATCTGCTTTTTCAGTCATACCATTTAGCAGCAGCAGACTTACTGGGAGAATGATGCGGGGTGCTGAGCATTTTAAAATTAATATAGAGATCAGATTTTTGGTAATAGATACCTAAATTTATCAGTTGCAAAAGAGATCAATATCATAACTCTGTAATCATAAAATTTTCCGGGATTTTTTTTATATTTTCAGGAGGAGTTTTCATGTGTGCCTATAGGCTTAATTCACTTTGTGATGAACAGTATTAATAAAAAAATAGCACAATTCAAAAAGGTGTTAAAATCGACATAATTATGATAAGAAGTCTATATAACCATACTTAAATGTAGTTTTCTTTTATGGTACCAGCACACTTAATTTTAGTGTGGCAATAATAATTATACACTCAAATAATTTACAGAGTCTCTTTAGTTTTGGTAACTTGCAAGAGAGTGCATGGAAAGATGTTTGAGTCTGCAACAGAAATCTCCATTATTTTTAGCTTTACAAGTCTTGTCTTCATGGATACTTTTTAGTGTTTTATGCAAGAAAGTTATTAAAAAGCCCATGCAATTTTAATGATTATGAACCACACTGCTGTTTTTTTAGCACTTGGAACAGCTGCGTGCAAACCGAAATAATCTAAATCCAGCACAGAAACTTATGCTGGAACAGCTGGAGAGTCAGTTTGTCTTGATGCAGCAACACCAGCAGGTGAGAACAAAAATATTTTTCTTATCTACAACACTTTTTGTCAGCAGTGGAGTGTGTTGTGTTTCTAGAATTCTGAAGAATTTCTGTTGTACATAGTTCTCATGCCCTTGGCTGCATTATGTTCATTCTCTTTTTTTGTATAAAGGATAGCTGTGGATTAGTGGTTGAAACATAACGAGTTTAGCTGTGTTTTATTATAGGGCAGCTGGTTAATGTAAAAGTTTTCAAGTCACACTTTCAAAGTAAAGTGAGTGGAAACATCTAAAAGCAGTCTTGCTTGAAAATACTTGGCTGTAGTAACCAATGTTGCAGCTTTTCTCTCGTCCTGTCATTGTTCACTTCTTTCTCTCTGGGTCCAACATCAGCAGTTAAACACTCAAACTGAAGGGCCAAGAAAAAAAGTGTGCTGATAGCTTAACTTTAAATTTGCTCAGCATTTTTCTGAGCCTGACAGTCATCTTGGGTCTCAAAAGCAACTGTGAAGATCTTAAAATGAGTATAAAATTGGAACCGACCAGTGCAGTAAAGTACACAAACCTTGTATGATCCTTCCTCTCGCAGTTCCGCAGCCAACGTTGTTGTCCTTTGTTCCTGTTCCATTAGATGAGACAAACAGGAGTTGCACAGGTACGATCTACTGGAATTCCTAACGGGCCAACAGCTGATTCATCACTGCCTACAAACTCTGTCTCTGGCCAGCAGCCGCAGGTTGCTCTGACCAGAGTGCCTAACGTCGCTCAGCGTGGAATCCGTCCCGCCTGCCCCGGGCAGCCCATGGCTAATGGACCCTTTCCAGCAGGCCCCATTCCCTGCAGCACAGCAAGAACGCTGGGTAGTACAGACACTATTTTGATAGGCAATAATCACATAACAGAAAGTGGAAGTAATGGAAACGTGCCTTACCTGCAGCGAAACGCACTCTCTCTACCTCATAACCGCACAAACCTGACCAGCAGCGCAGAGGAGCCGTGGAAAAACCAACTATCCAACTCCACTCAGGTACAGCTTCAGTTTGCTCATACAGTGCACTCAGGAGCCTTCCTGGGCAAGTCTTGAAGGATCTCCTTTGTAAAAGCTCATTTTCCCTAGGGTTGATGGCATAGATTCAAATAAAGCATAAGTTAAAC
>VZTJ01001761.1:1364255-1396755 GCA_013397795.1 Orthonyx spaldingii | reverse complement strand
AGGAGTTGTCTTTTATAGGCATGGTTTGCAGGTACTATACAAGTGTTTCTCTTTAGCTAACAAACAGCAACAATGTAGATATTGAAAATGGTGAATGCTAGAAAAAGAAACCACGTTCAGTGCTGCTATTAAGCTCTTCAGAATCTTTTTTTCTTGATAAGACTAAGACAGATTTGGTCTGTCATGACAAATCAGTGTTCTCATTGAAAAAGTGATAAATAATCACAGAATGTTGAGGTGGGAGGTCCAGGAAGGGACTTTTAGAGATCATCTCATCCATCCTCCCAACTCACAGCAGGGCCAACGAGAGCAGGTTGCTCATGGCCGTGTCCAGCCAGGTTTTGAATACTTCCAAGGATGGAGAGACTCTACAACCTGCCTGAACAAAGCTCTTCATATTGGATCACCCCTAAAGTAAAAAAATCTTTATTTTCTGTGTACTGCTGCATGAGATTATTCTTCCCCTGCTGCAGGACTTGGCATTTCCCTGTGCTGAATTCCCAGAGATTGCTGTTGGCCCATTTCTCCTGCCTGTTGGTGTCCCCACGAGTGGCCACACAGCCATCTGGTGTATCAGCTTGTCCTTCAGCTCTCTACCAGAGATGGCTTTTTTGGTAGTGGTGGTTTCAGCATCTATAGCTCAATCTCAGGA
Organism: Orthonyx spaldingii; assembly: GCA_013397795.1. Lineage (NCBI taxonomy): Eukaryota > Metazoa > Chordata > Aves > Passeriformes > Orthonychidae > Orthonyx > Orthonyx spaldingii. The sequence goes on along the minus strand of VZTJ01001761.1, from coordinate 1,396,103 downwards.
GCTGTTCAGGTGGTGGATTGTGTTAAAAATGCAGTCATCCAGTGAGTTGTGAGTCTGTGTTGAAGTTCAGGTATTTTTGACTCTTCAGGTGTTTAGGTCTTGGTCCATCTTATGTTCTAGTTGATAAGCAGGTGTGTTACTGCTGGTTTTTGTCTTTAGTTAAGCTTGGATCGTTTTAGATCAGAGGCAGAATAGATTAAGGCAAAATGTGAGGCCGGCCACTAGAAAACCTGGCAGTGCTTGCAGTGTGGTTGTGCAAATCACACAGTGTTTTCCAAGGTGTCTGCATTGCTGAAATGCAGAAAGGCTCAGAGTGTGGAAGGCTGGGTTGTAGAAGTTCAGATGACACTTCTTAGCAGTGACTTCTGCAAAGATGTTTTGCTGTAGGCTGCAGTGGTGTTAGAAATGCAGCAAATTCAGTCCCCTCTGCAGTAGCCAGTGGCCTGTGACAGAGGAGAGTGGTTGAACCCAGAGCAATAAAAACTTAAACTGCTGCAGCTGAATCTCTCAGTGTTCATCTCTGGTGCATGTGCTAGCAGGGAGCCTGTCAGGTAGTCATTAGCTTTGCAAATTCACATTTAGTGCTTGCTGCTCGCAGCCTTCTCTCTGTAAAATATGTCAAAGTCCTCAGATTTTCTTCATAGTCTTTGGAGGGGTTTGCCTGCTTTCTTTAAAAAATCTTGTTCGAAATCCAAACAAGGTGAGAAATTGAAATGACTGTTTATTTAGAGCACTGTAACTTCGGTAGCCATGCTTTACAGTTGTCACTGTGTGTGAAAAGGTTACCTAAGATGCCTTCAAAGTTCACAGAAGTCCCTTTAATCATAAGCATATGGTTATTGAATGTTTTGGGTTCTACTCTGCTGTGTTCCATTGTGAACTGTGTTTGCAGTTCTTTTAGTTGACATGTTATCTGTATTTTTCTGTTAGAATTCTTGTTGGAATTTTTATCACCTCAGTATATCTTACTCCAAAATATTTTCTTTAGGGTATGGAGATATATATGTTTGCTATATTTTATATAGCAGATGTGGTGGTTTTGAGCATTACTCTTTTTGATATTAAAAAAATTGTATAAAAGCATGCTTATATCATTCTGCAAAAATCCTGCATCTGTTACTGTGATTGAGAGCTTGTAGTTCCTAATGTTGTGGGTTTTGATGAGTAATACTGATCCATGATATAGCAGTCTGTCACTATCTGTTACCAAGATAAAGTTCATAAAAGAGAGGAAAAAAATCTATAGGGAGCCTGTTTTGTCATCTTTCAAATATTAAGTCTTATTGTAATGTTCATTTCCAAGTGACATTTCTACACATATTACATTCATAAAAATTAAGGGCTATTAGGCTTTTTTTTTTTTTTTTAATTGGGACCATGTATGTGTTCTTTCTAGTAGAAGTATAAAAATAACTTCAGTGTTTGGTGTGAGGATGAGTGCATTGCAAATAGGCATAATATAAACTCTTAGAGACTTTTGAGTTTTTTCTTGAAGTTTGGCTGATCCTTTCTCCAAAATTCAAATGTAGCTTTCTTGAGAGAGAAATGGGAAGTGTTTCACTCTAGTGAAATGTTGCATTTTGATGTGTTTAGTATGCTGTTGTAGGAGAGATCTGCAGTTTGTGTTGGGTAGCAAAACATTTGTCATTTTAGCTACAAAAGTCTGTAAACCAGCTTTTATGGAGGTGTAGTATTCCTAGTGATACTTAATTTCCGAGATAAAGGGAGGATCCTAACGGTGTTTCACTTGGCTTCTTACAGTCGGTGTTGTTTCCCAGGCTCACATAATCATAATTTTTCAAGGGAGGTAAGCTAATGCTTCGTCCCATGTAGTTTGCACACAGCTCAAAAGGTGTTAGATGTGCTTTTTTTCCTTTCTTTACTACTAAGTAGAGATTGAGAGCTCCCTCTTCAGCCTGTCTGCACCTTCATTCAGCAAGGCAGAGGACTTAGAAGCTGGATAATAAGGAAAGGTGGGCCGTGGGAAAAGTGAAGGAGAGACTTGGTTTTTTTTTAACACCTCTGAGGTCAAGAAATGCATTGGTCTGGACTACTTTCAGAGGTTTAGAGACAGGATTTCTTCTAGGCAAACAATGCTTTCTGGAAACTGCGTATGTCTGCTAATAATACGAGATTCTGAGAAATACAGTAACTCACCTGTGCTAGAGCTGGTTACCTGCTATTCATACTAATAAAAATTATAACTCTCTCTGTAATATAGGAATAGTGGCGAGGGGGAGGGGGGGTTCCCTGCCATTCTAATATGTCTGACAATTTATGCTCATAAAGTTGAGGACAGGTATTTCCCAGCCTTTTACTGAGTAGCTGATTAGCCCTTGCTTTGTTTTAAGATGTGCAGGCATACACATCACAGCTCTGGAGCAGACTTTTGGGCAGAACATCCTTGTTACAGGTGTTGTGTGCATGACTGACATAGAAAAAATGTCTGGGAAGGAGCATTTTAAAAGATAATCTGCTGAAAGGCCTGCTAATTTGCAAAAAAAACCCAAAACATTTATACATAATAAAATGGAAGATGTTTATATGCTACTATATCAGATACTGTGAACTTCGATACTGCATGTTGACCTTTGTTTTAACACAGTGTAAAGTAATGCAAAAACAAAGAATTGGAAGTACTTCCCACAGTACTGATTATATTCGGGTGCAGACTCTGTAAGTGGTATCTTGAGGTTCAAAAGTGAGTTTGTGACCACAAGTGTTGATTTTTAGAATTACTGTAAAAAATGTAGAAAAGCTATCGACAGTAGAAAATACAAACGTAATTGATTCCTTTTTTCTTAGAAAAAAACAAAAAAAGAAAAACTGATAACAAAGAAACCCCAAAACACAACAGAGACCAGATAAGACCCCAGACACCTGTGCTAGAATAAGCTTAATGCATGGAGAGGAGTTGTCCTGTAGAATTAGTTTTTATATATTGGAGCTGTGCTGTGTTGGGCCTTGAATGTATTCACGTGTGTCAGTTGTTACATACATACCCTTATTTTATTTGATATGTTCAGAAAGACGTTCTGGCTTCATCTCTAATGTGGATAATTATATTCTGTTATCTTCTGGCATATTCTTCTTGCTATCTGACAATAGTCACTTGATACAATCTGTTGCCCTGTTGTCTTGATGGTATTCTCTAGGCAAAAATAGACATTTTGGCAGGTAGAAACAGGTGGATGTAACTTGGATTTTTTTTTTTTTATAACTGAAGCACTAGAGTAGTCATTTTTGTTTTCTTCATTATTCTGCGTTTGGCTCTGTTTACTATATGCTTACTTCAAAACCAGAGTGTTTCTGTTCTTTGTAAGTCTCATTGAAGTCCTCAGATGTCTGTTTGTTAATTTTTTTTTCCTTCAGATGCCTTCAGGTTTTAAAAAAGTCTTGTCTAAGAGGAGCCATTTTTGGCATCTTTCAGACCTTACAGGTTTATTTGTGCTTGGAGCACAAAAGACCTGGAATTAGGAGCAGTTTGGGATTAAGTAATGCAAGAGAGTTGATTCACAAGGTAACTACAATTGACCTACTGCAGGAGAGTGAACTGCAGGATAATGAAGTTCTTCATCTCGCAGGAGGGATTTTATCAGGAAGCAACGTGATAATGCTCACCACCAGAAAGTGACTATTAATGTTCCAAGGGTTTTGTGCGTTGCTTAAGAACAAAGGAGCACCAGAAATACGAAAGTTTGGTGGTTTTTAAAGTGAAAGCAATTTGTTAGAACAGGCATTCAGAAGTCTTGCATTACAATAAAATAAAATCAGACTTGGTCAGACAAAAATAAATGCTGGGAGCCTGTCGTTTTGCTTTATGTAAACAAGTGTTGTCTTAATAAAAGCTGCTCAAGTGAAGCCATTAGGTGAAAGGAGATGCTTTGTATCATAAAATGCAAAACACATGCCAAAGAGAAAACTCAGTTTGATTCTTCTTTTATTGCATGTGAATAGGTTGTCTGCTCTGTAGAAACAGACTTGGTAAATGCTTTGTTTTGCCAAAGACTAAAGTGAACACTTAAGTAGGGCAAGATAATTGCAAAGGCTGAAAAGTTTCTTTATATCCATCTTCGTTGATGCGAATGTTGTGGAAATATTTAACAGAGCCCCATTCTGTTCGTGGGGTGAAATGAGGTTGTTGAGGATGCTGAGAAGGGGTCAGACATGGGGTGCTGGCACAGCAATTGATACTTGTACAAGGAGCGTCCCTTGGAGGGCCAGACAATGTCCCTGAAAAGCCACAAGGAATTGAGAAATTCAGGAGCTGAGCTATTGACTCAGATATGCAAATCTCATTAAGATGCTGTTCTGGAGAACAGGAGGGTGGCAAATATGCTCATCTTGTTAAACTGCTGTTGGAGTGTAGGGATGAAAGGGAATTGAGGAGTTGATTCTGGTAAGTTTGATTTGATTAGTCTTCCCTACCAGTAAAACTGGTTGCAGCAGTAAATTTTAAGGTGGTTATGAAACAACTAAATTATGTTTGGTAATCTGTTTACATAGTAAAGTAAATTTCTTTAAGCCTCTGAGCAAATTAACAGATAAAAGAGTGTACTATTCAATTAATTATCCTTCCTGAGATTCCTGGAGAAAATCTCCTGTTAAGGTCATTTTAAAAAAACAACAACAAAACAACAAAAAACCAACACAACCCCAAGTAATTTTTGAGCATAAGTGAAAACCGTGTAATTAAAAGACGAAAATATGCTAAGAATAACTGCTCTCAGTTTGTTATTAGAAAAGCCGATTGTTAATATATGGGGGGGAAAAAAGAAGAGTGTGCTGCTTTGTCTGTTTGTGTATCAGGTTTCCTTAAGGAGGCTGTTCTCAAAAGCTCTTTTCTGTGCTCTTACAAATGTAAGTATCTTTTCCCTATGAGCAATCTTTCTGAAAGGAGAATTAATGAAACATTATCACAAGACTTGAGATTTAACACTCGAGCTGTTTATTTCTGCTGAAGTGAAACCAGCTGATTTCTCACTCAGTGTTTCAACTGGTGCATCTAATTAACATCCCAGAGCAGGGATAAAAACCCCCTGGTATCTATCTCAGTTAAGAGTCTACCAGTTGTCCTTTATAAAACTGATTTGAGGTCAGGTCCTTTCTTTAAGCAGTGTAGAGCAGTTCCTGAATTGACTTGTTTTGTTTCTCATAAAAGAAGTAAGAAATATCTTGGTTATTATTTTTTTTTTCCTCATTATTTTTTAAAGTTTGTTCACAGTCTTGAAAGAACAGGCAAAGGTCCAAACAAAACTTTGAGGTCCTCGGGCAGTTTTGAAGAGCTCAGCTGGGTAACTGGGCAACTTTGTGTCAGCTGGCAGTTGTCCTTGTCATTTTTATGGTGATACATGGAAAGACTCATTTGAAAACTCTGAAGCATTTCTGAACTTGAAAGCTTTACCAATTTGGCATAATTGGGGAAGGCAAATGGGAGGTGTAGGTTTGACTGTAATGCATATTTAAAGGAGCTAATAAGGCCTTTTTTTAGTTCTTTCTGCTTGGTGTTCAAAGAGGGAAAGTACAGAGCAATCCATTGAGAAAAGAAAGTGACGGGAGACCAGGAGAGGTGAGCTGCCTGTCAAGGGGCCATGTAAATGATAAAAATATAGGACAGCAAACAGATGAATTTTTTCATGGGAAGGTTGATAAGGCATTGGATTGGGCTACCCAGAGAGGTGGTGGAGTCACCATCCCTGGAGGTGTTCAAGGAATAACTGAAGGTGGCATTGGGTGCCATAGTCAAGGTGACATGGTGGTGTTTGGTCCCAGGTTGGACTTGATGATCCCAGAGGTCTTTTCCAACATTAATGATTTGTTGATTCTGTGAAGGTGGTCTGAGCTAAACAGTTTGGAAAAGGGGCTGATAAATGGCCAGCATTTACACAAGTGCAGTAAAACCATTTCTTGAGGAGGAGTGGGAAGGGCAGTGCAGAGGCTGAAGTGGACAGACCTCTCCTTGCTCCAAGGGCTCTGTTGGAGCCTGGGGTAGAAGAAATTTGGTCTGTTTGTACTGAAGGTGCTGCTCCCTGAGCCTGGTGTGGGAAGTCAGTGAATCACTAGTTTGAGAACTCCATGGTGCACAGGAAAAGAGCCTAAATCTATTTGAGGGCAAGTACTTTGTGGAGGAAGGACCTGGATTAAATTTGTGTTTTGTTCTTAAAAACAATGAAAGCAATTCTTGTTTTATTGGGAATTTTATTTACAAGCAAAGGATTTTTTTGGCTTCAAGACAGAATTGCTCAGTTGCTCTAAAGACACTTTATGTCTGGCAAGTAAACTTCACCACAGCAGAAGTTTTAATAATAAAATTAGAAATACTGTGATTTCACAAGCTAAACATCGCTTAGAATAAGAGATTCTGTTTTGTTCAAAAGGCAAATACAGAAATCTGCAGATGGGAACCAGAATTATCTGGGAGTAAACAAAAATTAGGAAAATTTACAGTTCGAAAATTTACAAAGCGAAAGGCAAGTGTATGAAAAAGTTTGGTGCCACTTGTTAAAATGCTTTTCTTACGTAAGTTATTGATGTGATTCTGTTTGTCTTACAGCCTAAGAGCAAGGTGATTAGCAAATGAAATAGAGAGGAAAGATGTAAAAGTCATTAAGAAAAGAAAAAAAGGAACATTACTTCTTACATAACATGTAATTAACCTATGAAATTCACTGCCAACCTGTACTATTGAGGTCAAAACCAGAACAGAATTCAAAAATAATTAGAAATACATTTGCATAATGAGAAAATCCACAGCTCTATTGTAGGATTTTCTGTAGGTTTCATGAAAGATCTCTGGGAGTATTGCCAGCTAGTACCTGGTTGTGAAAGGCTGGGGTAGAGAATTGCATGATAAACAGGTTGTGTAATTATCTGGCATTACTTGCATTTAAGCATAATGTAAGCTTGACTTGACTTCTTTATATTCCCTTTGAGAGCTCCTCTCTTTATCCCCTGGCTACAGAAGGAGTCTGGGGAGGGGAACCTCGGGGAGCCAAGTTGGGTGTTGTGTGTAACCGCCTCCTTTGCAGGGTGGTGGGGACTGACAGGCGTTTTTCTGTGGTTTTCTAGTAACTCATGGTAAGAAAGCAACTGATTTTATCTGCTAATTGTGAAGGGTGGGTATTTCTGGTTTGAATCAGGTGCTGTGCAACCCAGTGCTTCAACTGATTGCTTCTGCAGGCATGTTTCAAAAATATCGTGTTCCTCCCTCTTTGTAGATTAATTAATTCTGATAGAATTGAGATAGAGTATCAAATAAATTCACGGTTCCTTGTATTCATTTTAAATGTGACTTTTATTGGGGGAAGAGCGGGTATTCATTTTGTTCTTCAGAATAACTATAATCTCTTGAGCAGTAAAACCTTGTTAATTCTCATACAGCTAATCCTCAAATAATAATTCACTTAGACTGACTTCACAACACAAATAACTGCTTAAGCACAAATGCTTGTAACTTACTCTGTTTTGACCTGTAAATTGTATCTAAAATCCAAATGTATAGATAACTGGAAATTGTTTAGGAACTTTTCATTATCATCAAAAAGTCATAATCTCCCAAGTAGAAACAAAAAGGGCAAATATTTTCAAAAGTACTGAAGCTAAGAGAGTTTTGTTTAGAAGAGACCTGTAGACGAAAACGAAAAAGAAGGACCAAAAAAATAATGTTCACACAGAAGTATTAGCATGGTCAATAGAGGCAAGAGCGTTCAGTAAATAATTTTGTTCTGTGCTTGGGAAAAAGGCAGATAAAATGTTCACATCATGGCATGTACTCTCTTTTCAAGGAGAAGGTTAAACCGCAGTTATACTTAAATTTGGCATTTTTAAGTCAGAGGCCCAGATAACATACATCCGTGGACTCTGAAAGAGCGAGCCAGAGAACTGTTTGTAATTCATATAGATTTTTTTTTTTTATAGTTCTTGGAAAACAGGAAAAGTTCCAGAGGACTCGAAGAGCACACTTCCTGAGAAATAGACATAATTCTCTCAGTCTGACATAAGTCTTGAGTGAAGTAATAAAAATATTGAGGTGATGAATTTAATAAACGTAAAGAATGATAATTAATGATAAAGATTCTTGGTTCTTCGGAAATAAGTTTTATCCTGTTAACTTTAATATTTTTTGAGGTAGAGTTTTTATTATAAAATAGATTTAAAATTGGTATAGCTGTGTAACACGGGTAGCTTTAAACCTGCATGATACTTTTTTTTTGGGGTCAGTTGGGATAATGCAGAGTCAATCCAGTACCTGAATAGTGTCTGGTAACTGCCTGGTAAGTTTTCTGTGGGTGGCTGTTGTGAAACAAACTGTGTCACACCTGGGCTTCTGATCACCTGTGTATTTAGGTACAGCCAGAGGGACGTTCTTATCTAAGGCTGAAGGCTGTAAACTGTCTTTCAGAAGCTGTGGGAATGTATCTTAGTAAGCAGTAAAATAGAATTAAAAGGAGTGTTTTAATGAATGTGATGATGGCTTATTCCAGAGATCCCATGACTACATGAAATAATCGCAAGCGACCAAGGACAAGAGGATGGTCTTAAAATGCACCAGGGGAGGTTTAGATTGGAAATTAGGAGGAATTTCTTCACAGAAAGGGTGATTAGACATCGGAATGGGCTGCCCAGGGAGGTGGTGGAGTCACTGTCCCTGGAACTGTTTAAGGAAAGCCTGGATGTGGCACTCAGTGCCATGGTCTGGGTGACACGGTGGTGATCAGTCATAGCTTGGGCTTGATGATCTCAGAGGTCTTTTCCAACGTAATTGATTCAGTGATTTTGTGAAGTTGAGGCACCAATTTCATCCATAATGGTTGATGTTCTCCTAAGCACATCAGTTTGGTCCTCAAGGTGAAGCACTTCCATGAGTGGTTGCTGCTTTCACCCCAGAGCAATTTGTTGCGGACTGAGCACTGCAGCTGTGGCTCAGGACAGGCTGCACATCGCTGTGCACCCCTGTCCTTGCCCCTCTGAGCCTGGTAGCTGCTCCTGCCTTCCCTTCCCACTCTTGGGGAATGAAGGGTGTTGTCCTTGCACAGTCCATGACAAGCCAGGTTCCTCTGGAAGTCAGTTTAAATGAATGACACTTGTCCTTCTCTTCATTCCTTCTTCACAGCGTTGTAGGTGCCTGGGTGTCCAGTTTCATTTGGCGGGTGGAAATCAGAATTGTTTTGTCTGAGCAGTGCATTTGTTGCCCCTTTCAGCCACCATGAAATCCACTCACAAAAATTGCATTCTTGAAACCGAGATATGTGGGATTTTCAGCACAGTTGCTGTGATCAGAAAGGGTCTTTCACTTTCCTTGCACTGGCTATAGTTCTGTATTTCCAGAAGTGGAGAGGCTGGCAGTGGATACTCACACCGTGGTGGCAAATATTTTTAGTACTTCTGGAGCGTTTTTTATAATTTCTGTTGCTCTGTTTGGCACACTAACAATTACAGAATTATTCTTTAATAGCTCTCCTGCCTTGTTATTAATAGTAAGATATTCTGATTCATAGTAAAAAAAAATAGATGATAGGAGAAAAAATGATGATAGAGTAAAGCTGGTCTGTTAAAGACAACTTTAAATATTCTGCCCATCTGTTTCCTGTGCCAGTTAAATTATGAGTGGTTTGCTATCTCAGCTTTGCTTTCCTTTGTCCATTTTCCTCTCTTTAAATTTCCACGTAGAGTTTTAATAGCTTAATAGGAAATTATAGCATGCAGTTGGTAATATCAGCTTCAAGTGCTGGGTTTATGAGGTACCTTTGTTCATCTGATCTTTTCCTTTGTGCTGTTTCTTTCACTTTCTCCCCTCGCTTTTCAGACCTGTAGTTTCTCTAAGTGTACAGAAGTTTCTCCTCTCTCCATTGTCACCCTTCCCTGAAGCCCCCACGTGCCCTGGCTTTACTGAGCTTTCACTGTGATTACCTTGCTGTGACTGCAGCAGCTCAAGTCCCATTAGTTTTGAGCAATGTCCCTTTTTCTTCAAGTTCACTTTTTCTCATTTTCCTTGACTTAGAAATTTCCTGAGAACTGTTTATCAGTGCAAACTGAATTTTGTCAAAGTTCTCTCTCGTTTTTAATACCACACATTTGTTTTTCTTGGTTTTATTTCTCAGTTTGGTAATGGAGAAGTTATAGTAACGTCTGATACCTGCTGTTCAGAGTCTAGTTTCACTTTGCATAGACGGCCTGAATGTCAGGTTCATGCAGCTGTGGTCAATAAATTTCTGTGTGGTGAGGATTTTATATTGCCATGTTATTTTTGGGGGTTTTTTTGTTTACTTTGTTGGTGGGGTTTTTTTGTGTATGTGGGGACAACAAAGTCTTTGCAATAACTACGTCAGATATAAAAGATATTAAAAAAATCACCGGCCAGTGGGGTTTTTTTGCAAGTTGGATGGTGACTAATCAAAGGTTCTGTATCACTCTTTCACTTTCTTGGAAGTGAAATTCTGGCGTTGGATTCACCTAGCACAAGGAATGAGCTGTTTGGTACTTTGACAGATGTGCTTTGGGGTGTGTGAGCTGTTTGCTTGTTTTCTTTGAAGTGGTTGTCATGTCTGTCTGTCTGACCTGATCTCAAGCCCCAAGTCCATCTTATGGGTTCTGGTAGCTTGATTTGAAGCTGTGATCTCATGAGCCAGTATCTGACTGTACCATGTTCCTCGTTTTTAGAAACAAACTTTATTGCTGGGATTTTCATCTAATGTTAAGTCAGCTGTGTTTCCTGCTGAAGACTTGTTATCAGAAAAACCTTTAGTAACCGGTGAATTTTATAAAGATACATGACTAAATTATACATTAGAAACATCCTGTTTTGTGGGATGTTACAACAGTGAATCAAGTGAGGTTGGAAGAAGAATTTAAATAGTTTTTAGTTGGAAGAATTTTGAAGTAATTGAGTCATTTTGAACAAGACTGTAAGGGATGGTTTAGTCAGTACTTTCCCAGGGATGGTGCCTGGATATTGATTACAGGCTAAAGCTCAGAGTGGAGACTTTTCAGGTCATCCATTACAGGAAAAGTCACACATACAGTGGGTCCTGCACACCTGGAAATCTCTAGGGCATGGCTGCAAATACAGGCAGAGAGGTTCCCCCTGGAGTCACCCACAGGGACTTTGATACAGCAACTCACTGGGGGTAGGGCCCTTCCCTTGTTGTTCCAAAAAATGGATTATGCAGCAGAGGCTCCTTCTGCTTCAAAGTGTGTAAGTCAGGGAGGGGTAGGTGTGGTGCAGTTCGGTGTCTGTAGTGTAGCTGTAGTTGGTTTCTGTGACTCAGCAGTTTTTTGGCTAAGACATTGTCGTTTTCTGATGTCTGCTCTGCTGCCTCAGCTCCTGTGGAATGATCATCCACCTGCTAAGGTTCTTCTCCTTTTCCAGTTGAAACTTTCTTTTCCTGTTAAATTTTGTCAAATGTATCATGCTTGCTTTAATTTAAATGGCTGTATTGTTAACTAACAGTGATGATGCTGCAGATTCAGCAGGCAAAGTGGGAATAAGTTCGAATAATATCAAATTATACATGGAAAATTCTTGATTAAAACACGTGAGCTTTATTTGCATCTTAAGTTACGGTTTCTCCTTACACAACATTATTTCGCATAAGAGATTACACTGCTACGCATTTATTTTATTTGTCAAGTATTGACAGAGACAGCTCTTGTTTCCTTGTAGGAATCTGGGTAAAAATGGCTTATCTAACAGTAGTATTCTATTGGATAAATGCCCACCTCCACGACCACCGCCTCCACCGTACCCTCCCTTGCCAAAGGACAAGCTGAATCCACCTACACCTAGTATTTATGTAAGTAAATCTAGTGGCAGAAGCACATTGCTGCCTGTCTTTTGTAATTGTTTGGATATCTGAATTACATAAAGTAATTATTTTAAAGATGCACTGTTCATCGCTGAGTTCTAATTACAGTGCTCTACAAACTGGTACATAAGCAGAAGAAATGCTAACAAAGAAAATTTTGAGATATGGTTTGACTCTTAAGGTACTTGTAAATTAAGGATTTCAGTAAACAAAAGGAAAAATACTTCAGATTTTTTATTTTTAATACTCAAAATGTTGGCACAGTAAGCAAAACAGTTCATTAGATACAACGCGCAGTGTTTCAAAAATGAGTGTACAGTTTTTTCCAAGTGACAGCTTATGTACAAATGAGCAAGTAATTAAAGTAAACTCTCACAACAATCTGCTGCAAAAACACAGTGCAGAAAAATGAATAAAAGTTGAGGTGATGTTAAGAACAAAATGTCACCAGGAAAAGGCAGAGTTTAGTTGAGTAATATTTTCTTACGCAAGCATTGAAACTTCTGCTCTGAAAATAAAGTTTCATAATAGCTTTATTGAGCTAACTTCCTTAGTAATAAAAGAATAAATTACAGGATATCCACTTCCTTAATAGCAGAAGAATAAATTACAGAATGTCCATAGAGGTGGCGTGAAAAGCTGGAGCTGGCTTTGGTCACCTCAGTTTGGGGACCAGAAGAGGCTGAACTTGGGTCTGGTTGTGCCCAAGGAGTTTGCGTGGAAGCTGGGTTAGGCTGGATGCAGTAGTGCTTCCAGCTGGTTTCCAGGCATTGCTCCTGAACTCATCTGCCTCAATAAAAGTCCATCCCAGCTTTGTTGAGTCCTCACCAAGCTGGAGAGTCACCCCACTGCCACAGACTGTGCGGATGTGCCACTGTTTGGGAGCTCTGTGTTGTGTTTTGTTTATTGCTTCGGCATTCTAAAGGATTCGCAGCAATTAAAAAAAACAATCAGGAGGGAGACTATAGCATAAAATTGAGGTTATAGGTGCAGAGAAGCATAAGAAAATCAAATCAACCTTTCTGGTTAACATGAGATATACCATGAGAGTAGTCTTTTAATTATACTGTTTCTTGTATACATTATCTGTAAAATAAGCTTTTTTTTACTTCTGGAAAGAAACTATATTGCTCTTCAGAGAATTTTTAGATTTAGGGAATGTACAAGCTACTGTCAGATAAAGAAATTAAGTTCAGGAAACCTGAGTTGCAAAGCTGAAGCAACCTGGGAATAATTCATGCCAAGAAACAAATTACAGTAACAAATTAATTTCAGGAGTGAACCCAGCATTTACCATAGAAACAATTGTATGGTGTAGCTGTTCATTCCCCACAGTGCAGGGAAATGGAAAAAATTCTTAGTTTTTTTCTGTTATTTCTCTTTTTTTTTTTTTACTATTCTTTCTTATTTTACAAATAAGGAATCTAGATTGATCTGACATCTAATATTCCATTATAATTTTGCAGTTGGAAAATAAACGAGATGCTTTCTTTCCACCTTTACATCAATTTTGTACAAATCCAAACAACCCTGTTACTGTAATACGTGGCCTTGCTGGAGCGCTTAAATTAGGTAAATTTACCTTTTTTTTTTTTTTTTTTACTTTGGGGAAAAATGTGTGTTTTTTAAAGAGAAGTCTCTCAGTTCTTAGAAGTGGATGTTTTATTTCTGTAATACTTTATTACCTGTATATTCCAAGTCATTAGGATAATTTGTCATTTCTGAGTTTGCTGTTTTTTCTCATCTTGATCATGTCAAAAAAAATCCCACCACAAAACCAGCAGATTTTGTTGAGCACAGAGAGGAGCTGAGCTCTGGATAAGGAAGTAAGGAAGTTTACAGTTAGACATTTTCCTATAGAAAATGGATGCATGTCTTTGTGTTTAGATCTAATGGTCTGTAATTTGGCTGTGTGCAAGATTTTCAGGTCTGTAGACAAACTGTCACTGCTGGTAGGAAAGTTGATTCATAAAACTCTGTTCTGAAAAGTAATTTCTTGGTAACAGATTTGAACATTGTTTGCAGATTTGATTACCCAAGGCATGTAAAATGTTTCTTGTAATATAGTCCATGGCTGCCAAGGTTTTTCTAATTTTCTAATTTTCCATTGGATGTATGGAGAAAGGTTTTTAGGGTGTCAGTAATTAACGTTCAGGTGGGCAGTGTTGTGAAGACTAAGGGGTAAAAGTGATTTTAGAGTAAACCTTTCAATAACCTCAGGCATTTTCCTGAAATTGTTTTGCTATATTTTAACCTTCATTTATTAATTTTATTGCTATTAATTAGATCTAGGACTCTTCTCTACTAAGACATTGGTAGAAGCAAATAATGAACACATAGTAGAAGTAAGGACACAACTACTGCAGCCAGCAGATGAAAACTGGGACCCCACTGGAACAAAGAAAATCTGGCGTTGTGAGAGCAGTAGATCTCATACAACAATTGCTAAATATGCACAGTACCAGGCCTCCTCATTCCAGGAGTCTTTAAGGGTAAGTTAATTGCTATTATTGGAGTTATAATTCATGGACTGCACACTGACTCTGGAGCCAATGAATAATGGCTGTTGGAAAAAGCAGAAGCTGCTAAGGAAAAAGAGACATTTCCATTAGCATGAAGAGCACAGGTAAATTTTCAAAATCTGTTTTGAATAGAGGGTTAAATTGTTTTTCCCAAATGTTTAGTGTAAACTTCAGTTTAATAATGTAAAACTCATGGCTGTTGCATACTTTAAAAGTTTATTAGTTTAAGCTTTCATATTATAATGTCAAAATTCACATTAAAATATTTAGAACTTGAGGCGCTTTTAAAATTTGGATTGCTTCTAATTTCACACATACTTTGAAATCAGATTTCTTTGTTGTTCATACTGTCCTGAATTAATTTGGATGTGGCTTATTAGAAGTTTACACTAATACTTGTCTTTTGTTGGGTTCCAAACATAACAGTTCATATTTAGTTTAGAAGTTTTTAGATTTATGTGCCAGAGTGAAGTATTAGAAATAACATTTCCCCTTCCTGCCTTGGCAAGGGGGTTGGACTCCATCATCTTCAGAGGTCCCTTCCAACCCTAACTATTCTGTTACTCTGGGGTTCTGTGAAATGTGATTTTATTGGTATTAGTATTTAATGTTTTTTACTGAAGTATTGAGCACATTCTTGAAACTGGCTGTGGGCACTCCTTGGAGGCTTATGTTACCTGGTGTTACAAAAAGATTGGACTAAAGTAGAACTAAGACAAGAAGGTAATTTTGACCAGTTGTTTGTTAGAAAATAGGGAAAACGTCAGTGTGGGGAATTGACTATTGCAGTTTTCACTGCCTTTACCTAGAAACAGGAATTTCAGTAAGAAAGGGAAGAGAAATTCTGAATTTAAATTTTGTGCATTAGAGGAAAGGATTAAAAACAAAGGAATTGAGTGGTAGTGGAAGAGAACAGAAGGGACTCTAGTCATAAGGTTTTGAGTGGGTACAGGATGAAGAAATGAAACAGGAATACCACTGGGAAGTGGGGGGCACAGAAATCTTCTAGAACTTGGGATTTTTCTTCCTCTGCAGTGGTAAAAAATTGCATTAGGATATTGGCTGAAGTTTTCTGGTACCCCTTGAGCAGAGGCCACCAGTGTTGTATTCTTGTATGTCATTCCAGAGGGGCTGGGGAGCATTACATCACTGGAACATTATGTATCTATCTATAGATCTGTGTTTAAAAATGTAGATAACTGATCACATACCACTGAAAGCCTCAGCTCTGGATTTGTCCTGCAGAGTTTCCTGATTTTTTTTTTCCCCTCACTATTATGAACTGGTGGTAAAAATGCAATACATAAAATAATTTTTCAGAGTGATGATTTTCATTTTTCCCCTGGAAATTATAAAGACACTGGATATGTGTCCTTTGCCTAACACTGCTCTGACCTGTCCTTAGGTGACTTTTCAGTGTTTAAATGAAAGCTTTATTTCTTCTTTCTATAGCCACAGTTCTCTTGGCTTGCCCTGAGTGATCTTTTTTCTTTATTCCTCTCACAGCTATTACATTGCTTTTCTAACATGTCTTGCAGCATTTGATAAATCCATCATCACTAGGTTCCTTTTTGTTTCTCTTTGTCCTTCATTCAAAGGATGAATAAGACTTTCTCAGGTACACAGGGCACTTTGAGATTTAACAACAATCCCATTCAAAGCCAGAGATCTTTGGATAAAATCCAGACACTTCCTTCTTCCTTTTAGTCTCTTTCTTTTTTCTTCTATGTCCATATACTTGTCAGAATAGAAGTCTTTAGAATAGGGTTTTGAGCAAAATCTGCTAAAAAGATCAAATTGCATCATTTAATATTGGTTGGATTTTTTCCACTAGTCATGGTCTCAGCTACTGCTAGTGCTAAAATAGCATATGCCTATGAAAAATTCAAAAGATTTTATGTAATGGATTTTATTAAATTAGTTTTATAAATATTAGTCATCCTAGTTTCCTGTCAGGATACCTGCTTGACTTTGAAGGGAAGTAGATGTAGAAGTAGCTGAAAAAGTTAACAGAATTCCTTAATAATGGATTCCAGGTCACCCTTATAATGGAGCAAACCGAAATAGTAATTTCCAGCTTGGACACAGGCCAGCAGAAATACTTGCATTTCTGTTGTCCTGGCCCGAGTGTCATGGAATGTGCAGCCATGAAGAATTTTTTTTTCAATGCATTTTGACTAACTTTTTTTTATTTTCTTCACAATGAAGAAATGTTGACATAAAATCTTAGATGTGGTTATTTCAAAGATTGTGTCAGTACCTTGGCACAAATGTACATATATCTATGCCTGTGTTAGCACTGTAAACCTATATATTTTATATGTTCTTTTATGTGTGTGTATATATATATGTAAAAACATTTCAAAATTGCATTTTATAGGAGGAAAATGAGAAGAAGAGTCACCACAAGGACCACTCAGATAATGAATCCACATCTTCTGATAAGTAAGTGTGGTATAACTCTATTAATTCTGTAGTTGGTTATTTGTGCTATTTTACATCATTTCCATTTTCACATTTGCCTGATCCATTTGTTACACTTACAGCTCTGGGAGGAGGAGAAGAGGACCTTTTAAAACAATCAAGTTTGGGACCAACATTGACCTGTCAGATGACAAGAAGTAAGTTGATTACAGTTTCTCCTGCTCACAGTGGGATTCTACACGATGATAACCCATCTGGAAATCCAGTGTAGTATTCTCAGACATCAGTCAGTCTGTTGATAAATTCCAGTTGCACACCCCATTTCCACAATGAAGTGGTTACCTTTGGTCTTCAAACTGTTGTTATGAGTCCTCCACATGCTAAAATATCTTTTCAAACTTCTTTTCCAGGATTTTTGTTTCTCCAGAAATGAGTTTAAACATCCATCAGAAACCATTCTTTCTAGTCCTCCTTCTAATCCATCCCTTTCGTTTCATTGTGATGCTTTAAATTGTTTGCTTATTACTTTATTGCTTCTGACAATACCATGTTTTTAGTCTTTGCACAGAAATTGTAGGGTTAAAGGGTTTTTTTTTCTTCTTTGTTTGTCTGAATTTTTGTTATTCACGGTTTTTTTCCTTTCATTCATGCTGTTATCTGTTGCCACCTTTTCATAACTCTTGCTTCTTTATCCAGTAACAGGGCTCAAAATATGTAGCAAAGACCAGACCAGTGCTTACCTATGGGTAAGCCATGATACCTCTCAAGAGCCTCAAAAAAAATTTTGAGTATTATTTAAACTATATATCCTTCTGTGAGTAGATGAAGGCAGCTTAGAAAATATTAGAAATACTCTGAAAGCATGTTTTTATTGTCCAGTAATAATTATTTGGTTCAGTCTCTAGTTAATACATACTTCCATCAAAGATTCAGCATGTCTAGGCTGTCAGTGCCACCAGCTGCAGTACAAAAGTTCTGGTCTACTCCAGTCATTAGAGAAGAAGAAAATTTATGGTGTTGGGGCAGTAAGGACCACTTAAGATGATGACATCTTTTGTGGCAGAGTCACGGCAAGATCAGTGTGTGCATCTGTGGGTGTCATTAGAGGTTGTTACAAAATTTCAGATATTGATGCCATTTTTTTGTAAAGGAAATTCCATGTGTAGATGCAAACTAGTTGTTAGTAAACTACTCTGAACAAGCCATTGGGAGAGAAGCTTCCAAGTGAACCTAAGCATAACTGAGGCTCCTAGGGAATTGGATTTTGAAACTTGAAATAGTTCTTATAGGGTCTCAGACAGATGTCAGATCTTCTGATATGTAGTTTCAGTTTGGCTACAAAATTATGTTTCCCTTCAGCCAGCCTGTCAGATTTGTGTTTGTATTTGGAAATAGTTTAAAATTGAAGGAGTAACACAGATACCTATGCTAACAATTTTTTGAAAATGCTTGTTTCCCAAACTCTTTTCTGAGAGTTTCAGGGATTCACAGTTTGTCAATTTGCTATTTTGCTGCAGGTGGAAGTTGCAACTCCATGAACTGACAAAACTTCCTGCTTTTGTACGTGTGGTATCAGCAGGAAATCTTCTAAGCCATGTTGGTCATACCATCCTGGGCATGAACACAGTGCAGCTCTACATGAAGGTTCCAGGCAGCAGGACACCAGGTGAGTAGAATCTGCATGAAAAAAACAGGTTCTGCTGTGGGGTGTTGGATTTAACTGCACTGCAGATTTCCTGTATCTTACAGTGTGCCTAAATGTGATAAACCTACATATTCAGCTTAACTGAACTCAACGTGTACAAAGCACTTAGAGTGGAAATTTCTGGATTTCTGCAGTGCTAGGGAATTGCCCTGCTGACCTCTTGCATGCAATAGTGGATTCTTTAAGGAGAAGAAGAAAGTTGGGGTTATATACGTGGACAGTGTTTGTATTTTACATACCTTGGAATTTTTTGCAGGGTTCCCAAATGGGTCTTGTGCAAGCCTAGAAAACAGTAACTTCCACTTTTTGAGATTTTTACTGTCTGAGAATAGGACTCAACCCTCCATGATGAATTGTGCTGTGTTGGGGCCCTGGACTGGGACTTCAGGAATCTGGACTAAATTTCAGGGTCTGTTTTTTTCTGAAGTACAACTTTAGAAAATTCCATTAGTGATTAAGGCTCAGTTTTCCAGCTGTCAACAGAAGATAAAATACTGAACATTTCTACATGGATTTTGAAAGCTCTTTCAGAAAGATTTCCGTACTCCTTGTCTGTCCAGTGCCTGAAGTCACAAAGTGCACCTGACCAGGACTGTCAGGAGATAGCATGAAACACAAAATCTGAGCTTTTGAAGTATTTATTTCTACAGCAAGAGGGAACTGCTGAAATATTGGTCAGATCTCCAAGACTGGTAGTTCTAACTTTGTTTTCCACAAACTACCAGAAGCAGAATTCTCATGTCACTGGTAGCTTAACTGTGTGAAGCACCTAAATAGTGTATGTGAGTGTCAAATACATAAAAATACTTAAACTGTGGTATTTTTTTAGTGATTTTGCCTTGCATTTTCATGGCGTTGTTTTGATAGAAAGGCCTTCCATAACATGTGTTTACTTTTCTCTTTAATTTCAGGTCATCAAGAAAATAACAACTTTTGCTCAGTAAATATAAATATTGGTCCAGGTGACTGTGAATGGTTTGTTGTCCCTGAAAGCTATTGGGGTGTCATGAATGACTTCTGTGAAAAGTAAGCTGGACGTGCTGTTTTTCTCTTTTACCAAGATTTTTGTGCCTTTCTCAGATCTGAGGGGGGAAATTACTGAGGGTGTTCTAAGGGGACATCATGGGTTTTCCTTGTAGTCAGAAAAGTCTTTTAAACTAGGTCAAAATGCAAAATGTAGAGTTCATAGAAAATACCACATTTGTACAATGTACAGAAACTTGCATTGCCTGTGACCAAATAAAAAAGCAGAATTCTCCTGTCAGAAGCAAATATAGAGTCACTGGTATTTTGGAATGTTTTCTTGTTGCATTTAGAGTGAAACCTTAATTTGCTCAGACCTCAGGAGGTATCATGGCAGGCTTTGCTTAGACTTAGATACTTGTAACTCCCTGGAAAAACTGAGGTACCCTGAATATTGGGGAACTACTCAGCCAGCTCTGAGAGGAGGATTTCTGTGCTGTGCCTTGTGTAGAGTGATTGCTTTAAAAGCATACAGAACAATACATGTTTGTACATGCACACACACGAAAAAGAGAGAGCATCAGTTGTGTCCCCTAATAGTGCCAATATTCGAGCAGGAGCCTCTGAGGTTGATTGTATGGGAAAAGGTTTTTCTTACCCAGCTGAAACTGAATTAAGCTCTTGATTTCACAACTTTTCCAGAGCTCTGCAAATTCATGTCAGTGTCTCTGTATTTTCTGCCTATCTACTGACAGCTGTTCTTATTTCATCCACCCTTACAAAGATAAGCCATCTCAAAAATGTAATTTCCACCGATGGAATTGGGATGTCTCTGGCACAACAGGCCTTTTACTCACATGTCATTGTCCTTCTGAGGCTGACAGAGAAACTGAGAGCTTGGTAACCTCACAAAATGTCTACAGTGCCCCTACAGAGGCACTTAATTGTCTTTGAAAACTGTGCATTGCAAATAGTCTCTCCTGGTGCAGTATAAAAGCAGTGTAATATTGGGAAAAGGATGGGAGAGGAGTGTGGATTTTGCATAACCATAGTGGAAGAGTTCATAGTTAGGAAATCCATATGGAGGTGTTTTTCCATGCTGCTCAGGAGGGTCAGCATTTCTTGGCTGAGAGCACAGACCCATGGATCACAGTTAAAATGTTGCCAAGCTTGCTTGTTGTGTGGGCAAGCTTCATGTGCATACACAGACAGTGTGAGTACTTGTTCAGAACAGAAAACATCCTGGGGAGCTGCTGTGGTCTGTACAGAACATCAGTCAGTGGTGAAAAACACAGCATTGGGCACCAATGCCACACTAGATGTGACCAAGGGTTTGTCTGCCTCAGCATCAATGAAATAATGTGAAACTTAAAGGAAAATAGAACATAACTGGAAATTGTAAACTGACTTCACATGGGCAGGTGGATGGGTAGGTGTTCTAATGTATTGATGGATACGAAATGTGGAATTACGATCAGGAATTTTGTACATGACACATTCCTTTTGACTATTCTTTGTGGGTCACCAATAAGCTGCTGAAAGCTTTTATGGTGATGGGCATTTTTTACAGGTAATTGCATTAAAGTATCTGCCACTTAGATGTCCACTGGTAAATGCTGAAGACTTTATCTTTCTTCCTGTTTCAGGAACAACATGAACTTCCTAATGGGATCTTGGTGGCCAAACTTGGAAGATTTGTATGAAGCCAATGTCCCAGTGTATAGATTTATTCAAAGACCAGGGGATTTGGTGTGGATAAATGCTGGCACTGTTCACTGGGTTCAGGCCATTGGTTGGTGCAACAACATCGCGTGGAACGTTGGCCCTCTCACAGGTATGTGGGCAATGCCTGTGCTGAACTATGTGTAGGGAATATTATCCTGCATATGGCACAGAACCTGCCAGTTCTTACTAATTTGCCATGCTTTACTAAATGAAAAAAACCCAATATGCTGGATTTTAAAAATATGATATGTTGAAGCTTTAAATAATTCCATTGTAAGAGGAAGAGAAAGCAGCGAGAATGCAGTCTTGGCACTTGTGCTTTGAATGGTCTTGTAAAAATAAAATGTGTATATTAATTCATATACTGTCTTCTTAGGCCATTTCTTAACTTGTTTTCCCAAAATGGGTTCTACCCAGCAAACTGCTATGGCTTTCATACAAATTTAAGGACTAGTCTGTAATTTTGGTGAGACATTGGGTACCTAATAGCTCTTTAGTGAAAGCATCAGGAAATACAGTTGCAAAATTCAGTTCATAAAGGAATATTAGGTTTCTCAGACCTACTGCTCTAGAAGTCTTTAGTTTTGAACCATGGTCTTGGAGGATTTTTATCTGTGAGTGTGGAAAGAAATTCTGCAGCTAAAACAAGAGTCTGTCATGCATTTGAAGAAAATGTACTTCCAAAAAACTTCTATTTCCTTAAGTAGCTTAAAGTGAGTCTTTATATGGTGCAATAAAGAGTGCATCTCTAGGATTGTGTGATTGACTGATAGACCTCTCGCGTTCAGTCACAGTAAATTTTGTAAAACGTTTTTAAAAGAAGTAGTGAGTAGGCTTAATGAAAATTCTGACTCACTTCTTCTCTCAAGAAGAGATTATATACCATAGCTGTGGAAAGTCATGATATATTGTGAATAGAGTGAGATACAGACATTTCAAATCTGGATTTTTTTTTTAATCTACATTTAAAAAAGTTAAAAAATTTACTGATTAACTATTTTTTAAATACTTCTCCCTGTTCAGCAGAGAAATTGAACACTTGTCAGTAACTTGTCTTCACAGGTATTTGTTGCTGCTGTGGTATTGAGTGTTCTTTCAGCATCATAAATACGTTCTTAAAAAGACATCTTAAAGAATAGAAACGTAATTGGAATGAATGGCTCATTGTGAATGACGTTTAGCTGTAAAAGATATAAATTATTATTATACCAGAGTGATCTTGGTTGATAATTGTTCCTTAACCTGGCTAATTGCCTCTGTGACTCTGTGTGTGCAGCCTGCCAGTACAAGTTGGCAGTGGAACGGTACGAGTGGAATAAGCTGCAGAGCGTGAAGTCCATTGTACCCATGGTTCACCTTTCATGGAATATGGCTCGGAATATCAAGGTCTCAGATCCAAAGCTTTTCGAAATGATAAAGTAAGTTTTGTTTATTTGAAGATTTAGTGTGCCCTTTTCCTCTTCACACATAAACCAGTAGTTGATTTATAAATAATTTCTTCGCAAGACTTTTGCCTTCCTGGGAGCCAAACCAAAATTACTTTAGATTCTGTTTTTCAAACACAATATTTATAGGTATCCCTAATTTTATTATGTTTTATGTGATGTTATTGTGGCATAGCTTTAGAATCATCTAAGCAACTTTTTAGTCAAATGTGCCATAGACTTAATTCAGCAATTTACAGAAAGAGTTGACTTTGATCACAGCAGCTGTTCAGAGTACATATCATCAGAAATAAGAAAATTAGGTCATCAACCCAAATATTAGAATTAGAATATTTAGTCATTTTTACAGCAAAGTTAAACTTGATTTATATTTCTAGAACTTGTAGTAAGTGTTCTCATGCTGTCATTTGGAGATCCAGTATAAATCTTTTAAATAAAGGCAACTAGGAATTTGAGAGCCTCCTTCCCTTTGCTCTTCTGAACAAAGAATTGATTGATGTGTAAAATGATAATTGAGTTTAGTGACATTTCTTATATGCATATTCCAGAATGCAGGAATATTCCAGGCTTCAAGCATCTGTAGTGATTTTCTTTAAAGGGTGCAACTTCAAGCAAATGCAAATCATATTGCAGCACCATACTGAGGCTGAGGAATGAATGAAGATTTCAGCATTTAACATAGGTTTGCCTTAAAGAAAGTGGGGGAATGAATTCCAAAGCATATTACTCATCATGAGAATCCTCTGGTAGCAGCACTCTCTGCTTTGCCTGAGTCTACCAAAGCACTTCTGAGCCCTTCTTAGTCTTACCAACACACTGGATCAACAAGCCTTGAATCCTTTTATTATTTGCCTTGAAATGGGCATTAAAAAAATGGATGAGTTGACTTGTGGAAAAAAGGCCAAAGAAAAAGAGTGTCTTTTCTTCCCCCGGTAGGATTTATTGGTGACATCTGAGTGCGACACCTTTTTACAGTAGGAATTTAATTTAGGCTTGAACATCTGCTGCAGAATGGTGGCATTGGGGAAATGTTAAATTTGTAAGAACTGAGAATGTTGGAAGTTGACGACAGGGAGGTTTGTAGTCACTCTGAAGCTTGATTATAGGGTAGCATTTGTGTGTGAATACTTTCCTAAAATCTAGGAACTGATACTTAGGGTAAAGAAAGTATTTGCTGAAGGCCTGGCAGTCCTGCCCCTTCAATTAAACAATTAGTGCACATATTCCTGATGCCAGCTGTCATAAAAACGAGAAGAGAAGCTGAATAGCTAGAAATGAGAAACAGGGGAAAATGCAGGAGAGTGTGGGAGGGAGGAAGCCAGAAAGTCCATTTAAAAATACCAAATCCACAAGCTTCACTTTTATCTTTATTTATGTAAAATGCATATAAAGCCCAGCAGACATCTATTGTAAAGCTCAAAGCAGTTCTGGAATGTTCTTGACAAAATATGATTTTGATGTTTTGGCCACTTGTATTTTGCATTTGCTATGGTTTGGGTTTAAAAGGAGAAAAAAATGACTGAGCACAGCATTCTTCTCCAAGAGAATTGCTTGAAAGGTTACAAAGAAACACAGAGGACAAAATGGTAGTTTGCTATGGCCTTGCTGGCTGACAGCAGCTCAGCTTTTTCTAGCAAGAGAGTCAAGTTTTAGGTGTGTGTTAAAAATAAAGAGAGATGCTGAGGAGCAGATAGAAACTTTGGTCGTGCATGCCTTCGCTTTTTCCACTCTACTGAAACCATTTCCAGTTTACTTGGATGAAGCTCTCCCATCCAGGTTAATTGTCAGCCAAATCTCAAGTTCCTGCTGTGGGTGCAGAGTGGAAAAAGACACGAGGATCTGCTCTGGTTTGCAATGTTCAGTAGCTGCAGCCTGAGATGACTTTTTGCTGTGGGCACTCCTGTAGTTGTGGAATATCTGTTCCTAGAAATCAGTATCACCACAGCCTGGTGTCTGACCTTGGCTTTGTAAACATACTGGAAATGCAGAAACCTTTGTGAATTTCCTTAAGATAGGAAAACAGTTGCATAATTTTCCTGTGGACTCCTTGTCTGCAGGAAAAACCATCTGGTGAGTAGCCATTGTCCAGTGCACCTGGATTTTCTGTGTACAAAAAAGAGATATTTGTGTGCTGCATATATGTGTACACATGTATAAAAATGCTGGAAAAATTAGTCATCTTTGATAGAGCTGGTTGAATTTCGTCTTGGATAGCTGGCTTCTTTTATCATCAGGAAATAAAATTGACACAGCTGTCATCTTTTTGCCAAGCACAGGTCTATCTAAAATTGCATGTCAAAGATGCATAAAGTGTTTAGGTAGTTTGGACTTCTGTCTCTGGGGCTTCTTAGGTATCAGCATAGTACAAAAGATTAGCTCTTGGAAAATGATGAAAAATAGCTTCTAATTCAATTTGAAAGATTAATACAAATATGTCTTAGTGGGTTGTGTGAGTAACCACTGCAGGGGCAACAAACTAAAATTTGAGCATAAATACAAATATTGGGAACCAGATTAGTGATGAAAAGAAGTGGAGTAGCAGAAGGGGAAAAGCAATAGAAGGAAACTTTGCCTTTGGAAGAAATCTGATGCCTCCTTATATTTTTAGTTAATGTACAGTTCAGTGCTGTCTTGCTAGATAAAAGTCAAAGAGCTAAACCTGAAACTTTCTCATGAGATGTTTTTTAAAGATTTGATTTTAACAGTAGAATTGTGAGCAGGAACACAGCAGAAAAAATTATTTAATACTTGGCTGAGGGAGGACAACCCTCAAGAAAAGAAAAATTAACTGCAAACCTCTTAGATGGAAGCCAGAAGAACTTTTACAAATTCATCTGAGCAAAAGAATTTTAGAGGTAGAGCAAATGTAGTAATAAAGGCTTAAAAAATTCATTCCAAAGTAACTGAAATACTAAGTTCTATTACAAAAATAGGTTCAGAAATGTAAAAGAACATGACATGGGAGAAATTATTTTGTACAAAATCATGAAGTTAGGTAAAATACTTTGCAGGATCAGGGAAGATATATTACTGGAAGGTACAAAGAGGTCAGTTCTGCATTGCTATTGGGATGATCTCCACACTTTTGAGAAGTTTTACTGAATATCTAAATATTTAAATGGGTTTATCGCTGCCCTTCTAGAATAAATCAGGATTATGTCCATTTTTAAATCCTCTTCTGTTGAATATTTGAATTTGACTGGACATGATTTACTCATATCTTTATGCCATACCTGCAAAGAATTGAGAGGGGGATGGTCTAGATTTTCTTCCGACTGAATTCTCACTGCACAAGAACAAAAATAGGCCTGCAGTACTAAAAGCTGACCCCATTGAACTTGCACACTGTCACTTTGCTGGGCACCCTTTGGGCTTTCTTAAGGCTTCTCAAACTT
The DNA here is from genome assembly GCA_013397795.1 of Orthonyx spaldingii. NCBI lineage: Eukaryota > Metazoa > Chordata > Aves > Passeriformes > Orthonychidae > Orthonyx > Orthonyx spaldingii. The sequence continues at coordinate 1,370,120 of VZTJ01001761.1, read as the reverse complement.
CAGGAAATTGTGGTGCATTTTCACAGTGGCAGTTTGTATCCTTTCTCCCACCCTTAAACACATGAAATAGTTAACATTTCCATTTTCAAGTGCCATTACTAGGACCTGAATTTTGTCCAAGGAGGGGGAGTTCACCTTCAAGCTATTGTTTTCTGCTTTGTTTGTAAATTTGGCAAACCTTGCAGCAGTGTTATAAATGGGTTACGTTCTGGGCAGTTCTTTTTTCACATCTGGAACAGTAGAAAACACTTTGAAAATAACACTTTGAAAAGCCCTTAGAAGTCAGGAGTGGAGAACAATGGTGGCAGGTGTGCCTCCAGTTGCTCTTTGGGATGCCCAAAGACTTTCCCAGGTAGCAGCACAAGAGAAGAATGGTAGCTTTTAAGTTTATTTGAAATCAGGCTGTATTGCATAAATGAATGCTGTTCCAAAGTTACTGAGCTTGTCAGGAGCACAATAACCCAACACTCGAGTGAATTAATACTTAATCTGTCACCTATGGTTTGCCTTAACATCATAACTCACATTCACATCAGGCTTCTAAAGTGTTGAAGGAGTTACAGCTTAATGAGCTGTATCATTTTCTTGAAATTGGGTGTATGAAAATAAGATGTTTAACAGAGAAACACACTTGCAGTTTTGTGTTACCCTTACAGCGAGGGTGTTAGTGAAGCCATTGTTTTTAGTGAAGATGAACAGTATGAGTGTAAAACAAGAAGAGAATATTTCAAAATCCTGAGATTCTATTAACTCCTTGGAAACACATGAAAGAAATGTGGTGGGTTTTTTAAATAGAGAATATATGTATTACATGTTTCAGGCTTTAAAATGGGAGAGGGATCAAGTTGAAAACACTTGATAGAACTCTTGAGCACTTTGTTTTTTGTCCAATGTTTGTTTTTACCCTTAATTTTTTTCAATCCTCCTTCTGCATCTAATGAGCATGTAACGTAACCACCCTGTGGAGGAGAAAATTAAAGGCTGCAAAGGCTGCAGCTCAAATAAATAGGATAGCTGAGAGCTAAAATTATTGTAAATAACATTGTAATTTAGAAATCTGGCAACCTATTTTGCCAGCTTTTTTTGAAGAACATATGTAGCTTATAAAATGCTAGAAAACAAGTTACATTTTCTTGTAAGGATGAGAACTGCATAAAATTGTGACAATAAAATGATTTAATTTTTTTTTTGCCTTTACAGGGGGTATGACAGGGAATTGTGGATTTTAATTTGACATTTGAACAGTTCTTTTCTTCATTCATAAAATAAGCATTAGAATTATTTTTTGTGTTAAGTTTATTTCTTTCTAATACCAACCTGTCTGGTCTTTTTCCTTTCGCATGGGAGAAGATGCACGTTCATAGATTCTGTTTCCACAGTGTGTAAAGTGTTTCCTGGCAGAACTTGGGGTTTCAGAAAACTTGGGATAATAAAGTTTAGTAGTGCTGAGGAAGTAACAGGACTTTTAGGATGTTAAAAGTTCTTTGGATCAGGCTGTAGTCACACAAAATGTGAACAGCTATGTTGAACTTGGCTGTCCAAGCTAACTTTTTGTTGACAAATTTATGGTTCAAAATATAATACATGGATTGCTTTTGAAAACACTTCGTTCGTTGTGCCTAAAAGAGCATTCATGTGTTTCAGTCAAAAGTGAAAGGTCCAGCCTGTTTGCTGGGCAAGGGGCAGTCCTGAAGGAGGTCCATAAGCACAAGGCTTGACTGCCCCCTAAGCCATGAGTCCAGTGATTCTTTCTAGGCAGCTGTTTTTGAAATGCCAGAGGAAGAGCAAGCTCCAAGTACAGGGAAGAAATTGAAGAATTTCTTCTTGGAAGAAATTGAAGCCTTCTTGAGTCTTGCTGTACAGTTGAATGTTGAACTGAACACACAACTGATTTTGGTTGCAGGTACTGCCTGTTAAGAACTCTCAAACAGTGTCAGACACTGAGGGAAGCTCTGATTGCTGCAGGAAAGGAGATTGTCTGGCATGGACGAGCAAAGGACGAGCCAGCTCATTACTGTAGCATTTGTGAGGTCAGTAAAAATGTGTTGGGCTCATCTATTCCTGTAATATTTATTTACATTTTGCCCTGTTTCATGTTGTTGATGATGTTTAAATTTTGCTTTTTTTAAAGTTGCAGCATCTGCTCTGTGCTGTGAGCACATCGATGTGATGCAGTACTGCCCTCCAGGAGCGCATCCAGATGTTTTTCTAGACACAGGCTGTATTTTGCTGAAGGCTCTCCCACAGTACTTCCACAACATTGTTTTTCACTAGGTCGATATTCAATTCTCAGTTACTAGAAAATGTTGTTATCCCTTCGTGCATAAAATTTTATCTGCTGAGCTTCATTTTAAAGGTGTATCTGTCTTCATCTCAGAAGTCAACAACACACTTGGAAGAGAGAGAATTTAAGTCCTTTTTTTCTGCAGGACTTACCTTTTTGCTGAAATTTTTTGCTCTACTTCCTGTTAATAGTTGCTTTAAAGTATTGGTTAATAGTTTTCATGAAGCTTAAAAGAAAATAACATTTTCCTACACCCTGAAAATCAGTTTCTAGTTATCCTCTGACCAAGCCTCTTGGGCAGGATGAGCTTGTGGTTCAGTAGTAAGGAAATAAATAACAAACTTCTTTAGCAGACAGTAAAAAGGAAAAATAGGTATACTTGTTCTAAATCCCCACCTTACTGAGTAACCCCTGTTTAGCAAATGAATCCAGTTTTGTCAGTGTTGACCCAGAGCTTTCCCATGGTTCTGTTCATGCAGACATCCCAAGGGTAATATTGGTGGTTTTACACTGTTTCACTTCTCTTCCTGAGCCTTAGGAGAATAGATTTTCCCTGAACAAATCTAATTTTTCTCTTTGCATGCACAAGGTAAGGTTGTAAATCTTGACGAAAACGCAGTTTTCATGGTTGTAACTTTTTAAAAAATGAAATTGTAACGCTTGGCTTTCTGTTTCCTGTCTAATAGGTGGAAGTCTTTGATCTGCTTTTTGTCACTAGTGAGAGCAACTCTCGAAAGACCTATGTTGTACATTGCCAAGACTGTGCACGAAAGATAAGCACGAACCTGGAAAACTTTGTGGTGCTAGAACAGTACAAAATGGAGGACTTGATGCAAGTCTATGATCAATTTACATTAGTAAGTCAAATTAATAAGTGGGTGCATAAATACATTCTTTGTAAAGCAGTTGTAGACTGTCTTGGTGCTCCGTTGTACGAGTACCGTGGACTTTCTGATTCAAATGGAGGTTTGGGTTGTGTGTGATGTTTGCAGAACAAAACCTGAAGAGTCAGAATTGTGTGAAATACTACAGTAACTTACTGCAGAACATAACCACTGAGTTTTCAGGAAAAGTATGATGTTACAATTCATAAAGTTGTGGCTTTAAAAATCCAATAGAGATCACCTGAAGACCATAACTGGATCAGATGGAGATGGGAAGAATCAGGACAGTGAAGCTTGGAGAAACTAGCACCAGGTTCAAGAGCATCTCTAATACATTGGTTGTGGTATGAAGTCAGTATAGCAGCAGAGCATCCTATGCACTCAGACCCTTCTCCCCCTTCCCCACCCATCCCCTCCCAAATCAGCACTGTCCTTCTGCTTAGCAAGTGGATGCTCTCAAACAGTTCTGTCTCTTGGCTTGGGGCCTCCTTTGCATTTCAATTTAAAGCAAAAAGCCTCTTTGCCATTATAGCTCTGTGCTATATATGGCAGCCTCCTGCTTTGAACTGTGTCAGCACAACTGTCCTAACATTTCACCCAGGTTTCATTGTTCCAGGCAAAGATGGCTTTTTTTGTAACCACGATGAAAGCGATGCTGGATGTATTTATAAGCCTTGGCTTTCTGTCGAAGGAGACAAACGTTGGACTAAGTGTTATGGGAATTTCATGTTGAATTTAATATGACAGCCCAGTAAGGGCTGTGCCTTTTGATTCATTTCCAGGTGCTGCAGAAAATGTGTGTTTAGTTATTTCATGTATTGGTAGCATGCCACGTTGTGACCTTCTGAGTTAAGGCCTCAAGGTTCAGCAGTAGAGGCTGGTGAGAGTGTGGGACCATGTCCTCTGAATTTAATTCTCTTCATTAGTCCCACAGGGCCATGGTTGGTTAAACTTCAGCTCATGCTTCTAGGAGGTCACTGTCATTATAGTCTGTGAAATGCTGCAATTTCAAAGTGATGATCTCTTATAGAAAAGCATATAAATAAACACCTGTTCTCAGATACTTCATCCAGTTGAGTGGAAATGGGGAAGAATGTTTCTGTATGGAGATGGGGGAGGGAGGGGTATTTTGTTGTCTGTGCTTATACATGATATAGGTAACAGCGATGATACTGTCCCTAGAACAAGGGTTCTCAACCTGTGAGTAGCTCCTTCCCCCACCAAAACCTAAGGCTGGAGCCCTGAAGGACATTGATAATGGCTCTTGTATGAAATTGGTGTGCCATTCATTTCTTTTAAAGGGGATATAGACTCAGTTGGGAAGAGTCACAGCCTAGAAGTGACATCTCTCAGATGTAGGAGGAGAGTTAAGGTTTGTTGTAAGTCACAGGACAAAGATAATCTCAGCTGGCAAAGGTGCAATAGGCCAGAGAGAGACTGTTTGGGGTGAGGTTCCAGGAGCAAGCACAGGGATCAGCCAGCATTAGAGTTCCATAGCTGGGTACTCTGGTGTGATTTGAAGTGTCTTTAAAGACTGTCAGCAGCTTCTTGAAGGGGTTCCACTGATGAGCAGGAAAAGAGGAGGAGGCGCCATCAGAGACTCAGCATTTTGATGGAATGCCACAAGTGCAACACTGGGAAGCAGTTAGGTGTCTTCTAGACTCATCTCCTGACAGCAGGCAGGAACAAGACACCTCACTTCACTCTTGAGGCGCTTTGTCCCCATGTCAGAGAATCTGAGACCCTTCCTACAGATTTCTTAACCCCGGGCGGGTATGTTACTGTTCAGGTAGAGGGGAGGAGGGAAAATGAAGCCCACAAGGGCTTTGGAGAGCCACAAATAGACCATCTCCCCATTGGTAAACAGGTTGAGAATCCCTGTTTTAGAGTGTATAAAGATAAATGTGTACTGAGCCACATGGAGCTCTTTGCTGCCACAGTGGGACTTGTTGTGGCTGCTCACATCATATTAACACAGACATCCCCACAGCATACTCCAATCTGCAGTACAGGCAAAATCCTAATGAGAGTGTTCATAAAATACATGTTGTATTTGAGTAAGTTGGAAAAAAAATGCCAGTATTCTGTCAGAAGAGTCCTGAAGTGTAAAAAAAAAGAATAGTGTGTGTGACTTGAAACTGATGGTTACAGTTTGTGCAGGTCTTGGTAAAACACAGAGTTTTGCACCCTTGTAGAAAAGGTAATTTAATGTTTTCTCTTTCAGGCTCCTCCATTGCCATCCTCCTCATCTTGACATTTTTTCATGGACATTAAATGAAAACTTTTCTGATATTCAGGAAGTGACCCAGTTCTGCACCACTGATTTTTGTAGCTATCCCGTAAGGCTGCTGGCTGAAAGCTGTGTCTATGCAACCTTCCAAGTGCGGAGTGTCAACCAACTGGACAGGAGAGAGCACTGCCTCCTACTCCAGAACTCAAAACAAATAAAGCTCATCCAGCTGTACTTCAAAAAAATAATTCCATGTTTTGTATATATCTGACAAAACTGGCAACATTATACAGACTACTGACTTGAAGACCACCTCTTTTGTATTTCTCTGTTTCTGGGCTGATGAGTTGGTTTCATCCATTTTTCCCCCTTCAGAATTTCCCTTGGAAAAAGTACTAGCTTAGCTGGTCATTTCTTTGTAAGGTAGTTAGAAATTTTAAGTCTTTCTTTGGGCAATTTTTTTTTTT
>VZTJ01001761.1:1348219-1364205 GCA_013397795.1 Orthonyx spaldingii | reverse complement strand
TTTTTTTTTTTTTTTTTAAATGTGAAGAGTTAGGTGATATAAATTTTTTACTGCTTTTATGTTTTTCTGTCTTGTTTTGAAACCATGACGGTTACACTTTTGGTTCCTAAATAAAATTTAAAACAATTAACAGCCAAGTCACAAAGATAAATGGGTTGCACATAGACTAAGGAATAAACTTCAGATTTGTGATTTTTGTTTCTAATCTTGATGTAAATTTACACTATTTATAAATACATATTTATTGCTTGAAAATATTTGTGAATGGAATGCTGTTATTTTTTCCAGATTACCTGCCATTGAAATTTTAAGGAGTTCTGTAATTTCAAACACTACTCCTATTACATTTTCTATATGTAAATAAAACTGCTTAGCATTGTACAGAAACTTTTATTAAAATTGTTTAATGTTTAAAGTTTTTCTATTGTTTGAGTTTTAAAAAGATTTTATGTACAGTGCCCAGTTTTTGTTCTTTTTTGAATCTGATTATATATATTTTATATATACTCTTGTGCTTGTGTATATATATAATATATATAGAAACTCGAATATAAATATGTGTATAAAGATTTAGAGACTAAATTTTTCTCGTTTTAAGTTTTACATCTATGGTAGATTTGAGGTGTCTACTGTAAAGTATTGCTTACAAAAGTATGATTATTTTTAAAGAAATATATGGTATGTATCCTCAAGACATAGAATGACCTTCAGACTGGTTTATTGTTAAATTGCACTTTTTGCAATAACAGACCAATAAATAGTTGCTGCCAAAATGTAGTAGTAGAAAATAAGTAACGGCTAAATTTTAAAGCTCTTCAAGAAAATACCAACTTTGACAGGAAGTTTGGCACTAGTTTTAGAGGAGGAGTGAAGAAGATTGAGTTTTGGTGGGGATGTTCTCTAGATTTCAACCAAATTGCAACTTATATATTACAATATGTTCTATTAACGATTTTAAAAAGTTAAGAGTGAATCATCTTGGCGTCATTGTTGACCCCAGAAAAGGACGTTGTTTTGTGGTATTCTATTGTATTTTCACATATTTTGTAATACGAATTCACTGGTAAATTTTTGAAGCACTAGGTTTATTTAGGACAAGTTTATAATATATCATTGTAACAGTTTGCAGTTTTAATGATGGTATTTATTTTAAGTTGCTCCTTTCTCATTAGCTTCTTGAAAATGCATTAAATCTAAATTTCAAAATTGATAGCTTTCTTATCGATCAGAGTTGACTGATGCAGAAGGTTCTGCATCAAACAGTTTCTCATAATTTCTCATTAGTGGGGTATGTTAGTGATTGCATTGTTAAATTTTTTGTAATCAATGTGAAGTGTTGCAGGCACAGAGCATGCGGATAGTTCCTTTTGAACAAAAAGAATCGCCTCTTATGTTGTAGCTTCAAACCAAGGGTGTTTTAATGAAGAATCAGCACAGTTGATCTAATGCTGTTACAACAGTTTAACCACAGTTACAGCTGACTTGCTTGCTAGTTCTTACAGCAGTTGGACAGAAGGGTGTAGAGGTTAAAGAAAAGCGTAATGAAATGCTCTTGCCAGCAAAATTATCAACTAGCAGTTAGGAAGCCAGTATTTGAAGTTCTGTAAAGGTGTAAGTCTCAGCTCTTGATAACAAACTCTACAAATCATAATTTTTTTTTTACTTATGTATTTTATGCAGTCATAAATATTGTAATCTTGACAAACCATGCTGCAACTGAAAAGCTACTCCTTTAAAGTAGTCTTAAACCCAAATAAAAGCAAGATACACTTACCTCAACTAATGGTAAACAAAAGGTCCTCATTTCTCAGTGCTGTAACAGAACATTGCTAATTAGGGAAAGAGCTGTTGTGTGCTAATCAAAAGGGCTTTGTACCTTTCCTCCCCTTTGGAAAAGAGGATATGGCATTACCAAGGAAGAATATTCATATTTTGCCAATGAGCAAGCAGACCAAATTGGTGGAGCATCAGGCAGCATTGCTTGTGCTGTGGGAAGGTGTTGTCATGCATTGGAATTGCTGCAGGGCTTTAATATTTTGCAGTTTCCATACTTCTTGATCACACTCTGCTCCCAAGCAATGGACAGTTTGGATCTATAAGCTGCTACGATTTAGAATGCTTTTATTTCATTTTATTAAAAAAGCACCAGTTAATATTTTATCAGTTGTACATCTTAAGAAGCACTTCTGCTGCTTCAGTTATGAGGCACATGATGCCAAGTGAAGCTTTTGTAATCTCTGGTGTTTCCAAGCATCAGGAGTTGGGCAGGGCCAGGGGGAGGCTGGGTCTGGAGCTAAATGGAGAGGACTGGCTCACTTTCCAAGGAATCCTGATCTTGAAGCTCTTGAACTCCACAGCTGAGCCCTACTGCAAGTGATTCTGATCTGCTTGTGGCTACAAATTGTAGTAGCAGACAGTAAAGATCGAAATGTGAAAGGATGGAAATGGCCAAAGACGTGGCATTTGTTGCAAGAATTTTCAAAAAGTGAGAGGCTAATAGAAAAATGATATTATTAGGGGATGGATAAAACCAGAGATAAAAATGGGTGTTAAAAAAATAGTAAAAAGTTGAATTACCGATAAGAAGGAATTAGAAAGAAATAGCAACAGTTGCTATCAAGCTGTGGATCTGAGAACTGTCCTGAAGGAGTTTAACAAAAAGGGATCCCTTAAATGGGAGAACAGATAGTTGTGTGTTTCTGAGCTTAACTCAGTCCTTCCATAAATACATTCAACAGAGCATTTTATTTAAACCTTTCCTTCGGGTACGTAACTTGGGAGCAGTTTATCTTTGCTTTTTTGGAGAAGTCCTACCAGTGGTTACAATTTAGAAGTAGTGATGTTATATGAAGTATTTAGATGAAAGTCACTAAAAAGTGAGAAGTATCTACTGACAGGAAATCCCAAAGCTTCCTGAGTTTGTGTGGCAGAGAATTTTTTGATCCTAAATCCAAAGTATCGTTAAACTGTGCTTTTCTAGGTGGAAGAAGGACTTTCCAAGTAGCATTAAAATGATGATGCTTTGCTTAAATGAGCACAGCTTGGTAAGTTGAGCGGATTTTTGGGTCAGAGGTGGGCAAGGCGTGGGGGTTCCACAGCTGGTGATTTCCTGGCCACAAATACGTTTATGGGTTAGGACAAGGAAGAAGCAAGGGTTCAACTAAGACCACAGGGAAGAGGGCGCTCATCCTTCCTTGCTGCCCTGATTCTGGAAAGGGACTCGGATCCCTGCTCACTTGGTGCAGGGGTTAGGAGGGAGGAGGGTGTTTAAGCCTGAGCTTCCCTAGGTCAGAACCATTTTGTCTGGGGCCGGAGCAGAGAGCCAGGGTGGGGCCAGCAGATCAGTGTGGTAGGAACGCATCATGTAAAAAGGACTGTCCATAGAACATGGAACTGTTGGAGCAGGTTCAGGGAAGGGCCACGAAGTTGACAACAAGGACTGGAGCATCTCCCCTATGGAGACAGGCTGAGAAAGTTGTGGCTGTTCAGCTGGAGAAGAGGAGGTTGTGTGGAGAGCTCAGAGCAGCTTCCAGTGTCTGAAGGGGCTACAGAGAAGCTGGAGAGCCAACTCTTTGTCAGGAACCGTAGTGATAGGACAAGGAGTAATTGGTACAAATTCAAAGAAGGGAAATTTAACTCAGATGTTAGGAAGAAATTCTTCCCTGTGAGGGTGGTGAGGCCCTGGCACAGGCTGCCCAGAGAAACTGCGAATGCCCCATCCCTGGCAGTGTTCAAAGCCAGGTTGGATAAAGCTCTTGAGGAACCTGCAGTGATGGGAGGTGTCCCTGCCAGGGCCTAGAGGAGCTCCAAAGTCTATTCTGACCCCTTAGCATGTACAATTCTGTGATCTTCCATGGCTGCGTTAGCCAGTGTGGGAACAGGCAGAGAGGGCATGGAGGAAAGGCTGATGAGTGAGGATTTACCTTGGGGACAGGTAAAAGCCAGTGCTGTTTGCTTTGTGCTGGTGCTGAGAGTGGAGGGAGGAGGGGTGCAGGCGATGCCAGGCAAGTTCAAGTGGAAAATGAAGCTCAGCTCCAGGCGAGCTCAGCGTGGGGCTGCTGCCTGAGAGCCCCGTGGAGGAGGGCACAGGGAGCCAGGGACGAGGCTGCCAGCAAGGCAACAATGTGGGCATGGGAAGGGCACAGGGCAGCCTCATTCCAGGAAAACAACGGCATTCCTCCAAAAAGAGAGCAGGACACTTGGGGGAGGTGGAACACGACATTTCCTTGTTGGTGCGAGAAACTCCATGCAAAACTGAAAACGGAGGAGAGGGAGAGCAGGTGCTGGGCAGAACCCCCGTGCTGACAGGGTGTGCGGGGAGGGGGCACAGCACAGCTCTGTGTCTGGACTACGAACTATCCCTGAGCCCCACAGGAGCTGTCCCCTGTCCCCACAGGTGGGAAGAACTGTCCTGTCAGCTGCTGTGCCCAGGAGGAGCAGTGCTGGCCTCTCCCATGGCAGTGGGATAAAGGGAGCAGGGATGAGTTGCCGAGGTGAGCACTCACTAGAAGATTCAAAAGATAGGTATGGGGTGAGGTGCATATATCCTTACTTACTTTGGGAAGCCATAGAAACATCCTGAAGGGTTGGAACATGGGAAGAGGCACCTCACAGTGACAGCAGCAGGGAGGGCTCAGCTCCCAGCCTCACCAGGGCAGCAGTGTCAGTGATTTACAGGTCACTGCCAGCTCCTGCTGCCTGGGCCTTGTTAAAGGGTTCAAATGCAATTGCTGTTGCCCCTGCCAGGGGAACAGTGGGGCAATGAGCACACACAGCAGCTGGGGGATACGTGTGGAGCTGGGATGGAAATGGATTTATCATTGGAGCCCTCTGCCTGCCTCGTGTCCTGCCCCTGAGCTCCTTCCTGATGGTTCCTCTCTCACAGAAGGCAGCACACTCCACTTCCTATTAGGCTGGAGCACTGCTCTCAAATGACACATCCAGCAATGTTTTTCTGATAGAAGGTAAATGCAAGCTGTAGGGCAGAGCAATTTAAAATTAGCAAAATCCCAGGCAAGGTTTAATGGATGCGCTAATGGTTAAACAAATGGGGTAAAGCATTGACTCTAATTCATGGAGCTGGAAGATTCTTGAAGCGGTCACACCCACATACCTCAGTCATTGCCAGAGTCCATGGGAGCACTGAAATGTGGCATGAGAGAGTTGGCTCCAAGTGTGTGCAAAAACTTAAAGTCATTGACAGGGTCAGGAAGGGACACCACAAGAAAAGACTGAGAGAAGAAGTAGCCTAAGATGTGGCCAGTGACGTGGCTGGGCCGTTGTTCAGTTCAGCCTTGTGGGCACAGAGAAGGATGAACAGGAATAAAGGATGTTTTCAGCCCTTTTCTCCTCTGTACTTTTCAGCACCAAATCAGGGAAGCTGAGTGGTCCCTTGAGGAAACTGGGCATTTCTTGTGGCAGTGGTCAGTCAGCTGTGGCTGTCCATGTCCTGTGCTCAGTGCAACATGCAGTTCATGTCCTGGATGCTGCTGGAGCTTTAATCTGTTCAGTTTTAGGATATGTGAAATTTAAGGGTTTGGGGTTGTTTTTTTCCCCAGAACATCACTGTCAGTGGGCTGTGCCACAGGCTGACCCTCACAGCAGTAACTGGAAGGACTTTCCTGGCACCTGGAGAAGGCTGAGAGGTGGGCAGTGGGTGCAAACAGGGTTTGGTCACCTGTCTGCAAGCAAGGTTCAGATGGGTGCAAAAATGTCCTTTTTAAGAACCAAAGTGAACCTCAGGTAGGAGTGAACATTGGCTACTAGAGGATAAATGAACCACCAGGAACAGCCTCATTTGGGCTGTCAGAAAATCCAAGGACAACAACCAGCAGCCAGTCACAGTTGCCACAGGTTTGGGGTTTTTTGGGGGTGTTCAGGGGGGTGTTTGGAGGGCTTTTTAAGAGCAGTAGCATTAGGCAGGGTATCCAGTGCAATGTGATCAGAGCATCTGCTGTGGTTCCAGTAGTCAAACACCTTCTTGAAGGTCAAATGTCTTCACAGCTGAAGATCTAGAAACGTATTCCAGGGGCTCAGGAACTGCTGGCAGGCTCAGGACAGACTTACAGCTCTGTATTTATGGGCAGGACTTTGTCTTGCTTGAGATGCTGGTGTTGTCTCTGCTGTCCTGGATTAAATGCTGATTTAGGCACGTATCCATTGCAAACACAGCAGCTCTCCCAGCTTCCCAGGAGGAAGGAGGAGCAGGGGAGAGCTGGCTCAGCTGGCACGGGAGAGCAAATTATTCCAGCCCTGCCAAAACACAGCGGCTGCTCGAGTCCCCTGGGCTGTGTGAGCCTTTCAGGAGCACAGCAGCTCCTCACAGCTTTCCCTGAGTCCTGTTGGAGAGCCCAGGGCAGGGCTGGGTGCTCACCCACTTCCCTTGGGGAGGGCAGACAGCAGGAGCTGGGAATGTGTCGGAGAGGGTTAGGGCTGCTGCTGCTTAATACTCTGCCCATCTTTTTACCTCCTGATGCTTCCCAGGCTGGTGCAACCCTGGAAGCCTTGTGAGAGCACCCAGGAAGGTTTGTTTTTAGGTGGCAAAGTGATTGTAATGGTGCTGGAGGAGGCAGCAGTGCCTGGGCGGCCCAGCAATGCTGATATGCAGGATAAGGGTGAGGATATCGGATACCTGGCTGGGAGATTAGAAATAAAAAATTGGTTTCAGTGACAGGTTGACAAGGTATAGTGTTACTGAAAAATAACAGTGTGGGCTCAGCCTGGGGGTGCCCCATGGCACACGTTTTGCATCAAAATACTGAGCTTTGGCCAAGAACCACCCTACAACAGATCCTGGGCAGATGGACATCTTAGGAGAAAAATACCTCATCTCCACATGGATTAGGTTTCCTTCATCATTATCCATTCCTGCACTCAAATGCAATGAGATTTTGGTGTTCCTAAACATGGATGAGGGAAACTGCCTTGTCTGTGTGCACTGAACTGAGTGTTGTAACCATGTGATTCCAAGTCAAGTTGCAGCCTCACATTTAAATCCTGCTTCAGCATCTTCATTCTCAGGAGGAATTTCTTCACTGAAAGGGTTGCCAAGCATTGGAAGGGGCTTCCCAGGGTGGTGGTGGAGTCACCATCCCTGAAATGTTCAAGAAACAACTGGATGTGGCACTTAGTGCTGTGGTTTAATTGACATGGTGGTGTTTGGTCAAAGGTTGGACTTGATGATCATGAAGGAAGGGCTTGTCCAACCTTAATGATTCTGTGATTTTTTTTTTTTTTTGGTCTTACAGCTTTCACCTGTGTTCTGTAGTCAGAAGCTCTACAGGGATATTTCTAAGATGGATACAGACGTTTCCCTTCTAAAAGAAAAATTAACAGATCAGGGGGAAAACACCAGGTTTTGTGAAAAGTGTCTTAGAGGTGCAAGTATACAAATATTTAAGGGTGACAAGAGAAGAATAAAACGAGCAAATTCTGGCAGGGCAAAAGTCTGGGCAGGTAAAAAATCGTTTGACCGAGTGCTTGGTGATCCCCCCTCAGTTCTGTTTAACAGAGCAATAATACCTGTGTCAGTAAGGGATGATCCTTCTGAAAAGCTGTTTCAGCAGCTACAAAGTGAAAAGCAAAGGTGGAATGTGCTTTCCAGCACCGAGCAAAATGAGTTGGCAATTATCATAAGTGCAACTTCAGTTCCTAATTTTCAAAATCAGTGCAAAATGCTGTTTACAGAGCTCAATGGAGCCTCCAGCAATTACGGCTGTGTGATGAAGAATACCATGGCTAATGCTCTCTATGGCTTATTTACACAACCACGAGATGGGAGAACATAAGACAGCATATGAATGAAGTGCTGCTGTGTTTGAATAGGTATTTGATTGCCCTGTGTGTGCCAGGAGCTGCCTTTTTCAGCTCTCTCTGGTGTTTCTCCACGCCCATCCCGCTGGTGCCTGCAGGGTGAGAGCCCCAGGCCCTGCCAGCACAACCCGTGGCTCCTTTCCCTGGGGTTGTGGCCACCCGATGTTTTGGGTGTGATGCTGGACGCTGCCGAGCTGTGCATTAATGTGGAAACTGCGCTAGAAAAATCGATTTGGCCTCCAGCATGGAAACATTCCCAGCCCCTGGGCTCGCAGGAAGGCCAGTCCCCTGCCCACAAACCAGCTCCTGTCCATCCCAGGGGTGCTGGGGGCACAGGGGCAGCCACTGCAGAGCTGCTGGCTCCTGAGGGAGGGTGCTGGGGCAGCTCAGCACCTTCTTCCATTGCTCATCACCAGCCAGGTTGATGGGTGCTGCCAGGAAAATGAGGAGCACGGTGTTTTCCCACACAGGTCTCTGAGAAAGGAACCTGGGAAGGAACGAGGAGGTTTGTGCTGGCAGATTTTGGTACCTGGGGAGAGGATGGAGGGGTGGAGCATCATCTCTTGCTTCAGTGTTTCCTCTCCTCTCTGCCAGGGATTACCCACGTTTGGCGTTTCTGCCCAGGCAGCCCCTGCGCTGCAGGGACGGTGGGTGCAGGGCAGCAGTGGATACAGGAGTTTAAAAAGTGGCTTTTTCTGTGGCTGTGGAGAAGGGACGTGCATTTCTTCTCATCTTCCAGAAGCTGGGTGGTGTGACTGCTTTTGAAAAACTTGAATACACAGGAAAAAAAAATCTCACATAGAGAGGAAGTGCTGCTCACTGCTCTGTGTCTTTTTTTTTTGCACCTCCTTCCTCTTCCAGTTTGTTTGGCAAGCTATCTTGCCTGAGATCTGCCAGAGAAGAAACCCTCTTTCTCTCTATTCTGGCAAATCTCTTCACTTCTTGAATGTCTCCTATGCCTTATTTGTGTGCTCATTTTGGTGCTTTTCAGTGGCTGTGCTCATCTCTCCTTCTCAAAATACCTCTCTTTCTCTTAACATTTATCTCCATGCAGTCACTGGCAAACATCCCTGGTGCAGCCTGTCTGTTCATTGGCACACTCCTTGTGTCTCAGCCACGCTCACCACCTTCTCTTGGTGGATTTAATGCTCAAAGGGGAGGAAAAATTTGGGTTTGAAGAATAGGTTGGCATTAGGAGAAACTTCCAGTGCAAAGGATATCATAAAGCAAGTAGCTCAATACTGTACGTAGACCTGTGCTTGTTGCTGATAATGGCAAATCCACTGGGATACAAGAAAAATAGTTCTTTTTAAAACAGAACATCTTTTCTTTTATTTGTCTTGTTGCAAGGTGATTCATTTGTTTGGGCTGTCTGAGAAAGCATTAAATGTCTTTAAAGTTTTAAAAACTGAAGGCATAGTGTCCCTCCAATGCTCCTCCACCTTAGTCCCCATTACTGCAATGCTGTTTTAAATGTTGGTTTGACTTGAATTACTTTGTGGTTGGTTCTCTATTTGGTTTTTTCACCGTTGCCTCTTGCTGTGCTAAAATGCTCTGAGTCATCCCTTCCCTGCCACACAGGTCATGTCTTTCCCTCTTCTGCCTCCTTCCTTTATCCCCCAAGGTTATTGACCAGTGGTTATTGGGTCAGCAGAGAAAGAAAACAGTGATCCAATTAATAGAAAGTAAACTAGAAGGAGCTGCATTTACATTTTTTGCAGTAAAAGCTCGTTCACAGTTTCTGCTTTCTTTAATGTATTTGTTATACCTGTTTGGGTGGGGGTGGCAGGTTCCCCTGAGCACAGATCATCTCACCTGATGTTCAGCAGCACAGGAAACCTCCTGCTTTGGGGCCCTCTGCCCTGCCATGCTCCCTTAATTAAGTTGGAATTGGAGGACCCGGTGGTGGTTTGGGTGATAAGGACCTTTCCCTATTTCTTCTGCGTAATTTCTTTCATCTTCTCCAGGTGCACCGAGGGGAAGGTTTTCCCCTGGTGCCTCTCCCGCTGCAGTGACTTCGAGGAAAGAATTTCTCTTCCCTGTCCCAGGCAGCTGGAGCAGCCCTTGTCCAAGAGATGCTCCAAACCCCTGGGGAGGGCAGAGACCTGGCACTCAGCCCCTGGCAGCAGGGACATCCCCTGCGAGCACACAGGGCTGTAGCTGCACCAGCCCAGGGTGGGGAAAGGCGTCCTCCTCCCTGGCTGTCTGTCCCTGGACACAGCCCCACTGGGTGCTCACCAGTCCTCTCTCAGTTCAGGTCAGAAAACACAACTGCTTCCATTTCTGGAGTGAGGAATTGTCCCTTGGGAAGGAGCCTGGAGTCTCTCCAGTCCTCTGAAAGAAATGACTCAACGTCAGTAAACATAAGGGAGTGAGGATGGTTGGAAGGGAAAAGAGCCTTACAGGCACAGACAGAGCAGTTTTGGGTAAGACATCAAGACAGCTTGGTCATGGTAGTTAATCTCTCCAAAAACCCAAGAAGGACACGAAGAGACAGGAGGAGGGACAGTTTCCTGAGCATTTTCCTCCCAATTTCACCTAAAAGGAAAGCAAATTCTCTGAGCCCAAGGTTTCCAAACTCTAAAAAGCAAACAAAAATCAGATCAACTCTCTTGGACCGTTCTGTGAGAGGGGAGAAACCTGCATCAATCCATGTACAGCCACTGAAAGCTGTTTCAGATGTTGAATTAAGGAGTCTCTAGAGGGTACCAGCCCTCGAAAATTAAACCAGATGCATTTTTGCCTGATAACTTGCTTTTGATTATGATGAAAGTTTGATCTGAATGAACATTTCCAGGCATGCAAAGTGGCTAATCTGGCAAACCAGCACTTTAATAGATCTGGGATCTCAGAGCTCCCATGTGCCATTACACAGTGTTCTCTCCCTCCTACTCACAGCTCTGATGTTAAGAGAGTTTCTCTGGATCAGGATAAGGTTATTTCCTTCAAGCTGGGTTTGGTTTGGGGTTTTTATTCCCCAAAAGGAGATATCAGTGAAAAATTAGGGTGTTTCCTTGAGAAGACAGTGAGTCATTAGTAGCTATGTTGCAACAGCTTTATTCATAAATACTGTAAAATAATTCACATCTTTAATTTTACAGGCACTGCAAAACTTAAGACTCCTTTTCAACTGAGAAAGATGTTTCCTTGGTCATGAGAAGTAAATGCCTGACCAAAACCTGGGACACCCCAGGAGCCCCAGTCCTTGTTCCAGCCATTCCTGTGATATTTGGAATTCACTTGGGCTGGCACTCTGGGCCAAATCTCTGGTGTTGTGTTTGGGGAGGAGTGTAAGAAACAAGACAGAGAAGGATCCTTGTCCTGTGGTGTCCTCGCACTACCCTACAATCCCTGACATGGGGAGTTCCTCTTCAGGCTCATCTTGCAAGGCTGACCTGCCCTGGGAAAACCCTCCCACACCTCTGCCCCTCCAGTTATCCCATTTTCCTCTGCGCTGTGCTGAAACCCCAACTCTTCCCAGGCTCCCTTGGCAGGCTGGGCTCCCCAGAGCCTCTGCCCTGCTCCTGGTTTTCTCCCCACGAAGAGCATCTGCCTTGGGTGGAGTCACACACACCCTGAGCAGGGTTCCTCAACGTCACCCACTGCGTGCTGCTTCCACCAGACCCACTTTTCACCATCTTTACTACAAAACAGCACCAAAGTCTCAGTGCACGACCCCCACCCTCCCTCGTGTGCTCCTGGCTCTCACAGAGGGGGAGCTTGGGGTGGGCTTTACCTGATTTTAGTCTTAACAGAGTCACTTCAGCTCTCACACCTATTTCTTCTTTGAAACGCCGCCTATGACTATCATTGCAAAATACTGATTTCTTCATTCCTTGGGCTGCCTTGCACTGAGATTTCCTGCTGGCCTCAGCAGCCCTCCTGGCAGGCTCTCTGCCTCTGATGTGTTTGAGAAAGGGCTCATTGTCAGCCTCCACGCTGTTAGCAAGTCGCTCCTTGGATTTCTCTTCTGGGGCTGCCTTATTGTAGCCTTGCATCTAATTTGCCTAATTTCTGCATCTGATTTTGACTTTTTGAAGGGTGTCTGTTTGGTTAGAATCACTCCCTTGTGCTGCTGTTTAGCCACCTGGGGTATGTGTGCATTTATTTTTTATTTATTGTCAGCACACATTTACTGTGAACTTCTAATGTGGTGTCTTTAAAGAGATCCCACTGTTGCAGGGCTCTTCGAGAAAAACTTGGGCAGAGATCACAGCAGATCCCACTTTCCCATTGGGCTCCATATATGGCTTAAAGAAGATATGAAGCAGCTCACAGCTGTTCCTGCAACCTGCAAATCCAGCCTCCAAAAGTTTCCCCCTGGATGAGCTCACTCCTCTACCAGGGAGACATCCCTCCATCCTTGTCCAGCAGCAGGAGGGGATCTGGGGGACTGCATCTAAGGGTTTTTGCTCCCACCTGCTCCAGAAGAAGCTGGCCAGTGTCTCAGGGCTGGAATGGGTGTGCTCACAGATCTGGGTCTGCAGCAGGGAAAAGAGGGACTCTGTAGTCACAGCTTTTCCAGTAGTTCTTAATTTTTGCCTCTGTAGGACTGACAGTCCTCTGTCCTTTAGTTCAGTCTGTGTTTCTATCAAATTTATGAACAAGCCCTCTCATAAAATCCCACGAACACAGACACCTCTGGGAATGACAGTCTTTTGAAGGCTCTGGTCCAGTTAGAAAAGTCCTGGTTGTTTCCATGCCTTTTGGCCTTTTATACTTCCTCTTTGATCTGTCAGTGCTGAGGGGTTTGACTCGTTTTTGATAAATATATACATTTTTTGGTGGAACCTCAAGGTCGTATTCGCACTCCTGTCCTCCGTTCAGAAGCTCCTCTTTCCTGCCCTCCTTCCCCAGTAATTTTATCTTGCAGTACATGCAATCCGCCAGTCATGCAAAAGTTGTATTTTTAGACAGCTCTGCTTGGCTCCTGCCTAGGGATGTGCAACCATAAAGTTCATCACTGCTTGGCCCTTCCCTGGGGTTGGTAACCCCAGAACTCCTGCTGGAATAAAAGTCAAAGTGCTTAACTTCAGACAGCCTTTCCCTAAGCACAGTGACAAAACAAGGCAGCAGCTCTTTGTTAGGTTTCTCTGGTCGTTTTACTCACAGAATTCAACAAGACCACTTCCTACATGTTTGGGTTTTTCTTTCACACCCTTTAGACACAAAGAGAAACGCCCTGTCAGTGTTTGCCCCCAGTCAATGCAGCCATTTGATGGAAATCCCAAGCACTGGCCATCACCCCTGGCCCCGTTCCTCAGCCATCTGCTCCTGTCCTTTGACACCTGGGAAGTGTGATCCCGTGTATCCCTCAGGTAACAAAAGCACCCCATGAGTCCTCTCTCTGGTGGAAAGGGACAGGCAGGACAAGCAGTGCTGTGAGTGGAAACAGGAAGGGATAAATAATTAATTTCCTGAAATCTGGACAGTTGCTCCCATCCCTTCTCCACCTGCTGGAGGGATTTCCTTTGCTTTGAAACACCAGCACTGATGCAGTGACTCCTTTCAGGGCTGTCTGAAGCAGTGACAAGTGCCTTGACTGGGAACGGAGATGTTTAATCCCAGCACCTGCACCCAGCAGCATCATTGTTCCAGCACCTTTCTCCTCTTGTCCTCAGCAGTGCCTGAACTGTACACAAATCCCTGCTTTGTTTTGCTTGTAGAAACAGTGCAAACACAGAAAGGCACTTTATTTTCTCCATCTTCATCTTCAGGTGTTGGGGGAAAAATATGAGTAAATGTTTACAGCTGCTCCAGCCAGAGCAGAGTGAACATTAGAGGTGATCTTCTCTCTTATTCTTTCTACACCAAGAACATGAACAGAGGGAGGTTTCAGCCCCTGTGAAAAGTCCCTGAATTATTCCAAGTGTCCTGATTATCTTTTCAAAGCAAGAAAACCCACTTATTTTAAGGTATCACTAGAGGAAAGAACCTGACAAGCCTTTACTCAAATGAATGCTTAAATTTTGAAAGGGGGAAAAAAAATCCCGTGTGACTGACAAGGTCCTTTTCAAACACATAATATGCTGAACCTTGCATGACATTTCTGTGGGTGTGAAGTCTAAAGAGCTCTCTTTGCATGCAATGTAGCAAATGAACTGTGTAAGGCGAGGGCTGTGGCTCTGTGCATCCCTGCTGAGTAGTACTACAGCACTGCAAAACCTGGCAAGCTGCTTCTTTTAAACCTGCACGTCCCCAGGGAACAGGCTGGTGTATTCTTGTTCTTCAAACACCTGAGAAGTTTGTTCTAGACTAGCTGTTGTCATTTATACTCTATGCTGCAAGGAATAGATAATTGTGTGGTTTTGGGGTTTTTTGTAAATGCTAATCCCAGCTGATCCCTAAAGAAGTGAGGGGCTCAGGGTGGAAGATCAGCTCTGGGGGGAACTGAGAGAGGGAAAGGAGGTGCAGACCTGGCTCTCACCAGAGATCATTGTCCTTTTCCCACGGAGGAAATGTTTGTCTGCTCTTTCCCCTTGAATGCTGCAGGAGGGCTGGGGGGGTCTCCTGGCTGGACCCACGCCATCCTGGTGGTAGGGAGAGGTGAGAAACTCAGTGGTGGGGTTTTGATGACCCTCAGGTCAGGAATGAGGAGTGTCAGCAGGAGATGGGAACATCTTTCTGTTTCATCAACTTTATAATGCAGGGAACATCCTTCAGCTCCAGCTGTGGAAAAATTGGACTCTTCTTGTTGCTCCAGAAGAGCAGAAAGGTAGAATGATGCAAGTAAAGCCATTACTGAAGCAAAACTGTTTGAAGATCTTTATCAGGTGTCCCTCCCTAGTTTTCCACCTGTCTTTTCTTCCCTCTTCACTTTTTCTGGAGTTTTGGATCATCCTCACCCTTCCTTGGGGTCTCTTGTCAGTTGTTCAGGTCATCCCAAAACCCCACTGCCCCCACTGTGGCTGAGACCATCCTCCTGTGGAGCAGAGCAGATGAGTCTGCCCATATTTTGTAATCCATGAGGTAGAAACTGTGCATCCCTCTCCCAAGCCCCCCAGCTTGGAGTAGCTGTTTCATTTAATTTTCCTTTCCCTGAAATTCCTGTTTGTTTGTTTTTAGTTTCGGGATGGCTACCAAGCTCCTTTCAGCACTGAATTAGGGGAACAGAGGGTACAGTAGCAGACAGACTCACCAATTAATCAAATTAATGTGTCTTGGTGAGCCAATTCAGAACACCACAGAGCTGGTTCTTGGGATTTCGTAACATCTCATGACACTCAATATTTTTGTTAAAGCTCTATTTTTCAGATTCATGAGATGATGGGAGAAGCTGAGGAAGAATTAGCAATAAAGCACCTAGAGCACCTGGCTGTAGAGTGTAATTGGCAAATGGGACCCAAGTGCACCCTAAAGTCTCAGAAAACCAGAAGGCAAATAAAAAGCACCTGCAAACAACTGCTGGTGGCTGAGCTTGCTGGAAAGATGCATGAAATGTGCTTGACTGGCTGCTCCTGGGGACTGGAGCTGTTGAGTGCTGTTTCCTAGTTCTCCAAAATGGCACAATATTTTCTGGGTAGCCCCTTGTGGGAAGCTGGGAGCCAGGGAAGGGGATGTGTGTGTGTGTGCAAAGTGTGGCAAGAAATTATCACCCACAAAAGCTACAGAGTGGGAAATCTGAACCTCCAACCTCCCAGGATGGGTAGCAGCCTCAACCCCCTGAGAAATGTGTCAAAATGCACTGCTAGTCAGAATAAGGCCAAAAATACAGTTTTACAAACGTTTTGACATGAAAACTTAAAAAAATATGTGGGATACGGGCCACTGAGAGAGACATCTGATAAGCAGCTGGGTATAAAGGCAGCTGCAAGCTACCCACAGATAAAGGAGGTGCTGAGGCTGACTGTGATACTGGTGGAAGATCTCTCCTGCCATTCTTGTTCTGCTGTGGAAACAGCTGAAATTGTTACCAGGAACAGTTTGCAAAGGCTCAAACAAAGCCACTGACAGAAATAACTCGAACACAGAGAGGAAAAAATTGCTTGAGAGTTCTTTTGGGGAGGATTAGGTTTTAAATAATTGCCATTTATAAGTTAATTTCACATCCTTTTGGAGCTTGGCCTACTAGGATTTGAAGGCTTGACTGAAGCTGGCAGACAGGGTGGGCACTGATTCCAGGGTCTGACTGCCAAGAAAAAGGAAAATATTAAGAGTAAAAATTGGCAATTCCA
>VZTJ01001761.1:1325203-1348181 GCA_013397795.1 Orthonyx spaldingii | reverse complement strand
AAAAAAAAAAAGGAAAAAAAGAGGCCAGGGAAATATAGGGAAATGAGATTTAGTTTAGGAAAATTATTGTTCCCTGAGCCATGGACTGATTTTATGGCTGGCTTATTAGTCAGTCTTACATGAGCCTGGCCTTTGTAATCAATGTCTGAAAAGAAACTGGTGGAGAACACAGCTCCCAATGCTTTAATAATTTGTAAACCCACAATTCCGTTATTTTTAATCACGAGTGGTTTTTTTTTATTTAAATTCGTATCAAAGTCTATTAAAAGCAGCGGGGAGACTCCTCTCAGCTTTAACAACTTTGAATCAAGCCCTGTAAAAATAGATGCTACGTGTCTCAAGGCTTCTGCTGCAGCCTTGCCAAGTGAGTCCAAGCAGCAAAGTAAAACCACAGCTCCTCTGTTTTTTACCCCCAGCTCTTCAGGACTGTGAGTTACCAGGGCCCAGACAAGCCTGTGTGACATCTCTCACTCCTTCTGCCCAGTGCTGGACTATTCCTGAGGGATCTGGGCTTGCTCCTGACATTTTCTAAGGTGCTGATCACACACAACCCCTCTGTGTTTTCTCTGTGTTTCCAGCACAGTGTGGGATAATCTCTGGAGGAAAAGGGGCCCA
The DNA here is from genome assembly GCA_013397795.1 of Orthonyx spaldingii. Lineage (NCBI taxonomy): Eukaryota > Metazoa > Chordata > Aves > Passeriformes > Orthonychidae > Orthonyx > Orthonyx spaldingii. The sequence continues at coordinate 1,347,566 of VZTJ01001761.1, read as the reverse complement.
GAGCTAACACCCAGCTATCAGGTAAACCCACACCCCAAGAGACTGGAGGCAGATTCAAGACAAACTGATGGAAGGAGGTTGTTAGACAGCCTTGTGGATGTCAGTGAAGGACATGTTTTTCTTTCTGGAAGAGAGCCATGATGTAGAAATAGACTGAAACCAGGAAAGAGGGCTGCAGCCGTAGCCGAGGCTGTATATTTAAACCTCTTCACTGTCTGACCATCTGGGCCTGCAGCTAAATTTACCTGCAAATTATTTTCAATGTTTCTACATCTTGAGAGGTAAAAGGTGCACTTGATACTTTATGCCAGGAAGAAAGGCAAAATAAACGTCCTGGGGCAGATTTCCCCTGTGTCAGACCTGTGTGTGGTTTTGGATGCCCAGCCTGTTTCATCAGCTTTCACCCACACCTGCCTGGAACGCCAGGCTGGATGCTCTGCATGCACAGGGCCCCTCACAGCCAACACAAAATCTGGATTTGCATTCCTTCTCTGTACAAGTCAGAACCACCACTGGCGATGCAAATGCACTCACAGCTTTTTCTGTCTTTACGCTGTTACTGATTTATTTTTTGAACCATGGCTAGAGGAAGACTCTTTCCATGATGCAAATGCTTGTGGATGATCCAGAAAGCCTCAGCTCACTAAAATTTGTTTGGTGATTCCTGTTCTTCTGGATCCCAGGAGAAAGCCCCAAACCCAGGTGAAGTCTGTCCAACCCCTACACATCAGGGGAGGTTTGGTGTGGGCTTCTGACACCTCACAGGGAGCTCATGTGAGGGGAACTGGCACATTCTGGGTGAGGAAAGTTGTGTTTGCCACTTTTGCAACCATCTTGTGCAAAATGAGGCACCTGGATCTAGCCCTGGGTTGACAATTGCTGTGAAATGAGTTCACCACCACAAATTTTAAGTGACTGAGTCACTCCTTTGGGGACTGGCTTCCCAATTCCTCCTTTGAAAGGCGCATGGATGAAGGTGGCTGTAGCTCTTGCTGGCCAGCACTTAGATCTCCCCAGCTCTTGGGGGTGCCCCAGCACCTGCACTGGAGTACTGAGTGTTCAGCAAGTCTTGTCAGGCTGAGTGTAAATTAACGTCTCATCCTCTGCCCGTGTTGCTCCTCCTCTTAAGTTAATTTTCCCATCTGAATGGTTTTGTGCAAATGGTTCTTCCACTTTAGAGAGAATAATGTGAAAATATCTGCTGAACAATCCCATCCCAGAGCTGGTTTTTTTTTTCTCATCTTAAACCAAAACCCTGTATTAGTCTCCGATTACTGTCCATTGACTTGGGAAAGACTAGAAGCAATTATATTTGGGGATTAGAGAAATTAATTCTCAAGAGGCATAGAACCTTTCAGCTCTTTAATGCTGTTGATTGTGTCTTTCTGTTCTGTGTGCCATAAAAGTATTAAAATTTAAATATTTTATAAAAGTGATCTGTGATGGGTGATGGTACAGAACTGATCTGTTGGTTCAGTTTATCTATGATTCTTAGCATATTAAAAATAGCCACAGGGAAAGTTTTAAATGCTTCCATCCATCCCACATTATGTATATATATCTTCTCCATCAGAAAGACTTTCTTGGCAATAAAGATCCTCTCTCTAGCTGGTTGTGAGCATCCTGCCTTGCTTTTCAACAAATGGCATGGGAGACTCTTCCAAGGCCGAAACATGTGAATGAGATTTATTGATCCTGTGGCCCCTTGTCACTCATGACAATGCTAATAATCCATAAACCATACATCATGTCTATATCCCATGTAACGAACACATCTCTGGGAGATGAATAATAAATCCCATCTGCACTCTGCTCCCTCCTTCTACACCAAGAACACTCCAGATTTGGGGCAGCTCTTTCCAGCTACCCTGGTTCCTTCTCACTTCCCGCACTGGTGGGGGGCTGGCACTGCCCCAGTCCTCCCCGGGGACTGCCCATGTGTCAGTATTTGTCGCTGTATCTGCAGTCAGGGTAGCGGTAGGCGAAGCGGGAGTCGCAGGAGCGCAGAGGTTTCAGGATCTCCGCCAGCTCCGCGATGGCCTCGTTGATGCCGCGCTCATTGCCGAGGCTGCGGGCGCAGCGCTGCAGGAAAGAGTCGATCTTCTCCTGCACAGGGGGCAGGAATTTCCCCGTCAGGAGCTTCGGCAAAAGCTCTTGGCACACCATGGCGAGGCTGTGCTTCTCCCTGATGGAGTCACAGGACACAAATGGAGACTGGCAGTCCACAGTCAGGCAGCTGAATATGTCTTTATACTCCTGCTGGCCATTGATCAGCTGGCTCCCTGTAGGGGACAATTAAACCACTTGTTAGAAACAGAGTAGTGACCCCCTGGACAGTCACAGATATCTGTACCTCTGTGGTAATGTGGAGCTTGTTACTTCCTAAAGGATATGACCACCTTTCACCACAAATTACTCGGTGCTATAGCTGTGTATGAGCCAATTTTCTCGTTCCTGAAATATGTATATTTTTCTGAATGACAGAGCTCTGCAGAACTGCCTGTCAGAGGAGCTGGAAAGGAGTCTGTCAAGTCAAGCTGATGCAGAAAAAAATGAGAACTGGAGTACAAATCTAAAATGTGGAGTTCCTACAAAAAAACTACCACAAAGAACCAGACCAGTAATTTTTTCCATGTTAACCAAAATCATTACATTGCAGCAACAGCTCATCTAGCTGGAATCAAGTTAACAGTAATAGTTTTTGGGACAAGAAAAGGAAACCCAGTGGAAAATTTTCTGACAGCTGCTTCTGAATATTTGAGACCTGCTCAGCTGAAAATGTGAGCTGAGGAAAGGCCTTTTGAAAGTTTGAATACTCAAACTGAAACTGTTAAATTATTGGAAGAATAGTCTTTGACTAGCCCTACTTCCAGGGGTAGACCAATGTAACCTGTGAAAATTGAATAGTAATCCTTGATTTTATATAAAAGTGACAAAAAGGGAGATTTTGTTATTATTGTTATAATAATAATAATAATAATCATTATTAATCAATGTGATAAATTCATGTAAAAAGGGTCCAATTTGACCAGATACTTAAACCAAATGAAATTATGATATTATGAAATTTCTGCTTGCAAATATTGACATTTGTGTGGCAAAAGTTTTAGAAGGAAGACTTCAAATGAAAGCATTCACTACACTGTGCACACTGAAAGCTGCTGCCAGCTACAGAGCGGTCACCAAACCAACTGCACAAACAAAACACCCGTCGCCTTCCCGACGCAGAGCCAGGAGGGCAGGAGCTGCTGATGGTAAATCTCTCCGTGAACTTCTCATTATTTAATTTAGCAAGTGGTGTTTGGTTAATTAAAAAAAAAAAAAAAAGAAAAAAGAAAAGCAGCAGTAGAGCCAAGGGCAGAAGGGGAAAGATTTGTTTGCCCTGCCTGCCGAGCCCGCCCGCGACAGATGCGCAGCCACGGAGCCCGCTGAGTACCTTCCTCCTTGTCGATGATGCCCAGCGTGCTGGCATCCCGGATGAACAGATGCCCGTTGCTGAACACGCCGAAGGTGCCAGCGTCCACGTGGGTGAAGTAGAAGAAGTAGTTGAGGTCGTTGGTGGCCATGGAGCGCAGCACGGCCAGGAGCTGCAGGGCCAGGTCTGCGGCCACCTCGGGGGCCGCGCCGTAGAAGTCACGCAGGGGCCGGGTGCTGGCGCTGACCACCAGGCGCCCGCAGGAGCCCAGGTACCGCGGGAAGGGCCAGCCCTCCACGTCGGGAAAAATCTGCCAGGAAGAGTGGGAATGGAGAGATTACCCCTGCCCTCTGCCCATGGACCCACCTCTCTCCCTGTGGCAGGACATTCATCCCCCTCTCCCCACCAAAGGTGACAGGTACAAATGGGAGAGGTAAGCCAGATGGGCAAAGACCCAGCAGGGATCATCTCCTGGTACCAAGAGGTCTGCCCAGAATCAACTCCTCAGTCTGGAGAGCAGATGTGGAGAGAGATAAAATTAAATATCAGTGACAAAGGCCTGTTTTTACCCTATAAAAGTCCTACAAACTTTCATGAAGTCAGAATTCTCTTGCACACTCCCTGGGAGCATGTAAGAGGACTTTCCCCTGAAGTTTGGATGCACTCTTCATGGTTACTTTTCCGGAAATTGAGGGAAAGGATTTGTATGTGTGCTCCTTCAACAATCGGATGGTAAGATACATTGAATCCTTAGATATACTGTTTTTCTTCGCTAGCTTGGTACCTTTTATTGTGCACTGTATATTTAACTATTAATAGCTCCTTTTCCTGTGTAGTAATAATCTGTTTTAAGTTTCATGTCTGTTAAATGTGTGTCTATTGAATAAATAATTCAATCTACAGTAGGTCAAATCAGCCATTATTAAAAGAACTTGTGAATGAGAGTGGGTTTTGGGGTGCAGGCCACCTCAAATAAGTTGGTATCAACTGCCATAGGCCTGGGCAGAGGTAGAAACTTATTTAAACCCCATAACATCCATTCATAACACTCCCAGAGTGCCCTCTCTGGCTCCAAGCAGCAGGGTTGTGTTTTGGTTTCTCAGTCAGCCTGCAATCCTTCCTCACCCCATCCAGCCCTAGCAGCTGGAAAAGGTACTTACTACCCTGTCCTGGAGGAGTTAGGATGCTTTTTTTTAAATTTTGGTCCTTTTTTGTAATGGAGGAAGAATCTGGTATTTCAAGACTTATTCTATAAGAGAGACTTAACTGCAAAGTCCAAGATAATAATAGGTTTCAGATTCATGAAAGTTTTAGCCACAGAACAGCTAATTTTAGGTGTCTTTGATGGGCCCCTCATGAGCACTGAACAGATGAAGTCACAGCTTGGAGTTGAGGTGGGGTTAAAGCAGTTTTTGCTAATTGGTGAGAACTGCCAGGCTCTTTGGGAAGAGACTTTGCAGTCTCGGGGGCACAAGTGGTGAGTGTTTGCTCCAGTGGGGACACCTGGGCTGGGTCCTCTGCATCCCTGCAGCTCGTGCCAGCAGCACAGTTATTCCAGGTGGAAACCAAACTGTGTGACTGCTGAGCTATGCCAGCACAAATCTTGCTGTCATTTCCATTATAACTTCTCTGTCTGCCCAGCACCTCAGACCCTGCCAAGGCATTACGAACTCATCCAGTTTCTTGTTTAAGGTTGTTTCTCCCTTCTGCTGTGAAGGCATTTTGGGCAACCATGTAAAATCTGGCCATTTCTCTTTGGCATATTTTTCTCACCTCTTCAAGCTGCATTCCCATGTCCTCAGAGTGTTAAAGGCCACAGCTTCATGTCACAATGACCCACAAATGGGGTGGCTGAACGATCCCCAGGAGTCTCCCAATGCACGAGCACCATTCCCCCTCCCTGGGACCACGCAGAGCCCTGTGAGGGCTGAGTGCAGCGGTGGCCTGGGGTCAGAGATGGGTGATGCTGCCACTGCCTTTTTTCTTCATGGAATCATGAAGGGTTGCAAGAAACAGCAATGACTAAAGGTAGGATGGGGAAAGGTGAGGATACTCCCTTGGAAACATAAGGAAAGAGAAGAGCCACATGCCAGGCAGGCCAGAAGGGATCCAGGGGAAGGGTGTGAGGCCTCCCAGATCACTTCAAACCCAGAGTTTTGAAACCCAGAGCTGGTTACCAGTGGCAGACAAATGGAAAGCACAGCACTGGCACGTGGCTCATGGGAGGTCATGCTCTTTCTCTTTCAGAAACAGGCTGTGATTTTATGTCATGCATCAGCAATGCAACCTTAACGCTTAAAAGTATTGGGGATGTGTAAAACCCTGACTTTCACAAAGCTCCAGTGCAATAACCCACCTGGGGTTCCTTATCTGTCCACAGCTCCACAGACTGATGCAGGGAGCGCCTCATGAATCTGCCTGGTTTCAGCCACCCAACCCCATAGAAAAATTGCTTTTTGAAGGCCAGGGAGTGTGACAAAAGCCAGGGCTGGGACTCCTCTGCACCTGGGGCTGGCACACGTCTCGTGCAAGAGTTTGTTTGTGAGGGGTCGTGGGGTGGTGTTTCAAGCTGGGGCAGGGTAACCTGTACCTGTAAGAGGATGGGGTGTGAGTTCACTGCCAGGGTGTAGAGCAGGCGCAGCTTGTCCCGGTCCGTGAGGTGATCCATGTAGATGCTGCCGGCGTCCGGCACCTCGGCGTAGCGCCGCACGATCCTGTCCAGGAGACGCTGGGATGGGCAGCGCAGCATGGGGCTGGACAGGCCCTGTGGGAGGGGGAAACATGGCCAGGATGTCTAATTCCAACCTGAGGTGTTGTGATGTGCTTGGATCACGCTGGGGGTACAGGCACCTCTGTGCTCTGCCCACCGTGGCTCTGCCTGCTGCAGCACAGCTCCCAGCACAGGCACACAGGGCATCTCGCCCTTGCCAGGGAAAGGCCTGTGCCATCCAAAAACACCAGTTCACAACTCAGGCTTCAAGAATGGCCCCCATTCCTGGGCACTGCAAACCCCATATTCCCCCAGCTGCACAGCTCCACATCTCTCCACGCCGCAGGACTCTTCCCTCTGCCTGGGATTCCAGCCCTGGCATTCCTGGTGGAGGCCCTCCAGTTGTTAGGACAGTCAGTCACTTCCCTCATTAAGTAATCTTCAGATCACTTCACTATTTGCTTAACCTGAGAGCAGCTTTCTTGGAAATACTATTTGCTAAGGTCAGTAAACATGCTTTAAAAATGTAAATAAACATTGTGTGTGAGTATAAGCACAGGATATGTTCTCTCTCTGATAAACTCATGCATTAACTATCAAAACCAAATAGCCTGTGCGTATTTTTTATAAATACCAGCAACAAAGACAGAACCATTGAGCTAATGGAATCACTTATTACTGTATTTCATCCTTCAGATGTGGAGGTTTGGCTTGTAAAATTGCATGAGTAATGTATGGCTGGGATAAACGGCATGAAAATTTATACCTTCATAGTAAAAAATGGTCTTTTTTAATTTTTCAGTTAGTCTTCCTTAATAGCCAGGGAGAATGTATATATGAAGGGTTGCCCACAGTGGCAGAGAAGCACTGGCTGCCATGCCTCTGCTGGGGAAGGGAATCAGGGTTTTTCAAAGCCTCTTTATTAAAAATGATCCCAGTAGCCAAATTTACTCTTTTGGGTTTTGTTTATAATTTGGTGGCTGGGAGATGTACTTCAGAGGAAAGGGCAGTGGAGCTCACGTTGCTCCCTGCCATCCTTCATGCTGAGAGCAAAGATTTTACGCAGGATCTCCCCAGGTCATTTGGTAACTCTGAGGTAGGTCCCTCTCAGCCCCTCCTGTGCGAGCTGTTCATTTGGCATAAAACACTGAATCACCCAGCCGTGACAAAGAAACAAAGAAACATGCAAAGGAGGAGTAAGACACTCTCCCAGTTGGAGTAGGAAAGAGGGAACTGGATGTCCCATGTCTCCTTGTCTGGATCCCTGTTGGCCTCAGTGAGATCCCAACCACTTCTTCCTTGGCCATCCATTGCACTAAACAAGTCCAAAATGCCAATAGCTGGTCAAAACTACCTGAGAAGCTCAACCACAGCTGAAGTGTTGCTTCATAAAATCCAAAAAACCTTTTTCCTCCAAAAGAATAAAACATTTGTCAAAAATAATTCTTCTCAGTTCCAGCTGAAAGTCTCCATACACTCCTCGCCTCTGGTGTAGCCTTATCAGGAAAATATTTTCTCAATTAATTGTCTAAAACCATAGAAGGGGCGCAGGGGGAGGAATGGTTATAGATTTCTGTCTTGCAGCAATGCTGTGGCTGACTGTCACTTTCCCTTTGGAGGAGAAGTGATAAAAACCGAGCAGAACAGAGCTGTGTTAAGTAAGAGATAAAGGGTGGAGAAAGTCTCTTGCAGCTCAGTGTGTATGCAAATATTTGCAGCCAAAGCTAGAAAGCCTTGCTGCCTCCAGGAGCCTGCAATGCAAAAGCTGAGACCCTGAAGAGTACTCAGTAGGAGCATAAATCACAGCGGCAGAGAAGGCATGGAAGGTGTAATTAGGATTTTTCTGAGGTCAGAGCTCATCCTCTTAACACAGACGTGGGCACGCGCTGCCCATGGTGCTCGTGGCTGCTGGTTTCCTGAGGAACAGTTTCAGGCACGTCAGCGGAGCTGTGGGAGCAGAGGAGCAGGGCTGGGTGCTGACACCTTTGCATCAAACACTGGTGCAGCTTCCCACAGTTTAATGAAGCCCTGATCAACAAAAACTGGGCAATGGGGCCTTTTGATTTCAGCAGAGACAGTCAACAGCATAAAGCTCAGCACTGGCTTGATTGTTTCAGTGGAGAGGGGTCTCACCTTCCTGCAGACTGATGGAAACATCTCTACAGCAGAAAAGGAGCTGGAGTTGTAAAACTGTCAGACAAAAACTGTCAATGGAAGAAAAATGTGAAGAACACATACTCGAAACACTGGAGATAGAGATTTATCTGAGAATATCTTAAGTCCTTTGCAGTGACTTATCACCCCAGAGAATAAGACCTGACAGACTGCCTGATGTATTGCTTGTGATTGATATGGAAAGCTGCTTATTTACTTTGATTAAAACCCACTTTTCTATATCTGATAGTGAGTAGTTCCTGCAAAGCCTACCTGCCCTCAGCTCTAATTTTTTAACTCCTACTATGCAGTACATGATGGATTTTAAACTCTATGGGTTCATCCATATGCATATGTAGCACAGACACACCCAGAATTCACTTGGATGTAAAGACAGCTTGTGGAAGACAACTTCTCGCTCTCTTTTCTCTTCAGTCAGCCCAAGAAGGGACGGCCCAGACCAGGAGCACAGTTCCGTCCTGCCCCATGAGCCATACCTGGGTTCAGCTTCACCAAACTACCAAGTTTAGGGTGGGCTCCAGGAGGAAACATTTGGATGTAGGTGTCAAAGCACCTACAGCTCCTGGCCATGGGAATCCAAGGGTTTCCTTCACTCCCAAAAGAAAGAAAGGATGCCCTGAGAGACTCATCCCCACTGCCAGCAGGTTTGTGGAAGTCTCTGATGATGTGGTACTGGATCAAAGAGGCAGCAGGTCTGGGAGGTGGCTCTGGGAGCCCCACAGTGCCCATCCTTCCCTAGGATGGACAATTGGACAGGTGAGTGAGCTGCTGCCCAAGTGCAGCAAGCAGAGATGTGGACTGGACTCAGAGGCAAATAACCGGGGTGCCGGTGCATCTGCTGCGGGCAGGACGAGGTGCTGGTCAGTAGCTGCTGGTCAGTAGTTCCTGGTCAGTAGTTGATGATCAGTACCTGTTGGTCAGTGGTTTCAAACAGTCCGTCCTGGAGAGAGGGGCTGCAAATGCTGGATTTTCACCTCGGTACTGCTTTCCTCTGTCTGCCTTCAGCATTTTCCAGGCTGTGCTTTGTAGGCAGGGCTGTAAATTCACCCTGTGGGGGATCTGTGCTGAAACCAACCTGCTTTGTTGCCCCTCCAGCAGGAAAGCACCCAGCGTGGTTTGAGGCGATGAGCTCCTGGGTGAAGCAGCGGGTGGCTGGGGCTGCCGTGCAGGCTGAGCCCCAGCTAAATCCTGCTCATCTCCGAGGCAGGCTGGATTTTAAGACTGAAGACTTTGCTGCATCCAATAAAGATTTTCATTGTGGCAGGTGAAATAATCACTGTGGCAGGAGGCTCAGCTGACAGCCGGGTCAGGCAGGGCAGGCAGTGGAAAGTGGAAAAACATTACTTCATGGTCTGTCATTTTGATTCAAGCACGTTATGGTTTGTCGTAATGCTCTGTCTATCAGACAAAATTACCTGGGCCCATCAGCTTTCCCCAGTGCTGCTGTATAGGATAAACTGCAGGGAATGGAGAACAAGCGCTGCTGTGTGACTGCAGCTCTGTGAAACAGGGTGGGCATGGTGTCAGACATGGAGAGAGGTGTGCTGATAACACCTCTAGAAAGAGGGAGAAGGGGAAATAGAGCCACAAGAGCAGTACTTCAGGTTAGGATTTGCAGTGACATATGGTACCCCCAAAAACCCCTCTCCAGCGGTTCATGCTGGGTTACCAACATGGGTCTGCCCATCTCTGTGGGGCTGGATGGGCTGGGGAGGTCACACTCTAACCTGTGGTGGCCCTCACGGCAGGGCTGGGAGGGGGTCTCACATGCAGACTCACACACACTGTATGACTGAAATGTAGTTGCCACTGGCAGCTTTTCAATTTAGGCCACTGTGAGACCAGAAGCCATTTCGCAGAGCACGTGCCTGATCTTAAAAAGTGGGTGCTGCTGAAATTTGGTGGTGGGGAAGTAGGTCCCAGGGTCTCTGGATCACTGTGTTTCTCTATATATTCAAATCTATATGCTGTTAGAAGGGATTTAAATTCCAATTTTTTGTTTCTCTGATTGATTTACAGAACCGAAGGACCATGAAAATAGGAGCAGAGCAATCCTGAGGCTGATGTGCAAAGGTCTGGGCCTCCCTGCAGCCTCCCATGCTCTTTCCAACTAAAAAGCTGCAGGGGTTGATGAAATGTCCCAGGGAGTTTGTCACTGGGCACGTCCCCCCAGGCTGGCCCTGAGCTCACTTCAGAGGTGCCCTGGAGCCTCTGCTCAGCTTCCCACTGCTGCTGCACAGGGAAATTCAAGCTCCTGGGAGAAACTGGATAGGTGCAAAGCCAGGGTCTCTGGTGGTGCTGTGTGTGCACATGTGCATCCATATATGTGTGTGTGCCTGTGTGTGCATCCCAGCCAGCCCAGCTGGCATTTCAGACTCCGAGAGGACAGGGTAGGGAGAACTGTAGCACATGAAGAGCCTTTTAAGGAGAAGGATTTGGGCTCAGCTGATGGTTTGACTTTGCAGTAGGTCTGAGATACCACAGAGCCACATTTCTCCAGTTACTTTTTCACCCAGCTCAGCAAGTGGAAGTTGTAAGCTCTCGATTCTTTCCCTTTCCCTCAGCACTGCTGGGGGTAGGGGGAGCAGCACAGTTTGGCACAAACATCTGGAACACTCCAGGATGGCTGGAGGGCCTGGCAGCCCAACTTGGCCCCTGCAGTGCTGCCTGGGGGGACAGTGGTGGCCAGCAGGTGCTGCCTGCTGCCCCAAGGAGTTGTCTCTGCCCATGACCCACAAGCTCAGGTGAGGGATGCTCTGAGTGGAAGTGATGCACTGTCCCCTCTCCCTAGTGCCTCTCCTGAGGTTATTGGACAAAGTACAGTGTAGCTTTGCTCCAAAACTCTTTTCCCTGTCAGGCAAGTGCCACCCAGGATGGTACTGACTTCAGGGTGACCTGCTGTGCTGGACTGTCAGTGATTTGGGTGAGTCCTCTTTGGTGCAGTCCAGACATAACCCCAGTGGTTCCCTCACTCTCTCTCCTCAGCTGTGCTGCTCCACAGGGTAACAGAAGAGGAAGAACTAAAGCAGCATAGCTTTAGCACTCACCAAAGCTGAGTGAATGCAGCAAGCAGCTGCCTTTATAGAAAAAGAAATGAAGTCTCTTTTTCACAGTCACTTGTTTCTTGGAATGGGGAGAAGTACTGGAATAATCCTTCTTTGCCTCTCAGGGTCTCATTCAGTGTATATCCAACCCCCACCCTGGCCCCTGCCCTTTCCAGTGGTTATTGCAACGTTTTGCTGTTGTTTGGGTGGGGTGAGGGGGATGCCCTGTGCTGTAGCTGCCTCTCTACCTGGTGCCAGCAACCCCTACACACCGTGCTCCTGTCCTGGCTTCACCTGTGACACCCCAGGACTGCAGCAGAAAGGGCAGTGTGTTTTTGTGCCTGAGGTCCTTTGCCATGTATGGAAGGAGAATGAGTAATCAAGGCTCTGACTCTGACTGCCCGTGCCCTGCCAGCCACAAGCAAGAGAGACCCACACTGACTTGGTCCCTGGCCCAAAGCAAAATTCTTTTCAAGGCATTGGCTGTCCTTTTGGGTACAACTTCATGATCAAAAAAACCCCAAACTCCACAATGCTGAGACGTGATGGAAAACTAGGGGAAAAAAAAGGCAGCAGTCTCCCCACTGGAACTATTACCATGTTTGTGTGTACAGCCTGTTATCCCCATGCCTGAAACCACCTGGCGCTATGGCTTTCCGCAGGACTTCAGCCTCAGCCTGCACAAGGAGCCAGGAGCTGGTGCTCTCCTTGCTGGGGCCAAGCCCATCCCAGCCCTGGACAGGCTGTGCCATGGCATTACCTTTGGTTGGGTGGGATTGGCCCTGGACTGTGGCACTATTTTTCCCACCAGAGCATCATTTTTCCTCTCCCCTTTGGCAAGTGGACTTGGCTGGGGGCACACAGATATGCCCCATCTCCACAGACCGGGCAGGAGGACGAGTGTCACCACCCAAACTCAAGTTGCAACCACATCCAACCTCCAACCAGCAAGTTGCAACCACATCCCCTTCAGACCCTTTTCGCCCCCCTAAACCACATTCCTCCCTCTCCCCCTTGCTCCCCCAGCCGTGGTGGGGCAGCGGAGCCACAGGACACAGACCTGGACCAGGTCGGGGGTGAGGCGTTTGGCCCGCAGCCACTTCTGGAAGCGCTGGGTGCGGCGCAGGGCGCGCTCCAGGCTGCAGGTCCTGGTCTTGAGCAGGGAGGTGCAGATGCGCTTGTCAGCCCGGTCGTGCTGGTACTTGGAGGTCAGCCGGGTGATGTCCACCAGCCGCCAGCTCTTGGCATCGTCGGTGTAGTTGCCCGAGTAGCTGAGCAGGGAGCTGGGGGGCAGCTTTAAATGAGAAGAAAGCCAGGTGTCAAACCTGCCAAACCAAAACGAGAGCCCCACGGAGAGCGGGTTAAAAGCCACACGGACACTCCTGCCAGTGCCTGGCAAGGGCCGAGCGACCCCGGCTGGGTGTCCCCAGGCACCAGGGTGAGGTGAGCAGGCTGAAACCATCAGCTGAGGAAATGTGCTTTGGAAAAAAAGCCCTTCTTTGCTTCCCACTTACACCACCCTTCATCATGAATGCTGCCATGGAGTGAAAGGTAAAGCACCCAAATGGGCTCTTTTGGGTAGAGGGAGGGAGGAAAGGGAGAGGGTCGCAGGGTTTTGGTTCATGAAGAATTCCTGGTATTTTTAAATTTCCTTAATCCTAGAGAAAGGGTCCCTAAAAAGGAGTACTTGATACTTTAAAGGACCCTCCTGATATTAAAACCTCCTGACAACAAATGTATTTGCGAATATCAAAACGACCTCTCATTTTGAGGTGGTGGCTTTACTCAGTGCTGGGGTCTACACGTCTCCCCCAACATCCCTGGCTGTATTTCAGCAGCCAGGATGAGCGACCTCCCTGACAGCAGCAGAGTTTGGGGTGTGATGGGGGGACGGGGTACGTGTGCCCCGGGCATGCAGCACCTCTGTAGCCATGGAGATCTTGCACTGATTTGCTCCCCCTACACAGGCACAGGAGGGGAGCATATGGGATGGGTAATTAGGTAATTTTTTTTTGTTTCAGCAGCCCCCTCAGCCCTGCCCACACGCGCATCGCACATGCCGGAGCTGAGGAGCGCGGTGCCTGTTCTGGGAGGGTGTCTGTAACCTGCTCTTGGAAAACAGCCCAACTCTGACCTTTGGTTTGGCCAACGTCCTGCACTCGCTGCCTCTGAACCCTCCTGCCCTAAACTCCTTGCCCAAGTGTGTAGGAAAGTACATCCTAATTTAATCTCACCATAAATTAAAGCCGGTAGCTCAGAAGTGAAACAGGAGAGGCAAGAGGTTCCCTGCAGGATTAGCCTAGCTGGAGTTACATGAAAAGACATTAACAAGTCTGAAAGCTGGAGCTGGTCTTTACTTTCAAATTCCATTTGGGAAATCGACACAGAGAAATTTGGGGAGGATTAATTTTCTATGATTTCAGGCAAATAACTGACTCAGTGACACAAGCCACCATCTGCAATCAGAAACTGATCAGACAATCCCTCTTGAAGGCAACACTTCGCTCCCTTTCCCCATGATAGATCCTGTACAGCTGAGCTCTGAGGCAGGCATGGGTATCTAGGAGGGGGGAAACCCTGCTGCTTCCCCTGCTTTGGCTTTCAACTCTTGCCATGTGCTTCATTCCAAAGATTTACCATGGAGGATGACCAGCAGTAGGGGAGCCTTGTGTGAACAGGTTGGTGGATTCCAACATTTCAGTTGTTTGGGCGTTTTCCCCAATATGAATTTGAAAATTCCCTACAATTAAGGCACCTGACATAATAATAAACACTTTGTTTGGGTTTGGGTTTTTTGGTTTGGTTTGGTTTTGGGTTTTGTTTTTTTGGTTTTTTTTTGTCTGGTTTTGAACTAGAACTAAAGAAAAGAGAATAATTGGTGTGCCTCACTATGATTGTTGTGCATCAGGACCCCTCCCAGTGCCTAATGTGCCAAGCAGGCACGGCGTGCCAGGCACATACAGGGAAGAGATAGCTCTGGGCTGGGTTTCTCTTTCTTTCTTTTTTCTCTTTTTAAGTTAAGCACAAATATGCCTCGTGACTTGACTCAAGCTTGAGTGTTCAGGGGAGCTCACATCAGGCAGAGAGCAGGAAAGTGCCGCCTCCCGCATGCAAGCAGCACATGGATGTGTGAAGTCCAGGGCTGAGCATTAATTTGAGGGTGGATGGAGAGATTTCCTCTGCAGAGCCCTTGGGGGAGAGCCACGCTGGCCTGGGAACCCGGCATGGGCTGCAGCAAGTCTGTATTTGGCATCATTTCTGGGCAGCACCGCACTGGCCTGGCACACTTGCTAGATACTTTCGAGATTCATCATCACGTTGTGCTGTAACAACTCCCTCTCATGTGGAGCTTTTTAGCTAAGGGCCTGCAAATGCTCCAAGACCTTCAGTAAGATCTATGTGAATAAGTGAGTCACAGATTACAGATTTTAGATCAACCCAGAACTAAACGCTGGAGAAATCCAAACTTGTTTTTCCTTTTTGTCCTGAATGAAATGAAGTATTTTGTTTCAGCCAAAATAATTTTGCTTGCGTTTTGAATTTTACATTTTTTTAAAAAATTAAGTAAGTTAGATCTTAAAACAAACAAAATAAAGAAATACCATATAAACCCTCATGAAATTGAAGCATTCCAACTTTTTCAGTCTGCTTTCCCATTATTTTTGGACGAAGCTCAGCACCAGCATTGGCACAAGTCTGCAAATAGTTTTGGTCGGCTCAGTTCTGTGGTGTTTTGAAAATCTAATATTTTACAAAACTTTCACTGCACTCTGCTCTCAGTACAGTTGGTAGGCAGGCTTGGTATTCTCATTTACAGATGGATGAAGTTGGGCAAAGATAAGGGAAGTATAGAACATTAGAGCACAAGATGAGTCACCAGCCGTTCTGGGAACAAAACCCACATCTTCTTACTGTGACTGCATGTCAGAGCTCCCAGAAATGATGGAGGATTAATGAAGCATGTTCTAATGTGAATTAACACAGAGAGGCCCAAGTGCCATCCACCTTTGTGAACATGTGAAAAGGTACATGAGGGTGGATCAAAGGGTGTAAGCACCACTGAAATTTCCCTAGCTTAACCTCCTCCTTGCCAAAAAAAAAGAGAAAAATTCCCAGTTTTTCAGGAAATCAAGTAGAAGAACAAGTTTTACCCATGCAAAGAAAAACCTGAAGCTGAGTGACTGCTCAGGAGAACATTTTTAAGCTCCCCTTCCCAAAGCTCTGGGAGCAGAACTGCACGTTGCCACTAATTTGTGGGAAGCCGACTGCGGGCTGGTGGGGGAGCAAAGAATTGTCTGGCTTGGGGAGCCCCTCTGTCTTCCCCGAGGCAGAAGCACTGTGCTCCCACATGTTTGTGGCCCTGCACTCCTGGACCCCAGTGGGACCCCCGCACCCCATTCCTGCTGTCTCCTGGAGGAAAACCAGTGAGGGCCCTCCTGCCTCGGCTCACGTAGCACCCCTCTCCCACAGCCCGGCGCACTGCGCAGCTGGAACCCACAGCCAGAGGCAGTTCTGCTATTTTTGGCAGGGCTGAGGGAACCTGCATGGCCCCAGCCTCCCCACTAGCCAAGTGGGAGTAACCAAAAGGGAGCTGCTTTGTTTTTGCCTAAAAGCCCTGCACCGGTGAGAAGCGAAGTGGCCACAGCAGGTTGGGGCAGGGGGCAGGAGCCAGCTCCGGTGCCATCCTGCTGCAGGGAATAAAATACAGAGCAGACCCTACCCTGAATGCACCCCTGGCCCTGTCAGCCAGCTGAGCATGCCGGGCTGATTGCAAATCCATGCTGCATTTTGGGACGGGAATCCATGCTGGGCTGGGAGAAACCCGGCACTCAGCCCTCTGCACCTCACTCACTGCTCACTCTGGCTCTGTGGAGGGGGAAAGCCAAAGGGCAAAGTGACAAGGACTTGGACACCCGATGTGCAGCAGCAAGGAGTACTCTGGTTTAGCAAAGGCACATGCTGCCTTTTTCCAGCAGCAGCAGAAGGATGGATGTCTGGTATTACAAGTCTATCCCAGACAAACCTTTATGGTTTTACTATACCACGTTTTATAGGATAGTTTAAGATAAAAATGGTGATTTGTCTAATACTATACTACTTACATTATGGCATTAAAAATACAATTTTACTATAATAATTTCTTCTCCCCCAGGCTTTTATATCTATAAAAGAAAGTGCATATGGCTCTATAAATCATATCAGACCCAATAAACCCTTACTCTGCCAAGCACTGCCTTTAACTTTCTCCTCAAACACAACTGGCAACATTTTCCCTGCTGTCGTCAGATACACTCTGCTTTTGAGCCTAAAAATGATTGGATTGGTCTGATGACCACTTGGACAGTGCGTGTCTCATCAACAAAGAGGCAGATGCAATTTCTGCCTTCAAGTTCTCACACAAATCTCCCCAGAATGTACCAGTAATTTGGCCATGTGCTATTTTCAAGCGCGTGGATAACCTCATGTGCAGAAGTCCTCATGCCTCAGGCAGGTTTAGATCCCTTTTGATCTTAGTTAAAACGCACGTGAAATTCTGCACATTCACGTCGTTGCACCTGGTACAAAATTATACAGCATGTTTATATGTTTGTAGTTAACATACCCTGCTGGCAGCATACAAAGCTAAACCCCCTTTTGCCTTTAGTCAGTTGCTCATAATAAAATATCTCCAGTATATCTAAACAAGCTGATTTCTTCCTTCCCTATTCCCTTCCCCCATCGCTGCCTTGAATTTTTTCAGAGCCTCTGTCTAGGCAGAAATTTGTGCCTTTTACTCCTGCTTTCAAGTTGTAGTTCAGGGCTGAAGTCTGGTCATGCTTACATGGCTTTAAAAGAAAAAAGAGACATAGCATCAGCTTATAGACATTAATTAAAACACTAAGTGCTGCTATGTTGCCCTTTGCATTGTTGTTCATGAAAGTAGTTGGAAATTCTAACAGGCAACTTTCAAATTACTATAAAGAACACTTGAGAAATTACTCTGCTGAGTTTCTGACCTTATTTCCTCTTTAAAGAACTTCTTGCATATGGATGTCCCAATGCAGGCGTTGCATTTATCGAGTCCCAAGAAAGTCCGGCCAAAACTGTAGCTGGGTTTGACGTGGGGCACAGACGGAGAAGTTGTTGCTGCTGTGGAACGGTTACAGCCCAGAGCCAAAACCAGGAGCAGCATGAATGGGTCTGCAACTCTGGAGCAAAGGCAGCATATCCAGTGCCCCATCTACAGAAGTGGAGAGCTCTGCTTTTTGCAAGTTGTCCCTCCGTAGGATATCGATCTCTTTCTGATGACTTCAGCCTGCAGTGGTGAGCCCCGAAACACAGCAAGACACTCTGGGTGCAGGAGACACTGCTGCAGTCCCCATCCTGCCAGCTGGTCACTGGCTCTATTGGCTTGAGGTTTGGGTGGGAAAGATATGCTGTAGGGTGGGAAGAAGGAAATACATGGAGGATGCAGATAACTTGGGTTGCCATGGTTATCTTTCCTTTCCTTGTTGCAGCTGCTTTGGCCCCTGCTGACCCTCCCATCAGCCAACTTGGAAAACAACACGAAGAAGTGCTCATCTGCACTTGGTGCAGACAAATGAAGGATATCCTGTCGCTGGAGAAAAGGGCGCATGTGGGACACTTAGTGAAACAACTTATTTGGAAAGAGTAATAGCATGGCAGAAATGCACATTTTACTAGAAGCCAGACCTTTGGTGTTGCTTTATTCCTGGAGATTTGTGATGGTGCATGGCTTGACTTCTCACATGCTTTCTTGGCTTGGTTTGTCCTTCTCATAAAAGCACTGGAAAGGCTGTCGGGTCACTGTTCTGTTTCTTGAAAACAGCATTGTTTAGCAGTGATTGCACCATAGTGTTTTGTGCCACAGAAAGCAGGATAGCCTGCAGCTTTCCAAAACTCCCAGCTGATAGAGCAGCCTGACCTCTAAGCCCATCTTGGAAAATGGGTTTTTCAATAAGACTTGTGTGCTTTTGGATGTCTTTTCTTGATGGTCTTGGCATTGGAAAGCTAGAGAAAGGGATGGGGGTGAACTCAGGAGAATGTGAGAGGTTTCAAATATGCTTAGAGATTACTCTGGTCATACTCAAAAGCTGTTCTCATTAGGACAGACTCAGAAGTCACAGCAACTGGTGGCTACCCATCCTGTTCTGGTTGCTGGGCACAGGACTATGCCAGGAGCTCTGACAGGCTGCTGCTCAGCGCCAGGAAAGCACACCTTAAAGGAGTAAGTGGTACTCTGACTGCAAGCATCACATGTTGCTGTGGTGTCACGGGGCTTTGGTCCTCCCCTGTCCCCAGCTGTCATGTTTTCATTGACATGAGAGACTCTCCTGGGCCGTTTCTCATCATGGGAGCAGTGAGGAGCAGAATGAGGCTTTGTAGACTTCTCATCCCCGCAGCTGGACTACTCCCACCAAGTGGCCAAGCCATTTCCTAGCACATTTTTAATGGAAGAAAAGCACTGCAGTCATCCCTTATTATCCCCTCTGGCATTTAACCTGACGGGACTAACGGACATGAGAGCCACATCATTGGGATCTGTGATTACCCCTCACTTTCTAAAGGGGCTGCTGGGTGATCCCAACAGTGCAGGGCATCTCTTTAAAGCACAGACACTCATTAGTTGTGGCACTTGGGAGATGCAGGGTCTCTTGTTGGCTCCATGCCCTTGTGGGACGTTGCTTTGTCTCCTGGTGCATCCCTATGCACAAAAAGGAGATGGTGACATTTAGGGTTTGTCTAGAGGGTACAGCACAGACAGAGGAGGATAATGAGCCCTGCTGAGAGGAAAAGGGGCTGTAATGAACCCTACAGAAGCTGCCAAGCGGAGGGGCTGGGCAGCGCTAATACACCAGCAAGTGCATCCAGCACACGACTCTGCATTGAGCCATCATCGCATTTGGCCTAATACTCCATTATAAAGCTCTTCGAAATATGTTGGTGCAAAGAGAGAGAACCAGAGCTAAACACCAATATTAGCTGTTTCCCACTTCCAGAAGTTTATCCCTGACCTTTTCTATTGCCAGTACATTGTTCCTCTCCCGTCTGCAGGAATCAGCCCTGCCCACTGTTTCCTGCCAGTAGCTCTGCAACTTTGGCCATGCCCACATAGCTCCCTGCCCAGCTCTTCCCCGGATGGTACCAAAATTACACACCAGCAATCTGTCTCTATCTTCATTACGTAATATATAAAACACATATCCTTCAGTTTCTTTACTCATTCAATTGCCTTCCTTCTGTCTCCAATCCTCTCTTGTAATTTTAAGAGCAGAGACCCTGGCTCCCATCTCCCGGTGCCTCAGCCTGCACTGCCCCATGGAAAGGGGAGGGCTTCAGGCATTGGGGGTGGTAATTGAACCTTTCTCATGGCAAACCTCAGGCTCTGGCACAAAAACCAACACATGGGCAGCAGGGTTTCTGCGCTGTTAATGATGTCTGTGTTGTTCTTGCACTTCTGTGTAGTTCAGGCACATGTAAAACAATGTTTATCTCTGCCTAGGAACAGCACGTGTAAGTGTGCTGTTGTACAGTGTATCACACCTGCACCACCTTGAAGTGTTATAGAAGCAACTTTTTATTCAAAGAATGGGAGCTGGTCCATCATATCCACCTCAAGCTTGTTGCTGGCGTTGCATTTGCTCCCAGGGTCTGAGCTCCCTCCTTCCCTCAAACGTTTCTGCTCAGGCTGGGCAGACCCTGAGCACAGATAATGTGTGTAGGAAACACTCATTCATGCTCACAGGAGTGAAAACCCAAAGCTTAAAAATTAGTAGATATACATCTGAACCAGCCCAGAGAGACAGGTGAGAAACCACAGCTTGCTGAGAGTTGTGAGAGGGGCTGCGCTTCTGAAAGTGGCCTCTCTTTTACCAAGGTCTTTCAGTGAGTAATGTCAAACCTGTATTTGTTTTCTTTTCCTTCAGGTGACCTGGCATGGAGGTAGTGTGGTCAGGTGGCGAGCAGACAGGTCAGCAGAAGCCTTGTAGATCTTGTGCCAGGATGTGGGATTTTCAGGGCATGGATCACAGTGGTGTCTGCTGGAAGGAAGGGCTGGCCCTAATGACCTGATGGGAACTTCACAAAACTTGCAACAACAGACTCCTATGCAGCACCATTAAACACGTGAGAATCTCGTTAGCATGAGAACATGGCCCTAACAGAAAAGCCTAGTTACTGTTCTAACAGGTATAATTTCTATAAATTTCTAAAAAGGGTCAATATGAATGTACTGCCCTATCAAAGTCAAACCAGTTGCAGAAAAGCTCTTGGAGTGGTTTCTACCAAGAGAGGTAAAAGTGTTTATCTAGCCTCTGTTCCCTGATCCCTCCTTTCCTCACATGCCATAAGGGATGTGGGAACACACCTGGAAGCACAGCCCCACTTCTGGCCACAACCACGTGGGCAGTGGAGCTCCTGGGTCCCAAAACCACCCAGTCCCTGCAGAGCCCAGTGGCTGTGGGTTTGGGTGGGGATGGCTGTGATCTCTGACTGCTCATTGAGGTGGGAGAGGACCTGCCCTTCTGTGCTGCTGGCTCTGAAGGAGATGAGGAGAGCACAGGTTGATTTTTCCCAGGTATTCATGGTGTGAAATACACTTTTCACCTAACCCACCTCCTGGTTTCCACCCAATCCATTAATGCAATCCAGCTGTTCCCCACTGTCTTTTTTCCACCCCAGTCTCTTGCCCATCTTCCCTGATCAATGCCAGCTGCCCCCAGGGGTGGGTTTCATGCTGGCAGAGCCTGGCAGCCTCCCTCTCCCCATCTCGTCTTTGCTGCTGGCTGGCTCACTCCAAGCAAAATGTGGTGCCAGTTCCATGCTCTGGATCTAAGTGGGACACTGGAAATGACTTTGCAGAGAAGGAGACCTTTTTAATTAGTTAAAATTAATTAAATAATTTGAGGTAATCACCACTGAGTTTTCCAAAACAGCCCAGATGCAGAGAAGCAGAAGGTGCAGTGCTGCTGCTCCTCAGCTGACATTGCCACCGGGGTCTTTGCTGTTATAGACCTGCACCTGCTCATGGGGATTTTGCTGCTTGGCCAACCTAAACAGCAGGTTCTGGGTGTCACATCATCTCATCTTCCTCTTCAGCCTGGGTTTGCAAAAGAGCCTTCTCAGCAAGAATGGGGTTGCTGAGCAACAGGGTATTGCCGGGCGGGTTGCGGGAGGGCTGCATCTCACCGCCACGCAAGAAAGGAAACAACAGACAGGAAAAATCAAAGTTTTGCTGGAAGAGGAGAGGCTCCTGCTCTTCCTGAGGTCCTCAATAAGCCCTACTTGGGTCTTGCTGCCTGCAAAGCCCGGATAAGACCTTGGCTGCCACACAGAGTGGATTGGCAGGACAGGGTGGAAATCAGCTCAGGGTGTGGTGCAACCATGATTATTCTTAATAGCATTTTTCATTAATCACCTCCAAGATAATCATTAAACTATTGCCAAATAATCAGTACAGACTTGGTGTCAAACTGCTTATCACTTCAATCCAGTTCAGGCTGGATGTGTGGATTAATAGCTAGAGCAGCTTGACACATTTTCAATTCTTTCAAAACGAAAAATGTGTCTCTTTGGATGCTACAAAACTCACAGCACTTGGGAGGATGCGATCACTTCCTTTTTCTCTGTTTTCCTCCCGATTGCATGATTATGAAAGAAACATCTGTTTTGAAGTGATCTGCAACAGAAAATTTTTGTTCCAGTTGGATTTGTAATGGACAACTTCTGTTACAGAGTCTTATTCTCCCCACACTGTTTCTTTCCCTGTTTCTTTTGCTGAAAGATGAAAGAGAAAGGAAGAGGAGGAGAAAAAAAACTCAAGCAAGCAAGCCCCACTGCCCAGACTACAAATACAGACAGAAAACAGGACCACTGAGGTGTGGGTGGTGTGAAACACCACAGCTGAGCTGGCAGAGAGTGTTTGCACTTCAGTTCTCTTTGAGAAGGTTTGTTATTGTGTGTGTATGGATTTTTCTACATTTTGAATCAATGAAAATACTAAAAGAGGGATACAAATTT
>VZTJ01001761.1:1294832-1320177 GCA_013397795.1 Orthonyx spaldingii | reverse complement strand
AAAAAAAAGGAGCAAGGTCTGACACGAGGTGTATGCGGCAAAAAAGTGACACACGTGTGCTTTTCTGTGAGTTTCATAATGTTGGCAGATTCTTGGAGTGTGCTGACAGCTCTGTTCTGGGAATCCAGCTCTTCCAGCCCACCCAGCCCTGCTGCTGGCCCTGCCCTGGTGTCCCCAGCAGGCTGTGGCAGGTGGGCACAGAACAAGGTGTGGCAGGAGGGGTGGAGGCGTTCTGAGCAAGCACAGGCTGTCCTCTGCCCTTCCTGCAAAGTGACAGCTCCCAGAGCACAGGCCGCTCCCATCAGGAGGGAATATCTTATCGGGGGAGTGGAGCAGCAGCAGCCACCAGGTGCTTGCCATGGGTGCAGGGAGATGCCACTCTGGGAAACTCCCTTCTCTGGGCTCTGGTCAAAAGTCACTGTACATGAAAACCCCCTTCCAGAGGCACCTGGCAAAGCTGGGTGGTGATAGAATAACTTGTGAAAACACAATCATTCCATCCCTGCTGGTTCCCTGTGCTGGGCAGGGGGAGGTGGACAGACAGAATGTGGGGCTCCTGCTGCCTCCTGGGGCTGGCACCCCAGGGTGCTCCTGTCCTGATCCCTGAGCTTGGCAAGAGATCCTTTCTTCCTGGCTGCAGTCTCTGGTTATCATCCATCTCAATTCCAGCTCCATCCCTGGGATCCTCCTTGCTCTCACAACGATTTTTGGACAAGCCAGAGTGGACGTGTGTGGCTGTTGAACCGATAGCGGAACGAAGGGACACACGAATCTTGAGAGAATGCTGAGTGAATTTATTTAATTAATAACAGATTTATAGACATGTGAGAGTTTATTACATTTATATACATTCGGATTGCCTGAGATCAATCCACCCCTCAGGATTGACTGGGCAGAGCTCTGACTGCCTGTTTCCAAAAGCCACTCTCAGTAACATGGAACTTATCTTATAATTAGTAAACTTCAGTAGAAGAAAAAAAAAATTCCCATGAGAAAGAGTCTGTGCTGTCACAGACGTGCATGACACCTTGACCTGCGACAGCCCCTTCTGCAACTGAGAGATGGGGTTAGCAAAGAGCAAATGTGAGCAGTAGAGCAGCACAACTGCTTTGCTCCAGAGCTCAGCCTTGGCTGGGACGTGACCTTTGTCCAGAGACCTCACCAGTGGACTCTGAATGCTTGGGAGTTTTCTCAGTGTCTGCAAAATTTCTTGGGTTAATTTAAAGTCTGATTTGTCCCTCAGTCACAAAGGCATGTCACTTTTTTCCCCCTCCTTCATCCATGACTAGATCAGGCTGCCTTGTGTATGGTTTGTATCATGTACCTGTACAGCTTTTTAAAATTTTATTTAATGTTTGTACTAATGATTTTAATCATGGAGGTTTTTGCTTTGGAAATGGAAGGCCTGTAGCTTTCACAGCACAGATGGGAGATAAAAGCACCATAATCACAGAGTGGGATCAATGAGACTTTTTCCAGGAAGATGCTAAAGGCATTATTTGGCATTAACAAAGAAAGGGATAATTAGAAAATAGGCAGAGAAGGCTTTATTCCTGTAATTAATTTCAAAATTGGAAGTTCCCTAGTGCTCTTCTGTTCAAAAGTGACAGCATATGAGCCATTGCAGAGGAGATATGTATTAATCATAAATCAGAAACAAGGAGGAAATTGAAACCTGTGTTTCCACTGACTTTAAAAAGAAAAAAATGCTGCCTGGACTTAATGTGTATTCTGTCTGTATGTGAAGAAAAAACAATTATAAATAGTTATTGACACATTACATGAAAGGCAAGAGGAGGATGTAGCCAAACTTGGTTTCCTGGGAGACTGGGCAGTCCTCTCCATAGAAAAAATAATACTCAGGAGACACTTTGATAGATTGAGGCTGTGCCTATGTTTGCAGCTGCTTTTTTCTGCACTAATTTCCTGCAATTACTATCAGCCCGACTGATGGCCACAGTGATGAAAGAAGTGTTCAGCAAACTTCCTCAGCCTCCCTTCGTTTTAACACTGTCAAAACTGTTTCTGAACAAGAATAAGCGGATCTGCTTTGGGAATGCCAGCAGCCAGAGCTGTGTGGCTTACAGCCTTGCTCCCATCTGGATCTTCAGCTTTTTAACAGGCAAACTGAACATCTTTCCCAGGGGTAAAATTGAAAATTAGCAAAGGAAAAAGGCATGCACAGCTTTCTGTACAGTTTTTCCCCCTTCTGTCCCCTACTCCGTGGCTGTTGTCCCCATCACCATGTCCACAGTTGTGACATGATTTGGTGCAAACTGCCCAGCTGGTGAAGGCACCAGCCTCGTTAAAAGGGGTGGAGTTGGAGAGCCCTAGCACTGGGGTTTTTACTCAGAAACACTGGATCCCCTCAAGACAGTTGATGCTGCACACAGAGTCACATACTTATTTTTTATTTTATATTTTTTAATATGGACAGCTTTAGGTTAGGTTTTTTATTGTCATCTGGGTTGAACTGATATTGTTGGCTTGGTATCATGGGTGGCTTGGCTGATGTCTGGTGTAGGTGAACATAAGGTTCATGGTTCCTCCTCACACCGTGAGGAATTCACAGCCTGCACACCCCTGGCAAGTTCCCAAATTGTGTAATTTTGGGGTTGACTGCAGAACAATTGTGCCTTCAGCTGCAATGTAGCATATATGTATTTATACCTGCCATCATTCACATGGCAAAATTTTGCATGTGCACATGCACTCACATGCTCTCTTCGTAATGATTTTCTCACTTATTTGCTCATGGGGTTGGTTAGATCTCTTTGCTTACATTCCTCTCCAGCTTTCTCTAGCTCTAGACCTTCAGGCAGGTGAACTTGGCATCTCACTTTACAATTGGACGAAAAAATGCATAAAGGTAAGAAGCTCACAAACAGATTCCATATGGTTTTATTCTTGAAGAGTTCATTCAAGGACAATACTTCTTTTAGGTCCCATTCCTAAAGTTTCTTTGCTTAAAGCAGAGAAATATGTACACAAGCTTATCACAGAGCTATACCCAGCATTTCACAATGTGCAGTTGGCATTTGCTGATGGCAGCACTGGAGGAGCGCTCTGTGTTTCCCAGTGCATGGAGAGAGTGTTTGAAACAACAGTTTCCTTTTCTATTACTTGTTAATTTCCATATTCTGTTCTCATTGCATGAGCTCCAACACTTCGCTCTCAAGCAAGTGATGCTATTTAAATTCTCCTGGAAATACTTCTTACACATGCAGGAATTAAAAAAAAAAAAAAGATCTGTATGTCCCTGGCAGAAATATCTCCTGAAACCGCTAATGGTTTTCTTACCCCACAACCATATCCATGGAATGTTCCTCCATTTACCATTCCAAATCACTACAGTGATGGCTTAACTCGAGACAGACATGCAGCTCTTCTCCTTCCAATGAAATGATTTTCTCCTGATGTGTGCCCTTCAGTCCCATTTTTGAGCAAAACCTGGGAAAGCCTCCTTGATCACTGTCAGTAGTTAGTCTTTGGCCAGTGGTTGTAAAGCAAGTCTTCTTTTTCTTTTATTCACTTATCTCTTCACAGAATAAAGTTTATTAACTTTGACAGAAAAAAAATTGTATATTTTAATTGTATGAATCCTTTTAGAAAGCAGCACTAATTATTTTTGATTTATAATTATAAATCAAGTCTGTAGAAAGGCATACATATGAATGTCAAGTACCTAAAATATCTTAAGAAAATACAGAATAAGACAAAGTAAAAAAGGCTCCAAAATGACAATTTTCCAGAACATTTAGATTTCATACTAACACAGGCAAAAATACTTGCTTAGAATGCAACTTGAAGATGTGACAGGACACAATGTCATCCTTCTACAGCCCACGTAAGATATGTTATGATGCACTGCAGTCACTGCAAAACAAAAAACTTGGAAGACAACTTAGTAATACCTTGATTAATGCAAATTTTATGAAACATTCAAAAGGATATTAACATGTACTCAAATTTCACCCCTCGTTGGCAAATGTAAATGTAACATTTGGCTAAATAATTGTAAAAACTTCCACATTCAAAACCTTTCAGTAGTTGATTAGACTGCGGAATTAACTTTTGTGTAAATCTTCTTGAACTTTTTGATTAGCTTCCCAATTGTCACTGGGAATTTATCATAAAAATTACAGTAGCAAGCTTAAAATTATTTGAACATCTCTAGAGCTAAGAGTCAACTAAATTGAAATCTTTTTAGTTATTGCACCGTTCCTGCTCTTTGCTCCTCCAGAAGACAGAGCAACATTTTGGCTTGTCCTAGAAAGGAGTCCAGCTTGACTGCAGGCAATTCCAGCCTATGAAGAGACCTAAAATAGACACCTGGCTCATTCCCAAGCCATAGTTTCCAAGTGAACCAGCTCCCAGCTCAGCCTCAGCGATCTCTCACTCACACAGAGACAGACTCTGCCGCACCATTCATGCTCAGCAGCGTGTTAGTCCTCAATTAATAACACAGGCTACACCCAGAAACAGGCATTTATTCTCTGTGAATAGGTTTAGCGCAATCTAGATCTCCAAAATGCCCTTTCTTTGTGGAGATAGACCTCATTTGCTCTAATCCCTCAGTTGTGGCTGTCCTACTTAGGCTCTGTTGGACTACTGAAAAATCCTCTCTTTCAGCCCAAGTCATCCCGGCACTGCCCTGGCCGGCAGCACAAGGAAGTTTGTGTGGGAAGCACAGTCCATGGGCTGTCCCAGGGTGCTCCCACCCCATTCAGAAGATCTGACACATCTTCACTGATTATTGGCAAGGTATTTTGGACTTCTGTGCAAGAAAAAAAAAAATTAATTAAATTCGTGGTTTTCTTTGCTGTGAATGGGAAATTAGTTTCTTACCCACTCCTCCTTCCAGACTGGGATATGACTCAGATCCTGATAGTTTAAGGATGATCACAGCCGATACTGGATTTATTTTGTGAGATGTGTTGTAGCTAAATGCTGAGGATAAAATTACCTTCTGCTGCAGTCTGCTGCTGCTGGAAAACAAGCAGGACTTCTTCCTGTAGATTGACTCTTACATAGCTGGAGGTAGATTGCTGTTCATCTGGACTTCAGTCAAATTCACAGTTTTAGGACTTCCCATCTAATGCAATCTAAAATTCTTGTGAAAAAAAACCAAAAAGGAAGATACTTGTGCAACTTTGATAGTGCTGATAACTGAGGGATGTACATCACGGGCAACCATTCCAGAAAGGTTTACATTTCTGCTCGGTTTCAAAATGAAAAATATCACAAGGAAACATGGGGTTATTTGTAGTGCTAACAATGCATATTTTTGAGGGTCTCTGGTTTCCTGTGGCGCCTCATCCTAAGGGCACTTCATTGTGAACGTGCTGGCACACATCCTTTTCCCAAGCCCAAAGCCGCCTGGCAGCTACAGCAGGAAGAATGAAAAGCAACTTTCAACAGTAAATTCTCAACCTATGCAAGATTTGTTGTAAAAATCTACCCGTTTGCTCTCCTGCAGGGATAAATTACTGGTGTCTGGACTATGCTGTAGAAGGAGAAAGATTTCATGACAATCCCTAAGCTTATACTCCAAAGCATGAAGGTTTCTCCTTTATTTTAAAACGTGGGAGTATCTAAAGAAATATTCTCCCCATGTGGACTTAAAATAGTTTTGAAAGCCTTATTTTGTCTCTGACATTGCCTTTAATTTAAATTAAACATACAAACATACATGTTGTAGAAAAAAAAAATTAATAATTATTCATTTTCGGTACCTGACTTAAAATATTTTGCAAGTTCATTGATTTTTCAGACGGCTGGAACTGAGCACAGTCTGAACACCAGGTATCTCCTGAGGCGTTTCAAATATTATATCCCAAAGCAGAGCACTCACTAGTGTTGTTTGCTTTTGAAAATCTTGACTGTGGGTGACATTTCTGTTGGCTAGATCCCTTAACTCCAGGTAATACACAGCAGAAATGAACTGCCCCTCTGTACACATGCTCATGCCTTTTTAAAATGATATTTTAAATGTAAATAGCTCCCTGAATACTCGAGGTTCAATCAGCACACAGTCCTTTTATGTAGGAAGCCTCAAGATGGCACTCTTGAACTGCAGAGTTTTTCAGGGAGGCTGATGATTAATTTCTTGCAAGGGAAAAGAAAAAAAAGGAAATTCAATGGTGAGTGTGAACCTGTGCAGGAATAACCAAAGGAAATATCAAGTAGAACAGCAATATAAGACTAAGGCATGAAAATCTATCAGAACTCACATGGCAAAATGTACTTGAAAGCATGGGTTGTGATAAAAATTAGGGTTGATAAAATTTTGTGAACAAATCCAAAGTTTTTTGAAGCTTCATCCTGTTTTTTATCTTGCTCATCATCCTTTATTCACTACTTCCTTTTCTCTCACTGAAAGTGTGTTGATGTTACCTCGTGAATTCCTGGAGCTGGCTGAGGTGATGCTCGTATTTGGTACAGATGTGAGGCAGAACACACTTTTGTAGGGTATTTATGCCAGTGGGATGTGAATCAGGGATGGTGAGCAGGGAAAAGCCTGGCTCAAGCTTTGGTCTACAGACCACACACGGAATTCTGTGGTCTGTGGAGGCTCTGCCTCTCAGTTCCTCCTTCCATCTCCCCCCTCCATGGAACAGAAGCTGTGTGACAAGAGACCCTGATGGCTCCTCCTGCTGTTCCCACTTTCTCCTGCAGCACAGGGACAGAGGGAGGAGGCCTTGATGTCCCCGAGCTCGGAGAGGGAGGAAGGACACCTACCTACCCTTCATTTGGGTGCTGCAGAACTCACCTACTCTTCAGACCTTGTAGCATCATTCCCTGCAACTCCCCCTGGTTCCTGTGTGGGAATCCTGCATGGGACTGTGCCAGCACTGCCTGGGGCTTGGCCAGGGCTGCTGTGCTCTGGCTCCCAGGCAGTTCTGGAGCAGCTGGCTCCAGCCAGGCACTGTGGTGGCTGGGGAGATGCTGGCACCAGCAGGTCTTCAGCCCTGTCCCGTGGGGTAAGGGGCACTCAGACTTGTGTGAAAGAGGAGCTGGGAAGTGGGGCATCAGTTCCCAGGCCTCCTAGAGACTTTCTCTCCCACTTCCTCTTGTTCCTCCTCTTCCTCCATAAGAGGAAGTTTTGTGGGAATCAGGGAGATGCAACAGGAAGCAGCTGTGGCAGGGAGGAGGAAGACCATGGTGGACCTACCCTGGCTTACAAAGACTTTTTGGTGCTTTTCTCCCGTGACATTTGCCTTCCTTCCCTCAGCAGTTTTCCTCAGGTGTTGCTTCTCTCCCTGTTGGCTTTGGTGACAGTGTCCTGGCAGGTCGGGGTCACAGCTGGCACCATCCCAGCCCAGCAGCCAGACTGCCTTGTCGCCACGTTGGAGCCACCACGCCGGAGCCAGCTGTGGCTCACTGTTACAAAATCATCTGCTGATTCATCCTTCCCTTGCTTGCCTAAGTGAAATCACGCCTGCCTTTAAAAATCTCATTGCAGCATTACATGACACATTTATCCACTTCTTTCACTGTCATGAACTGCTTCAGATAAGCAGCTGTGAGGATTTTGGGAAAGATAATGTGGGTTTTTTTCCTTTGCTCCAGGGCCTCTGAAATAGGCATTACTTCTTCTCTGCTTGCTGATACAAATACGAATCTGTTGAATCACTGAGCTTGTTCCTGGAGATGCTGGAAACTCGCCTTCTCCATTGCAATGTGGAGTCAGACAGATCTCCCTGGGCCAGGGCTGGTTTTGGGACCAGCACTGTGAGGATTTTCAGTTGCTATGCCAAGATTGGAGGCATTATTTAGTTGATTTAGTTGCACCCTATTTTGCAGAGCCAGTGTCATGCACTGAATCCTTGTCTAAGCCAGACTCTGGCACAACAGGGAGATTAACTACCCAAAGCAAGAGCCTGATGAGTGATGGATTTTAGAGATGGACAGACAGGTAAAAAATGAGTGGAATTTTATTTAAGTTGAGCCAAACCACAAAAGTTTTTTTTGTTTGTTTTGGGTTTTTTTCTTTGTTTGGGGTTTGTTTTTTGTTTGTTTGTTTGTTTTGGTTTTTTGGGTTTTTTTCCCCCTTTTTACTACATTTTGATCAATGTGAGTTTTGGTTTTGCTTCTGATTTCATTACTTTTTTTATTCAGTGTTGGTTTTGATTCTGATTCATCTGACACTTTAAACATATTTTTGCTTTATAAAATAGAAAATTCCTTTTTAATTGAGAAAAACCTGTATAAGTTGAAGGTTCTGATGTTCCCCAAACTTGACAAGAAGAAAGCTGCTTTTTCAGAAGTAAAGCATTTCAATCTCACTTTAAGAAGAATACTACCTAATTTTTTTCTTTAGGAAAACCTACTTGCCAATCATGACAAATCCTATTTACTTCATTTTGTGATGATTATTAAAACAGTACTGAAACCATGCTTTGGTAAGTGATATACTACTGCACCTTGGTTTTTCAAACACAGCCATGCCATGGGATGAGAAGACAGTTTAGGACTTGGTGTTGCATCTCTCCTTTTGAGGTGCTGCACCTCTCATTTTCCTGTGGCTTTCTTCTGTCATTTGAATTACTTTATGTGCCTGGTCCTGTGACATCTCTATAAGGTTTGCTACAGCTTAAGTAGATCCTCAAAAGCACTAAAAGCTGTGTAGAACTCATGTAAATGCACAATTCATTGGTTCAGAAGGTACAAATAAAGACATTTAACAGCCTACAACATGTAAAGCATCATTTTTCTATCATTCCTGTTACACTGGTCATTTTCAGACCTCAAATATTTACATACCTCCTGTTTCTTTCTGATGTGAATAAATTCCAATTTTTTTTCCCACATATAACACCCCCTAAAAATGAAAACAGTCTTTGAGCTTTGTAATAGAATTTTTTACTTTCTTAGCTGCAAGATGAAAACTAATGCTCCCCTCTGTCTCTAGTTGGAATACTGATGTACAGAACTTCTCACTGGAAGACATGGCAGATATTTTTAAATCATGCCTGCTCTTTAATGTGGAGAGCCATCTCTGGGAAAAGTTTGAAAGATCAAGCCCACGGTCATCATTTAGTCAAACTGCATAATTCTTAGGTCTTTTAATCTTTTCTCATAAATCAATCCTCCAATCCCCTTAGTTGTATTTGTTGCTCATCTCTGAATTCCTTCCAATTTTGCAATTTACATTATAATTAGAGCTTAGTGAAACTGATGAGAAAGTGATTTTTGGGGCCAATTTTTATGCTGCTTGTAAATATTCAAAATCTTGCTTTCCACAGGCTCGTGAGGGCCCCCCGAACTGCGTGACAATGGCAGGGACCTGAGGAACACCCACTCCTGGGGCAAGGACAGATGTTTTGCCAGATTCTCCCACTGTGGCTTGCCACTAATTAGTATTCATCATCCCATTGATTTCCGTGGGACTGTAACTGCCTAGAGCACAGCTCACAGTGAATAAGGACGGGAGGATCTGCCCCAGCCTGCACCCAGGATCACTAAATCACTCCCTGATTCCACTCAAGGTGAGCAGTTGGGTGCAGGCAGGGCACGGGTTGGGATTGGGCTCTTCGGGGGAACAAAAGGCATCAGGCAGAGATGTTCTCTGAAGGAATGCCTGTGCTGGTGGAAGACAGTGCTGGGCAAAGCACCTCCCCTGGGTGGTTTTGGCTGCCATACCGTGCTCTGCAGGCAGCTGGGACAAATGGTGGAGTTAGAGCCTGCAGCCCGTGACTGCTGTCCCTTGGATCTGCCACGGCTCCGCTCACCTCTGCTCCATGTGACCACGGTTTGGAAGAGTAGTTACACCCAAATCCAGAGGCACTGAAGGTGGTTTGCCAACGGGAGGCCTGCAGAAGATGTACAACTGGCAGAGGAGCAGCCACTGCCACCACAGCCGCCTCCCCTGCTGCTCTGCCTGGCTGCAGGACATCTGCCCACGGCCAGAGCTTGCCCTGGCACTGAGCGCACCCTTCGTGCTGGGGAGAGAATGTGGCCACCACAAAGACCTGATGGATTTTACCTTTCTCATCCAGCACAGCCCACTGGGGGGTGTGCCTGTCCACGGCTGCAGGGGTGGCTCAGGGTAAGGCCATCTGTGAGCCTTTGTAGAAGCAGTCTGAGCACAGAGTCCTTGCTGTCCCTTTCAGATCAGCTGCCATTTACGCCTCTCGAGGACCCAGAATTGGTTTCTCATCCTCTTTTTCAACCTGAAGTTCTTGTCTTCTTATGTGATTGCTACAGAGGATTGGAAATATGCCCCACTGGCAACAGGCTGACCACTCCTGGGAGAGTCTTAGCTCAAATGCAAGCTAGAGAATAACCATTAGAAAATAAATAGCTGAACCCCAGCCCACCTGTTTTCTAACCATAGCCATACTAGCCATACCATCCTCTTGGTTCTGCCTCCGAGTGCACAAATGAGAAGCCACCAGTGCATGTTTTGAGTCGCAGTCCCACACGTCAACCAGAACCTTTAAAGGGAGGATATTCAGACCCTCAGAACAGATTCCTCCAGTATGCACCTTTGTAACCTCTTCCACCAAAAGAATTTCTTCTTCTCTACACAAGATGCAGAAGCTTGCAGAGATCCTCCCTCAACAGGGTAGGCATATGGAAAATGGCAGTCAAAATAATGACTGCAAAGTTAAATTTTCAGGTTTTTAAGTCCTTTATCAATTTTGTTTGCCCTTCAGTAGAAAGACTTGAATTCACAAAGCTGTTTGCCGGTGCGCTGATGAATTTAAAGAGGTGGTTTAGATGAAGAAAGTGTGAGCTGGCAAATCACTCACCTCTGTTGTTATTTTTTTCCCAAGGACTAGAATTAGTACAGGTACTTTCTGGACTGAACCAAGGTGCCATATTAACAACTGCAAAATTACTGGAAGCAACTTTGGAAATAGCCCATACATGCCAATTTGCTGTAGCTGTGCCTTTCTCCTGAGGGACTGTCTTAATCTCTGGAAACTCCGCTTTCATATGACAACACAGACAGGGTTGCAGGTGCTGGGGAAGGAAAACCTCAAAAATGAGGATTTAAGGTAAGCAAGGCAGATATGAGTCTGCAGAAAACTGGGACCATAGCTCCATGACATGTGAAGTGTTCCTGAGGCTGATCCTGAAAATTCAGTGTAAATCACTGTGGTGTTCCTGTAAAAAGGAAAGAGGATAATGCCAGATATCCCCATTTCAATACCAGGCACATCATTTCTGGTGGCACAAATCAGTAACATTTAGAAGGAGACATGATTTTTACTCTGCCATGTTCAGGGTCAGGAAGAGACAGAGCTCAAGAAGCCTGAGATGCACCTTGACATTCAAGAAGAGCAGATCTGTTGGTAAGAACTGGGTCTTTCACAGGATATTATGGCTGAATATGGCTGAGTCTTACATCCCCTCTGGTTCCACCTCTCCAGGCAGAACTGTCTCTCTCAAATCAGCCAGTCCATAGATCAGCATAGTTATAACGTCAAAGCAAAACTGGGAGATCTGAGCAGCTCAAACCATGACGTGACAAATTTTTATCAGGTGAAGAGTCTACTGCAAACGATGTGCCACCTCAGCACGCCCAGCTGGAGGCCAGTGGTGGACTGATACGCAATGTTTGAACACACTGAATACTGAAGCCTTTGAAATTGTGAAAAGGTCTTGAGAAGCCCCTGGCCAGCAGCTCAAACCACAGAATCACAAAATGGTTGAGGTTGGAGGGGACATGGAGGTCATCTGGTCCAATCCTTCTGCTCAAGCAGGGTTACCTAGAGCCAGTTGTCCAGGACCATGTCCAGGCAACTTTTGAATATCTCTAAGGATGGAGACTCCACAACACCTCTGGGAAACCTGTGCCAGTGCTCTGTGACCCCCATACTGAAAAAGTGTTTCCTGGTGCTCAGGCAGAACCTCCTGTGTTTCAGTTTGTGCCCACTGCCCTGGTCCTGTCACTGGACATCACAGAGAAGAGCCTGGCGCTGTCCTCTTTTCACCCTCCCTTTGGGTATTTGTATACACTGATGAGATCCCCTCTGAGCTTTCTTATCTCCAGGCTGTCTCTCAGTCTTTCCCCACAGAAGAAATACTCCAGTTCCTTGCTATTCCAACATCCTTGTTGTGGCTTTTTGCTGAAGGGTCTCCAGTATGCCCAATGCTGAGGAGAGTGGGAGGATCAGCTCTCTCCACCTGCTGGCAGTGCTTTTGCCAGTGCAGCCCAGGATCCCTTTAGCTGCCTTTGCTGAAGGACATGTTGCTGGCTTATCTTCAGCTTAGTGTTCACTAAGACCCCTGGGCCCTCTCTGTAAAGCTGTTCCACCTACACTTCACGTCACTGATCACCATCCTTCAGGACAGACTGTTCAGCAAGATTTTAGTGCACCTCGCTGTCTGCTCGTCCAGTCCACACTTTAACAACCTGACTATAAGGATTTATGTGGGAGAATGTCAAAATCCCTACTGAAGTCTGGGCCATGTCCACTGCTCTCCCCTCACCTACCAGGCCAGTCATTTCATATTGAACAGAAGTTCAACCATTCCTTCCCCTTGGTGAAGCCACTCCTGGTGACTTTCTTGTCCTTCACGTGCCTGGAAATGGTCTATGGAATTAGCTGCCTTACCAAGAATGGAGATGAGGCTGATTGACTGGAGTTCCCTGGGTCCTCCTTGTACAGGCAAATAGTTGCTTAGATTTGTAGACAATCACCTTTTTTAGGCCTAAAAATACCAGTGTTTCTAACTGTGTTCACTGGGAACAGGAATTAGACTGAGGCATGTCGACCAAACCAGTCCTGTGTGGTGTCTCTAGAATCTCCCCAGAACATGAGGCTCCTAAACAGGTACATTCAGCATCTTGCTACTTGGTGTAGCTTACAGTCCAAACACAGAGCATGGGAGTGGGGTGGAGGCAGAGAGCAGTGAATTGAAGTGCTTTCCAAGAGGTAATGTTAGAGGGTCTGTGGAAAAGTTGCAGTGGGAACTCAGGGACAGGGCTGAAAATGCTAAAAACAACAGCATTGGCACTGAGCAAAGACTTTATCTCTGATTTTTTTCTCCCTGTGTGGTACAGAGACACCAATGCTGAAAGAGTTGTCTCAAAACCAGCTTTTCAAATGTGGGAAACTGGCATCCTAACTGTGCTTGCAGTGCTGTTGGCAGGTATGCCCTGTGTCTCTTGCCCAACTATCCATCTGCACAAACTAAAAGAGTGGGAGAGAGCTTAGGAGTTACAAGGTGGGTTTTGACAACTTTCCTTGTTGTGGACATAGGAAATAATGGAAGGGAAGCTTCCCTGGGACAGATCACTGTTACAGATTTGATGTTGAAAGGTCTGCTACACTCTGTGCTTTATCAAAGGTCTCTTCAGGGGGTACCCAGTTCTTATATCACCTTTGGGGAATCAGCTACCACAGCTGGGACATCCCTGACCTTTTTCTGACCAACTCCTACAACCTGAGCTTGACTAGAGAGGAGGCCCCAAGAGATCAAAAACTGCTTGCAAACTTTTGCATTCAAATATAAAAATTGGGAACTACTCTTGCTCTCTCAACCCTTTTC
The DNA here is from genome assembly GCA_013397795.1 of Orthonyx spaldingii. NCBI lineage: Eukaryota > Metazoa > Chordata > Aves > Passeriformes > Orthonychidae > Orthonyx > Orthonyx spaldingii. The sequence goes on along the minus strand of VZTJ01001761.1, from coordinate 1,306,671 downwards.
CCCAAAAATGAGTTATTCCCAGGTATTTTTTAGTTTTTATACACTACTCCTCAGAGGTAGGTTCTTTTCTTCACATGCTGCTTAACTCTTACAAGGTCAGATCACCCATGTGTCCACATGTGCTGGCTCTGACACTGACCACTCCCTTCCCCGTCAGAGGATGGTGGGAGCTGCTTCCCCCTGCCCCAGGTCAGAGTGAACTTAGACAATTGTGGAGTTCAGAGGAGGACAGGGGATCAGGACCTGCTGCTGCTGCTGGAGAAGCCAGTGTTATTGAAATGGCAGATTAAAAGCAAGAGGATGACTTTTTCTCTCTCTCATGCTGTCTTGTTTTCTTCCAGCTCAAGCTCTGCTGTGTGGCTAATCAAGGGAGGCAGTAGCAGAGAGATCATCTGAACAAACAGAGCCCAGTATTTGATTTGGATGATGATAGTGAAAATGCCTTATCTTGCTTTAGTGGCCAAGTGACCAACCCCTACTGCCCAGCCTTCTGTGCACCACGGACCGGCCACCGAGTGCGGCTGTGCTCAGAGTCACGGCAGAGGGGAGCTCCGGAGGGGAGAGGATGAGTGTATGTGTGTGTGTTTGCCTGCAGGCAATGAGGGAATGAGCCTGGAAAGAGCTCCTGCAGCGAACGGGGGAGTTTCTGTTTCTGGCAAAAAGTTTGGATTCTTCGCCAAAGCTTGTCACCACCTCCCAAAGCACCGGCCTGCTCTCTCTCCCATGCTGGTATTTGGCTCCTGCCTTCTCTCCTCAGCTGCCGAGAAGTCCCCCTGGTTTTGGCAAAGGAGAGGAAGCCCTGGCTGGGCTGGAGAAGCCCTGGAGAGGAAGCTTGGCACCCTCCTGAACTGGAAGAGAAGTTGCTCAGGTGTCCAGGGTTCTTTGTATCTCTCAGCCCTGCTGCCACACACCCTGCCACAGGGCTCCTCGGTTCCCATGGGAATGTGAACACCTCCTTGGGTGTTTAAAACCATTTCATTCTGGCCAGAGCTGGTGTCTGCTCAGCTGCTGTCAGCAGCCCCTGGCCAAGAGGTGCAGGAGCTGCTCAGGAGCAGAACTTGAGGGCGATGGATGAGCTGAGGGCAGCGCAGGCTGAAAGTGCTGCTCAGCCCTTGGAGGCAGGATCTGAGGGGATGAGGGAGCCAGTTCGAGCTATGCAAACAGGAGGGAACAACTTTCAGTGTTTAAAATGTACTTAACCTTAGAAGTATGTATATAGACCATTCTGAATTGTCCTGAGAACTGGATGGAGTTCTGGCTGAGGTTTTTTTTTTTTTTTATGGTAGGAGCTACCATAAGGTAGGATAAGTTATACGTGTGTACACTGTCTTCCTTTAGAAAGGACCAAATATGGCCTTGGAGAATGAATATATTTTGTATTAGTAAATTAAGTGGTATTTTTCCCTTTCAAGTATGTTTTCCTAACCTCTGCCCCCTCTGTCCCTAGCACATTAACGCATTGATTTTAGCTATTTCAAAACTTATGTATGCATAGATATGGACGTTTTCTCTCTCCTTTTCTCCTTTTGTCATTTGGTAATATCAGAGTTCCTCTGCGTGAAAGTCCTCTGGGAGACATTCCAGGAGGAATGAAGGTGCTTCAATCAAACCAAGAAGTGAATGCAAATAACATTTTGAACAGAGTAGAGTTGTCCCGTAGAAACAATGATTTCCCTCCCTGCATGTATCTTGGAAAAACTGATCTGTGCTCTACACGCAGGGATGTGATATCAGATATTTGAAGTTACATATTATTAGGTTGGGGTTTTTTTCCCTTTGTTTTATGGAGAAGAGGTATTCCTCATGGAAAATTTTCAGAGGAGAGATCAATACAGAGAATGAATTGCTTGTTGTTAGTTCTGAACTGCAAACCTGGAGACAGTCCATTTTTGTACTCCAGGGTGCTCTAACAAGCATCATGGCTGAATCATAATAAACATTTGATTTTCCTATCAAAAACACATGTACCCACACAAACAAACATATTTCACTCTACTTTCAGTGTCTTCGACAGCATAAAATTTAAATACCTGAGGCAATTTATAAAGCAGATATAATGCAAAATCCATAGCCAGACCACTAGAATTCAAATCTCTAAGCCTTTCAGAAACAGAAAAAAACCAGTCAACATGCAGTTGCATAAATGCTCCATTATCTGCTTTCCTTATATTCAGAAAGAATTCATAAAAAATCCCCTGCCATCTGCTATATCCCCACCTATAAGGCATGCTTGCAAATTCTTTTGATGTGCAGATCATTAATCGGGATTAAATTTTCATATATGCATGCCAGTCTCTACTTCTCATTCTGCTTCCATGCTCCTGCTTAGGTACCAGGTGTGCCAGTTGGTGGAGGCTGCTTTTCTGATGCTCACTCGTGTGGGGATGGCTGTGGAAGCACTGGAAGAGCACTGTCTCCATTCACACCCACTCAAGGCTGGTGGAGGTTATCACTTCCCCAAAAAAGCTTGGCTGGAGCTGATCTGCCTGCCCAGAGTTGGGGAATCCTGGCAGGTTCCTGCTGCTCCTTTAGCAAGGGCTTGCTTCAGTTTCCACTTTCTCTGGAAGAAATATACATATCAATAAGTGCACTAACTAGCTATTAGTTGGTGTTGAATCATACTGAATCATTTTCCCAAGAAGTACAAGAAAAATTACTTCTATTATGATGAAAAGCTCCATTATTTAGACCAGCCTGAATTAAAGCAGCCTGCTGGCCAGGACTGTGTATTTCTCTGCTGCAAACACCACTCATATTTGCAGCTCTGTTTTGCCATGGGAACCTCTTCATTTTGATCTTTTTAAAAAAGTTTTTACTTGCTCAGCTTGCAGGTACAGAAAGGGGAGGACTGCAATCCACAAGGGTGCAAACACTTGCTGCTCGTTTCTAAATCTTACCTAGGCAGAAGCTTTTTGCTTAAAAGCATCTGAAACCTGACATTTCAAAGCAGAGTCTTTTGTAAACCGGAGCGAACTGAAGCTGTTAGACTTGCAATCTGGAAGCTGCTAAATCTACAGGGGATGTACTTCTCTGGTTTGCATTCCCAGATTTACAGGCAGTCCTCAGAGAGAGAACTGGATTGAACCACTGAGGGTGACGGCAGCAGCACCTAGAGATCCTCAGTACTAACACAAGGTCATTGAAAGTCCTTAGGGTTACAGTGCAAACAGATGAAGAAAGGAGAAAGACTGATGTAGAGAAATGAAGTTTTTTTCCTCAAGATGATGCCAAACCTTGGTAGCAGAGCCAGGTTTTAATCCCAGGTTTTGAGATTTCTAACCCAGTGTCCAATGATGTGTCCTGCTGCCCCCCAACACTTGTGGAATATGTTTCTTTCTACATCTGCATCTCCCTCTCTCTGCCTATACAGACACATTTATGTTTAATATACAGACAGAGTTCTCTGTATAGATGCATAATTCTCTATTCATTTACTAATTCATCATACATACCACATCCCAAACAATGTAAATATTTAAAATACTTCATTTGAAATGCTATCTGTTTATTTTTCTCTTTTAGAAATATCCAGAATGTCACACACTTTTCCTTCCTGTTTTGGAAAGGAATCCTTTCTTGCCTGCAGAGAAAGAGGCAGCGATATTGAAATTTCCACAAAGAGAGTTTGTCCCCTGAGTGTTCTTGCAGGCATTTGTGCTGAAGAGATGTTAGCATAAGCAGCATTTTACGTGAAATATATTCCCGTTGCTGCTTGATGCTTGTGATGCTGCAGCTCCCCACGTTTGCTGGCCCTCCAAGGAACCCTACAGCACAAATAAGAAACCCAGGACTTAACATTTAGATTTTTTTTCAAGCAAAAGAAGTAACACTTCAAGTTTTTTCTTTTATATGCATAAAGATTTGCTTTGGGATCACTTTAAACAAGTTTTTTAGTCCTGTGTGGCCAGAGTAGCCTTTGCTGTGGTGAGGACAGAGGCAGGTTGGTGCTGACCCCCACCCCTGTGCTATCCTAAGTACAAACCCTCTCAAATACCTCACTGGGGGGTGAGCCATCATCCCAAAAGGAGCAGGAGGCTTTTTCATTGTGCCTGGCAGTCAGAAGCTCCCCTTCCAGGGGCAGGGGCATCCGAAGCTGGGACATAATCCCTCACTGACAGCAGAGCGCTTCCCAGGTGACCCCGGCTGTTATGTAAATGCTGATTTTTATTGCTGTGGGCACGGGAAGAGATTAACCACCCCAGCTGGCAAGGGATTTGAAGTGAAGCCTCCTTCCCCACCTCTGATCTCAGATCAAAAGCTCCAGCCCTGCCTGCCACACCCTGCTCCTGCTGGAGGGCAGTGCCAGGGGCACCCAGATGGCAGGGCCACCACAGGGACCCGGCTCTCGCAGGACACTGCCGGCTCTTGCAGACACCTGCTGTGGGTGTGGAGGAGGAGGAAGAACAGGAGAAGGAGGAGGAGGAGTAGGAGGAGGTGGAGGAGGTGGGAAAGGGAGGGAAGAAGGACAGAAAACACCATACCAGGACATGCTTTGCACAGATGTTAAAACCCAGGAGCATCTTTACTAATTGCGGCAAACTTGGCAGAAATTAAGCCTAATAGGCCTCCTTCATATGATTGTGTGACTAAACACCAGATGCCCTAAAGGCACAAACTGACAAAGCTGTGGAAATCTTCAATAAAGTGTCTGTGATGCTTCGGAAAGGGAGAGGATGTCACAGGGCAGCCTCCCCAGAAGACATCCCCTGGGGATCAGAAGGATGGGGTGGGGATGGAGGTGCTGGGGGCTGTGTGTTATAAAACCCAGCACCACCAAAATCAAATTTTATGACAAAGATGCGCATGAGAGCGCATTTTCATGAAACCATAATTTTTCTGGAAAAGTGGCAAAGCTCCAAATACTTCCTTCCTATTTTGCTCTCCCAGCACAGCGCTTCTGTCCGCTGTCGTGAAGAGAACCGGATACTTTGCAAACGGCCTTGGTGCATCATGGGATTTATCCAAGAGTGTTGTAAACCACATGGCCCTTCTCTCTCCAGCCTTATCTCTGAAAAGTCTCAAGAGACATCTTATTTTTATGACTGCTCAAGGACTGTAAGCCCGAGGAGCTGCTTTTGGGAATGCATACGATCCCTGTCACATCAAATGACTGCATCGTAATGTCAGTGCTGTCTGTGCAACGTAAAGTAGCTGCTGAGTCCCTGCTCTTCATCTGCAGTTCCCCAAAATCCAGGATTTTGGGTCTGAAATTCCTATTTCAGTATTTTCCGTAATTTGAGACTGTTTATTAAAAGTTCTAATGTGTGATATTTTACGTCCATGTGTTCTGTGGTCAGGAAAACATATAGCGGTTGCTCTTGAGAAATTTTTATCTACATTTGTGGTTAATGTGCATGATTGCCTGAGGGAACTGCATGGTACTGTGCCAATGATTCTTCTTGTTCCAAAGCACAGTAAAACTTTACAATTTTAAACCATTGGCACAATACCTTTTTAGGTTGTCAGAAATACCAGCTATCAGTTTCAATCAAGTTGCTGCATTTTGTTTTGATCTTTAAATTTACTGCTAGCATGAGAATAGTAATCTGCAATATACCTGCAGGTCAAAATGAAGAAATTAACCTTGTTGGAATGAAACTTTAAGTTACGCTCTGTTTTAACATGCTACAAAATAGAGATTTGAGGTTTTTAAAGGCACAATTTTCTGATGGACAAATTCCGTGGGAAGATGTGTGACTAACATTAATAATCAGAACAAATCTGGGAATTTGAGGATGTTCAGAATAAGAAAATAAGGAAGAGTTGCTGCACATATAAGTGCAAGTTTGAGGGCTTGTGATAACAATTCTGTTTTTCAGAAGATAAAATCAGAAGGTATTTCTCCAGACTGGTTTTGTGAAGCTGACATCTGATTCAGCCTCCTTGACCCGTTGGTGGACCTGAATCTGGTGGAGCACATCACTAAGCGTCAGGGGAGGAAATAAATACTGTTAGTGAAGACATATTCCTCTTTGGTGATGTTCACTGTCAGGCTTTTGAATTTGTCCTGGTTCTCCTTGACAAAGAATTAGCTGACAAAAATGATACTGCAATGTCAAGAGATAACTGGTTGATCTCATCCTCCAAACTACCTCACCTATTTCTCACTGCAAGCTTGGTTACTCACTTCAGACACCCATTTATTTCAGTTTCACAGACCTATATTTTGCTGCCATATGTCCCTGGAAACCTTGACGTCAGAGATGACTACTCTTGTACCTGAGTCCAAATGTTAGAGGTTCATCAAATGTGTCTCTAATGGTTGCTTTTTCCATGCTGCTACGCAGGGTTTTGGTCCCAAATGGAGAGAAATATAACCTAGGAGAGCAGCCTGGGAGGATGACTGGATGACTTCACAGGAATACTTATTTTCTGGAATATGAAAACACACTGGTAGTGTAGGAGAAGCAGTAGGCTGAATGACTGGGGTTTTTTATATTAATGACTAAATGTGCATCACGCCAAAGGTCATTCATTTCATGTACCCCACAACTATGCAAGCCTAAGTCTGCCTGGTGGTGACTGGTGGTGACACTTCTTGTTTGTCTCCATCATCTGGGCTTGTGACTGTGGTGGGAAGGCCTCGGTTCTATGATTTGATTCCTGCTGATGTAATTATTGCACAGCTAATAGTCATGTTTCCCCAGGGGCTGAGGAAATCGCAGTAGATGGGAGAAGTGGCTTCTAGAACAGTCAGCTCTGTAACCCCACCGCTCTGCCTTTCTCACCAACAGGCAGCAGAGTTTGGGTAAGCACATTTCTGGGGAAGGAGCAGGAGGATATTGTACCTGGATTCACACAGAACCTCACAGATTTAAGGCAAGACAGCACAAGGTGAGTTCATTTGTCACCTAAAATAAAAAAAACCCAAAACACCCAAAACAGTCACAATGGTGTTAAAACAGTAAAATTAAAAAGCAGGTCTTTATTGGAAGCTTTCAAGTGCTCCCATGGTCATGGGCACCCCTGGCATCGGCTCTCTACAATTTCTATAAATTTTACAAATTAACGTATCTAACAAATATTGTCAAATTAGAAGAGCAGTTGGTTAGGTAATTTCCCTCTGGGTTCTGCCCCATTGGAGTTGGTCCAGGGGCTTCTTTGCCCCATTTCTTGATGTGTCTTCTCAGATTCTGGTTGGAAAACAAAATGTCCTTTTGGAGGTTCTCTTCTTGAAAACAAGACTAAACAGTATTTCAGGAATATGATAGAAGGTCAGCTTGTGATTCTAAAATCTCAGAGAAAGGGTAGGAAAAATACCAGGAGCTATATAACCATTAACAGTCTACAAAGCTACAAATACATGAAAAATGTATAAAAAGCTAAAATCTTTAGGCATCCCATTCTCTGAAATTGTAATTTCAAAAAAGGAATCCCATGGACACCGAGTCCCTCCAGACAGACCATGACCTGGAAAAGACTTATAAACCCAATGTCTGTATTTGAGAAATTGGAGTGTAGAACTTATCAGCAAATACTTTTATTAACAAGTTAGGTTTCCTTCCATCTGGCAAACCAGCAGATGCCTGCCTGAATCTATCTGCAGTGTAAAGAAACAACAGCATAAAAGTGACTATTTCACCTTGTGCCGTAACAGCCCTCTGGCAAGAGGTCCCCACGCACCCAGAGAGGATTTGTGAGCAGGTCCTGGTGCACTGGGAGGTGACAGGAGCCACGTGCACAGCAGGCAGCACTGCCACTGCCTTTGGTCACCTGAAGGCACAGACACAGCAGGGCCAGGGCTGCAGGTCACAGTGGCGGTGCCACCACCCACCCAGCCAGGTCAGAGCCCAATCTCTGAATTCCACTGGCTGGAATGAAGCCAACCATGATTTAAGAAACTTGGATGGGAGAGTCCTGTTACAAAATCGTGCCTGCCACAGTCAGTAGGAAGGAAGACTTCTATTACCCAAAGCTAAAAAATCATCCTCTCCCTCTTGCCTTGGAAGCTGTTTCTTTGCTATGAATCCTGGCTCAGTTGAACACCAAATAGCTGTGCTTTTCTTTCCAGTGAAGGAGACTCTTAACAGCACAGACACACTGTAATGTCTACCCCAGAAAATTTGGTTTTTTCTTAACAAAAGTGTCACCTTCTTACACTGGTATTTCAGAACCTTTCTGATGCATAAGAAATAAAAGTTCTTACAGTCGTAGCTGAATTAGGCTGAGTATGGCCTGAGTGAGACTCTGAGCACCTTCTGTGGCCAGATATTTCTATACCTGATTGTGGAGATCCCACCATACAATCTTAAAGATGCACCTTATGTCCTTAAGTCTGGGAAGAGAAGTTATCCTGGAGTTAGGCACTTCCCCTGAAATAACTGTATGGACAAATGGGACCTGAGTGAACCATCCAGGATTTAAAAACAAATAATATCCCACACTAAAATATCCATATTGCATCAATAATTGAATGAAAACAGACTTTAATCAAAGTGTAAATTCTTTTCCTCAGTTGTTCAGAAAAGGTTTGCTTTCCATTTGAATCCTATGCTGTGATAGATTTCATTGCTTTTTTTATTAAAAATGCATTTATTGGAAGTATTTCTATAAGTCTCAGGAGACTTGGCAATCATTTTTATTGGACTGATCAGTTCCACTTGCATAAAAATTGCTTGCTTTGAATTGCCTGTTGCAAGGCATCTTTTTTATATAAACTCTTCTATTGATTCCGACATAAATAATGTAAGGAGTGCTTCAAATCACAAAAAACCATCACTTTGGGAGTTTCTTACCGGAATCCACTACGTACCAGACAACAACAAGCACAAAACCCAATTGCAGCAGTAAGGATCTGTGAAACCATTAGCTTTTAGAAACTTTTCCCTCCTGGTTTTGGCAGCTGCCATTTGTCTGTCAATTACATCCTTAATTTGCACATGTTGCACATGTTTTTGCATTCATGAAACATGAATGGAAAAAAAAAATCCCTTCAGCAGATCTAATGTGTTTAATGAGAGAAAAAGAAAGAAGGAAATGGGGGGGGAAATTACATTCAGCAATTTTACTTTTGTTTTGAACTGTTGTTTTAGGAGGGGGCCTTCTTACCTTATAGGTGTGGCTGCCTTTCTGCTCAAGTTAAGACACAGCTTCATGTTCCCAAGAAAGATCTGTTCTACCACAAACACACCTGTTGCTCTTGGGATAGCTTGGCCAAACTGCAGCTTATCTGGAAATTGTGTCTCTCAGCTGTGGTGGGTTTGCTTCTCAATCTACACTTCCTGCTCCTTCATTCCTGAGTCATCACCAGCAATGGATTTAAGGTTGGTCTCTATTTCTCTTTCCACTGAGACACCTCTTCCATGTATGACCAGCCCACATTTACATTCTACTGACTGTCTGGGGTTTAAGGTTACTTTTGGTTCTCTAAACCCCTGCAGTTAAAAACACACTCTAATTTCCTCAGCTGCCAGTCAGGGCTCACTAACGGGAGCCTAGGAGCAAGGCTGAGCTGGGATTTGCAGAAACAAGGGTGAATTGGTGCAATGGGATCCAGTTTGTAATAGAAATTATTGAAATGGAGGTATAAGCATGAAAGTGTTTTCCAAGGGAGGATGCATCCAGTCCGTCTATGTCGTAAGAGATACAACTGCCATGTGTCTGGGTTTTGTTGATCTTGTCTCATTTTCTGACTGGAAATATCACTCCTTCTGGACTGCTGAACATCGAGAAATTCAGGCCAAATGGACATGTATTTTTCAGATTCTGTCTGGACAGAGTTTCTGGGCAGAGAAAGAAGGCACAGCTGGTAAATCTGAATCCTAAGCAGATGTTCTGCCCAAGCACGGTGAATCCAAGACACTGAAGATGGGTAGAGGCCTGTGAACATGCAGTACCCTGCATGGGCACACGCATTTCTTCTCAGAACATCTCTGGCAGACTTGTGGAAGTCCTAGGAACAGAAGTTGTTGCGACTGTAGGCACTAAAATGGGGTGAAATAAAGATGGAAGAACATTCACTGTGCTGCTCTCCAGCTAAATTATCTCTTTGGTCATGTACTGGCCTTGATTTCCTGCCTTGATTTTACACTAAAACCTGGGGCACACTGCTTGGATGTCCTTTGGCTGCCATGGTGGTGGTCTCCTGTTTGCTGTTGGTCAACAGGAACTGTGGAGCACAACTTGGATGTGTCAAAAACAGTTACATGAGTGCTTTTCTTGCACAAAATGGAAGAAAGTCTAATGTCACAGACATGGTAGGGTTTTGGGTTTATTTTTTTAAATTAAGTTATGCAAATCAACAGGGGGTGCCCATATTTCCTTAGACTGCAGAGGAATGGTTGGAATTTGGTTTTTCCCAAGGGTCTGGGGTTTTTTTGGAAATTAAGAGATAGGAAAAAAGTAAAACAAATGCTCTCACCCATCTGTCAGCAGTCCATTAGCACACAAGTCCTTGGCAGTAGGGAGAGGAAGAGCTTCTACCGTGCTCTGAGGTGGATGGTGGGGCAGAAGCAATGCTGGTTGGCTTGTGGCAGTGGCAATGTGTCATGTCATGTGATGTTGGAGCTACTCCCTCAGCAACAGCCTCTTCAATGCTTCTCTTTCCTCCCTACTTTCTACTGACTGTGATTTCTCTTTGCACACAATGCAGTGGTGTGGAGCAGGTGAGATTCCACATCTCCTGACTATATCTGATTATCTCCCAAAGAGAATGCTACTTTCTGAGAAAACCTCCCCATGTGAGTTTGAAATGCTTTGCAAAACTTGCCTCACTGATACTTTGCTTGTCTCACCAGAAATCTGTTATTATATTCTTGTTTCCTCACACTCTGAGCAGACTCAGGAGAAGCCAGAAAGCAGTGGGGTTGCCCTCTCCAGGCAGCCCTGGCCAGCTTGCCTCCCTAACATGTTTTAATAACACTTTAGATGTCCCTATCCTCGCTGTGGAAAACTGTGAAAAATGGAAAAGTACGATCAGCTTAAATTATGGTCTACAGTGACAGGATGGGGAAAATGAAGCTGGTTTTTCTATTTACATTGTGCTCTGTGGAGACAGCGAAGCTTTACCCAGGCTTGGTTGAATAATGAGCCACTAAACAGAGAGCTGCATATCACTTACCAAACAGCTCCTCACAGAATTCGTGTTAATTATGCCATTCCTTCTGATTAGATTCAGCTGATTTCTCACTCACTCTCACATGGCTCCGCGCAAGGCTCTGTGATGCCTTGTGAGAACAGCAATGACACATCCATGCTGGTACAGTCATTAGATAGCCTGAGAACTCGCACTTCCCGGCATGGTCATTTGCTTGCAAACTGACACCGCTGCCATGCAGGGGAGGATTGTGCTCCTGGAAAAGTTGTGGCCAATCTGCAGCACAGATTGTCAGGGGGGAACGGGCAGAGGGTGAGATCTGCTTCCCAAAGATGTGCACGGCCCCCCGGGGCTGGGGTATGGTTGTGAAGAATTATTCTCATTGCAGATTTGATAATGTGAACTTTGGCAATTAGAGCTTTCTCAGTTTTTTATTTTTCACTCTTTGTCTGCAACTGGGCAGGTGACAGATTCCATGTGGCTGAATGGCCATAATCCTGCACGAAGAAGTAAGGAGGGAATAGGAACACATTTTCCTGGGAACTCGGGCATGGTGGCTGATTCAGGCAACAGAATATAAAGAGAGAATATAAAGAATATAAAAAATTTCATATTTTTAATCACAAAAATATGAAATTAAATATTCAAATGCAGAGTGTTGGATTGGTACCTCCTTCACCTGTTTGCCCAGTAGTTCTGTGTTTTGCATGGCTTATGTTTATTATTTCCCCCTTATGTGATAATGAAATGGCCAAATCTGAAGGGAAGGGAAGGGAAGGGAAGGGAAGGGAAGGGAAGGGAAGG
>VZTJ01001761.1:1184186-1294710 GCA_013397795.1 Orthonyx spaldingii | reverse complement strand
AAGGGAAGGGAAGGGAAGGGCACCCACTGCTTGGAGCTCACTGTGGAGGTGCTGGCAGTCCTGCTGTCCCTGGCTGGGAGCAGCACAGCTGCATCATTGCTGCCCTGCTGGTGAAAATCGAATAGCTTGAGTCTGGTGCCTTGCCCAGGTGGGGCTAAGCTGTTAAAGCCACTGAGCTCTTTGACTTGCACCACTGCAAGCTCAAGGCCCACTGAATCACACTGAGTTGTAAAGTGAAGACAATTCCAAGGTTTTTGTTTCCTCTAACAATGAAGGTTTCACTGGTTACCTCTTCTGAACCTTTCCTGGTGGGCTCCCACCTTGTTGCAGAAGAACAGAAGAGCAGAGCTCAGCTGTGAGCTCAAGGAGAAGGACTGAATTTTGCCAGAGTTCTTTAATTCCCCTGCTCTCCCAGGGTGTGCTGGTGCTTCCTTTAGAGATCCTCCAGGCCTGGGGCTGAGTACCACACTGTATTTTCTGTATGCCTTCAAATAAGTTAGTTTGACATAGCTGAGAAAAGAAAACAGTGGTAGCATTTCGATTTGGTAGCTTTTAATAGCAGATCTTTTATGCTAGCAAGCAAGCACTGATTTCATCTTCTGCCTGTGTACCAACGTTTGTCTCTGTAACACTTCTGCTACAGCACCAGAAATGGTGTTTCTGCATTAAGCAAGGCCCACAAGTGCAGTTGTGAGCCTCTGCTTCACAACACCGCTAAAAATAAAAACATTTGTGGTGCGTACATACTTTGTTTATAATCTCATCACTGTGTATATGGCTTCCATAGCAAACTGTGGGATATATCATCCTGTCTCTTGCAGTGTAGAAATAGTGTATAAAAATCAGATTGAGCCCTTTATTTATAGTTGTCAAGAACCAGATGACAGAAAACATCTTCTGCCTGGAGAATGATTACTGCTGGTGTTTCCTGGGTACCCTCTTCATCAAACAGTGGGAATGTTTCTTGTCTTTAGCATCACATCTGCAATGTTAGAGCCAAGAAAATGTCAATAACTCCGTTATTATGAATCCCTGCTTTCAAGGATTAATAATTTCACACTTACGCACAGGCAAAAGCATCGGAAACTGAAATTTGGCACAAACATTTGTAATCCAAGAGCAAAGCTTAATTCTGCAAAACGATCTCTGCCGTTTTGAGTCTGAGAGAATTCTCAAGGTGCCTGCATTTTATTTTTTTTTTTTCTTTGAGTCAGTTGTTTGGAAATGATACAATCTCACTTGCTATCTGGCAAGAACTCATTTGTATGCCTGAAGCTCTCAGTAGGGAAAAAATTGTGGTTTACTTTGTCATGCTTTCTTGCTTTTCTAATGGCGTTCTCTCTAGATGCCTAGGAGAGAGAGATGGTGAAGTCCAACTGGTACAGTGGAATGCCTCCCTCCCTTCTAAATTGATCCATTCAATATTCCAGCCTCCCCTCATTGTTTAAAACCCCTTTATATGTAGCTGAGTAGCATGTGTAAAGAATATTATGCAGGAAAATTTAATTGCATAAAGAAACCAAAACCCCAAGTATCTCCCCAAGCATTGGAATAAAGGAAGTCTAGTTTACTGTGGGTTTTGTTTGGGTTTGATCAACTTCAGTTTCACTAAGATATGAACTGTAACTGAAATTTTTCCTTATAGCTAGTCATTCATAGTCTCTCCATTTATAGTCTCTCTTTTTCTTTCTCTCCTTCTTGCCCTTTCCTTTCTCCCATGTAGATTTTAATTAGCTTTTTCTCTCTCTGCTTCAATGAATTTGGCTGAAATTTGTATCCTTGACAACTTTTCCCCTCTTCCTGTTAGATTTTTTTTCTTTTAAATTGGTGAACAGGTTCAAAAAGTATTGCCAGCTCTCATAGTTGCACATAATTAAAACAGACAAACCTCATTAGCTTAGAAAAGCAGGTTTAAAAAAGCCCTCTGGCTCTCTCAGCTTTTGTGTGACATTCTCTCTGTTGTCCAAGAATGACTAATAATCTAAGAACCTGCAGTAATAGTGTGAATTTCTCATCAGTCATTGCCCGATGATCTTTGGGCACCTTTGCAAAATGTGAATAAACCAAAGTGCCAAACATAAGGCAAAGTGCCCAGTTTGATTTTATTATGCAACTGGCAAGTTGCTAAATTACAGAAGTGTTGGTGAAGAAAATTTGAACAGATGTTTTTTTTTTCTGGTGATGCACAATTTCATGTCAAAACCTAGGACTTGGTAGCGTTCAGAACACCCATGCTGTTGTTGTTGATGACAAGGGAATACAGGCCAGTTTAGTTTCTTCCAGAGACCTGACACCTCTCCTTTGCATTTCTGGACTGCTGGCTTAAATAATTCACTCATTCCAAAACCACGCACTTGTTTCCTCCCTCAGTCACCAATCCAGGGCATGAACAAACTTCCTGAAGTTATCACTTCATATTTCAGCTTGTAAAACATGGCATTTGAGGCCTTTTGCACAAGCTGCCTTGGCTGCTGCTCCTGCTGTGGGGCCAGGGCATGACGGGTGCCCAGAACACAAAATTCAAGTGGGGGAAGCGTCAGGCATTTGATCTTCCCGTGCTTGCACACAGTGCTGCAATGATCGTCAGTCGAGTGGAATATTAAACATTGCAGGCGAGACAGCCTGAGTGGGAAGTCTGCGGTTTCAGGAGGAGTGCTCTTCATTCTCTTGTTAAAATGATGCAACTGGGTCAGAAACAACCCAAGTCAGTTCGTGATCAATGTGTTAAGGGCAGCCTACTCGAACTCTGACAGAGCAGTTACCTTTCTCCACTTGAGGGAAAGGGCTGATTAAGCTCCTGAGCAACCTGTGCATAGAACATATCTCCTCTTCTCTTCTTCTTTGAAATGGTGCCACATTGGAATTAGAAATATTTCTAAGACCATCAGTTGGATCTGGATTGACCTTTGGACTTCACAGCATGCTGCAAGAGCAACTCAAATATGAAATTTGGGCCAGCCAATCCCAAAAGGGCCCCCTTGTTGCACACCAAACAACAAAGCCACAAACCTGCAATGAGAAGCTGAATATGTGGAGAAGAATGTCAACCTCCATAATATTTGTCTGGTATAGACCTGCATGCCATGCCAGGTCAGTTCTGTAACATTACAGAGAAACCAGAAAGTCACATCAAAGGTGATCTCCAGATAACCTCAGGGGGAAAAGCTTGAAACAAAAACACGAACTGAACAAAGTTCCTGACTACTTTGACTTTGGTCAGAGTACACACATACTGGAGTCTCCTGCTAAGTGGTGACCTCGAAAGGGAAAGTCAAAATATGACATTTGAGTGGTGGGTAGGGTTCAAAACCTACAGCAGGTGCCCTATATGGCCTTTTACATTCCCAGAGAGTGCTTTAAGGGCTATTCTGGTGCTAACTGAAACTCCTCATATGCCTTATACTTTTATTCTGTTGTTAACAGGAACTCTTCATATGCCTAATATTTTTGGTAATGACAAATCCCCTGTTATTATCAGGTCAGGGGAATTTGCCCTGTAAAATTAGCTTTTGCTGCAAGGCTGACAAGACACCTTTAGTATGATCAAGACAGGTTAACTCTAGACCTGGAGAACTGGAAGAAAGTGTAAAAGTCAAGGCAGTTGTTTAATGGCTGGTAAGTAATTTGTGTGTACATCAATGACAGGTAACAGTGCTCATTTCCTCCAGGACTCTTGTAGCACGCTGCGTCCTCTGCTCTTTCTGCAGAAATCACCCCAAAACCTGTGTGAGACATTCTGCTTGGACATTTTTCCCTGCATGAATTATAATGGTATAAAACTGACGGAATAGAGAGGAGCATCGGGACGTCTGTCATTAATGTCCATACCAATAGGACAAGCACTGAAAAGCACCAGTTCCTCAGTAGTGCAGAGAATGAGGGCTGGGTGGATTGTATTTCTGGAACTATTATTACAGAGAGACTTGTAAGAAGGATACACGCTGTGGATGAAATGGGTATGGAATCACAGAGGCTAATGATAGAAAAAGGCCATTTATGTCAACTGCTGTATTTCCCTGCTGCTATAGGATTGTTCCCAATGAGATACAGTGTATTTTTAGTGCTTTGTCCAGTCTGGTTTCATATGTAAATAATAAAGATTGTCATCCATAAAAGATCCTGAAATAGTTTTGTTCTAGTTCTGTCTTTCCTCTTCCTTCCCTCTTCACCTCCTTAATTTCTTACTCAGGCTAAATGAGAACAGGAAAGACAGCCATACATTTTATTCCCCTTTCTGTTCTCTCTTCTTTCTGCTGTTTGACCCTCTTCATAGACAGGATTTATCTGACCTGATTTTTTAAAAATTGCATTTGGACAGTTGAATTTTATATGCTCCTCTATCACAGGGCTCCTCGAAATGCAGTGGCTCAGCTTGACAGGAAACAACCCACTTGCAAAAAACGCTGGAAAACAAGCAATAAACAAGCAGTGATTTCTGCTCAGATAGGAACCGAACTGAATCTTTTGCATTTGCTTTCTTGTGTTCTGTGTCTCACATTATCCTATGAGTTGTCCAGGGTCTACTCACTGCCCACCTGTCCATTATGCACAGCATTCCAGCACAGTGAGCCAGGGTGTGGTTTAGCTTGAAACCAAGGATAGACCGTGCTATGAAAGAACAAGCAATGTGACAATGAAATAAAATCATCTTTTTGGTATAGAAAGAGAGCTGCCCTTTCATATTTGGGGGTACTACCTCCCTTTTTTGAGTTTGCAGCCTTAGACAGTTGCGTCTCAAGTGACATAAACTGGTATGGCACAGCTTTCAGCAAATGAAGTTTTTGGCTTGCAACTGATCTGTGTTAGGAGAGAGACTTGTCCTCAGTGGTTTGTCACTGCACGTGCCAGCAAGTTGAGAGGCTGAGGGAGCTACAGCTGAGGCGATGTTGTCTTGATGAGTGAGTGACCCTCAGCAAATCTTGTCTTTGATCCACATACAGCCACATCTCTGCTCTGAATCTGGTGAGCATTAATACCTTTGAGTCAGTGAAACAGTGGACAAATTAATGGCTTCTCTGTTCCTCGTGGGAGAAACCCGTGTAAATGGTAGCCTGAATGGGAACACAGAGAACAAAAAGACGTAGGGACAGAATTAATACCAGCTGAGTGTGCATGCCCTGTCTGCAGGAAAAGAAATAGAGAGAGATGGAAAATGAGGACACACCAGAAAATTACTTGTCATCTGCTGTTCAGATAAAGCTGTGGAGAGAGAGAGAGACCAGGGAAAAAAGAAGTTCTGTTATGGATTGTGTTGGCTGAAAAGAGTCTTGAAATAGAAACTGCGTCCTATTGTCCATCCATGCTGAGTTCAGGGAAATAGGGCTCCTGACATCCTTTTTCAATAATCAGCCTTGCACAAAGCACCCAGCTCCAGCACTGGCTTCTTTTCCCAATAGAAACAGCCCTCAAAGTGTCCAATATTGGCTAACTGCTGTGGTTGCTTTGAGGGAAAAAAGAAAGAAAGGTGGTTTTTCTCAGAAGAAAAAGAGAGGCGAAGCTGAAGGTACTTACCTAACCCATGTTATCCCTCTGTGACAGGCTGCCACGTCCCATGACTTTGGCAAGCCCTCCCAGAAGCTGCTGAGAGTGAAAGAAGCCTTAGCCCTTACTTACTCCAACTTATTCCTGATTTACTCCAGGGAGAGAAGAAACAATATCCAAGAGGCTTTGAATTTATAGCTGTCCTACTCCGTATGTAGCTCTTCACGCTTGTGACATTGATTTCTGTATCCACAGTGAAATAGTCACTTTATACATTTATTTCTAATAGAAAACTCACTGGTAATCATGTTCAGGCAATCAGAAAAATCACATCTGTGTCTTAGCAACAGAAAGCATTGCTAAATTGAAAAATGGCCAGCAACAACCTCACACTGCTGTCCTTCCACTGTCATAAGAAAAGAGAATGATATTAAAATCAGATTTGTGAAATGGCATGAATTTTTACGTGTAATAACTACTGACCCAACTTTTAGGATAGTTTTTATATTTATTTTAGGATAGATTTTTATTTTCCATCATCTTCTATCTTGCTACGCTACCTTACAGCCTTCCCCCTCAACTTACTGTTGCATGTTGGGCTTTCTGATTGTGGTCTTTGGGGTTTACCAGTGTCCTTCCCAAGAAATAGCTTTTGCTGCCTTCCTCCCATTGCAATTACAGGATGCATTTTACAGACTGAGTCCTTCAGTCTTTAAAAACGTTCTGTCTGTAGCAAGTTGGTTTTTTTCATTTTAAATTCATTTTTAACCATTCACTTCACAGCCCTTGTGTCCAATTTTGTCTTCTATCACACAACAACCAACATTTTGATTTCTTCAGTGTACTTGTGTTTCCATGGTGAAGTGAATATGTTCATCTTTTCTTGTGGCTTTACAGATTTGAATGCCATAAGACTTTTTAATCTTCTAAAAAAAGATAGACTTTTTAATCTTTTAAAATGTTTTTTTTTGCCTTGAATCCTTTGTGTTCAAGTTAAATACATTTTATAATCATGTGATTATTAGATATCAGCACTTCAAGTCCAAGTAAGCCAATGGTCTGATTTCCAGAAAATTTCACCCAATTACCTTTACCTGGGTTCAATATCTTGTATTTGCCTAAAGCATCTCTTCCAGAAAGGCACCTGGGCTTGAGATAAAGGAATCACCTCTTCATGAGGTAGTTTGGGAAAATAATTAATCATTATCTTAGAACACTGTGCCTTACTTCTCATTTGAATTTTGCCAGACTTAACTCCCAGATATTGATTCATGTTTGGCTTCTGCTTGATTGAAGTACATAAGGTACTTATAATAAAAGAGTATTCGATCTTTCCTTTGACAGGCTAAACATATGGAGCTCTTCACGTCTCTCGCTTGGTGCTCCTCCTGAACCAAATCAGGGAGATGAATTATGCTGCACTCAGTGTCCTGCAGGGGAAACAATGGGAGCATGTTTGGCACAGAAACATTGTGCTTCACTGGGGCTTGGGAGAGGAGGGAGGGGAGGTTAGGCAGGGCAGGAGACAGACATTCCATGGTGAGCCACAAATAAAGTCATCTGGGGATGAACCCAGGTGCCTGCGTGCGCCACAGCTCTGCAGTTTCATACCTGCTCTGCTGGAAAAGTGGTGAGGGGCAGCGCCTGCCTGAAACTTACCTGGTCTTTAGCTCTCTGCATCAGCCTGGCTTTGACCCTAACAAGTCCTGAAACTCACCTGGCAGCGACAGGATCCAGATTTCTCTGCAAACATGACCAAGTGATCAGACAAAAGCATTTAGTCTTCATCAAAATGTGCTTTAGCTAGAATAGAGACCGTGCTGGGGAGAAAACGAAAATACTTTTTTATTTCATTCATTTGAGAAGAATGTTTTGGCAGTCACGTATGATAGAATGGTTTGCGTTGGAGACCACAAAAAATGTCCAGTTCCAGCCCCCTGCCATGGGCAGGGACAACTTCCACTAGACCAGGTTGCTCAAAGCCCCATCCAACCTGACCTGGAACACTTCCAGGGCTGAGGCATCCGCAACTGCTCTGGAATAAAATCTACAGCATAAAACATATTTAGAAGAGCATCAAACCTCTACATGTATTCTCATAGCAAAACAGCTTAATAAAAAAAAAAAATTAAGTTGAAAACACTATCTCATTTCTATATATGTTCTATATCCGCTTGGGTATTTTTAAGTAAGTGTAGCTTTTTAAATATATATTTGAGTTTTATATGTTTAAACAGGTAAAATTAATACTTATTTTTAGCTTTTAAAAAATTGTATAGAAACCACAAAATTAAGGACAAGATTCATGCACAGCATATATACAGTTCCCAAAAATCATTATAAAAAGCTGCTCCAAGGAAAGTATATTGGGATGATTTGGCCCAAGTTACAGGTTTAAGATTACAATATTAAACTTTTAAATACCACATCGCCATGTCTGAAATAGCTGGTGTGGGGTTAATTCCGTGTCCTTGTAGAACTTTAATGCAAAACCAGAAATGAGCTTGGTGAGCCTAGGCAAATACCTTGAAGCATATGAGATTTGTCCAAGCTGGGCCAACTTTTTTTTTCTGGGTTGTATTTTACGTCAGCCGCACCACATGAAATGTATAAATGCATGGAAAACTATAAATATTGCCAAGACTGATGTGATAATCTATTCTTCTTGACTGTTGTGAACACTTCCTATGTCTTGCATTTTGTTAAAGTGGATATATTTATTGTAAGCCCAGTGATTCGGAGCTTGAGAGGTAAAAAGCTCTTTACTCCCATCCATAGGTAAAAAGGGAAAGAACAAGCATAGCTCTGCTTTTTAACTAACTGTAAGCATGAAAATGCTTCAGAGGGGAGAGCTCTCCTGCTATCAAGCAGTGGTAACCAGGGGAGGACATGCAGCTCCCATTTCCAGAGAGCTGCTAGCCAGGATTTGCCTGCTGCACAGCACAGGGGTGATCAGTGTGTGCTCACCCACAGCAGGTGAACCAGGATTACGGTTTGCCACCTCCAAGAGCACCACCCTGCACCCTTCTTCCTCCTCCTGTACTCGTGCTCTACCCTGCCCCACTCCTGTCTGCACGGTCCTGACCCTTCCTTTCTTCTTTTCAGTCGTGCCATGAGTTAGCTCAGCTCCTTCAGTCAGGAAACAGCTACACTTTTCTTTCTTTTTAATAAGTTATTTTTCTGCCTGGCCAGGGAACTGCACAACGAGTCCAACAAGCCCTGGAGCTGATGCATTGATGCCTTGTTATGAGTCTGGGCTCCTGGCTCCCCTTTCCTGGGGAGCAGCCATCCCTCACTGCCCCTCAACACTGCAGTCCAAAAATTCACAGAGTAACAGGGCAATGCCTGCTGGGCCTGCAGTCTGATGTGATAATAGTTGCCTGAGGAATTTAGAAAAGCACTGGTGCTTTCTCCTGAGGATGCCACCCCACCAAAGTCTCTCCATAATAGATATCAAGTAATGCATCTCAACAGGCTTGGCCTTGGGGACTCCTACGAGGTGTCAAAGGACCTGGCTGCCAAATGAGGAAAAAATCCCAGACAGACCCCAGACTGTAAGTCTTGCAGCCAGGAGTGCCAAGGAGAAAAGTGTCCTTTGCTCCCCTTGCTAGTGAATGAAGGAAAGGCCCAAACACAGAGACCTCACGCTGGCAAACTCCAGCAGACTGGGAGCACTTGGGAAACACCACAGCTCCCAAAGGATGGCAGTGGGGTCCAGAAACCTCCCGGGATGGAAGAGTTTCTTTCTAAGCAATGGCAAGCCCAAGCAAGCTTCCTCCACACACTGAATACTGGAAGAACTGGCCTCTGGGAAGGTGGACATGAGGGAAGGACCTGCTGTGCTTTAGTGTGTGGAAGATGGAAAGGTGCACGTGGATGATGTGCAGAAGTTGCATTCACCCGTTGGGCATCCACACATGGAAAGTGTGAAATTAAGTTATCTCAGACTGCTGCTAAAGGTGTCCCTGGTATTCATTTGTGCAGAGAGTGGCTATGCTTTCCCAAGCTGATGCTTTTTTCTCCTTTCTCCTCTCTTAAAACCTTTTTTCCTTGCTTGTGAGAGGGGAAGAGTTGCTTATTCAGGACACAGTAGGTAGAAGGAGCATCTGCCTGCAAGGCTCAGCTTGTAGAGATTGGATGGATTCTTCTTAGGAAGAACCCTCATGTTTGACATGGTCAGGTGCTGCCTCCCACAATTTGCTGCACAATTGTGTCCTCCTACACACATGTGGGGCCTTATGGTTGCTCTTCACCTTTATGAATTTAATTCTAATTACCACGTGCCAAGTTCAACAAGAGCTTAATAGATTCTTTATTGCTGGGGATTTTTGATACCAGATCAGACAGATGTCTGCTGGGTGTGGAGAGTCATGCCCTCAGGAAAATAATAGACCAATGATTCCTGAGGAATCATCCAGCCTTTGTTTCTGCTTTTCTTTGTTGACTTCCGAAGAGAGTAAAATCTGGAGGAAAATTATGGTAACATATAAACTCTGCCCAATAGATGTTTGATACGGTGCTTTGCAAACCCTGCATATCTTTTCAAGACTGCTAGATACTCTGCTACTGCTATCTGGGAAAATTTAGGTTTTCTTCATTATTTCAGTATTACCTCATTACTTCATTATTACTTCATAGCACCTCATGTATTACATTGGAATAAACCTGAATGCATGTATACCAAAGATCAGAAATCAGACTGTTGGCACTGGCTCAGACCGTTTTCGGTACCAATTTACTCTTAGAATGAAAGTTTATGGTTTCATGCTTTGGTCTTTTCATTGCCCCAGATGGAATGGTGATCAGTCACCCTCCTAGTTTATTAAGAAACATGCAAAATCCCTTCCACTGAATATTCATTTTTTTCCCCTTTTCCCTCTCTTACTAATGCGACCCTTTAAAAAGTGCTGAAACCTAAAAGCAGAAAAAACATAATATCAAGTTTTAAGCAGTTCATACCAACCCTGTTAGAAATGTTTTGTGTATCCAAAGGCATGTATGAGTTGCAGTCTTTGGACTGGTGTTCATCAGTGGTTTCAAAGGCCCCACTTTCTTTGGCCTGGACTTGAAAAGATACAGTCTGGGCACAGTAATCACGTTATTTGGACTAAACAGGACACCTGGAGTCCCTTGTAAATCTTCCTGTTGAAGTCAGCGGATGGCATAAGGGCTTTGCTTTCCTTTGCAGGCAGGACGAAAGGCGAGTGTCTTCCACATGAGGCAATTCAAGAAGTCCTCCTCAAAACACCCATTATTGGCCATGAAAAGACCAGGTGGTAAATTCATCGCCACCAGCATGACTCTTAAAGGGAAATGTGCAAAGCTCCTTTGGATATGGCATTCATGAATTCACTAAATTCAACAGCTCAAACACCTTCTCCCAGTGCTCGCTCTGCTCGGTTCCAGTTGGCTCCTTCAGCCCGGCTTTGCAGCAAGCCAGATATTTCATTTACAACACAGAGGTGTATGCCTGAACATATTTGCAGGCCAGGAGGGGATTTTGGCTGGAGAGATTTTTTTTTTTTTGTTGGAACAAGGAGTTAGAAAATTCCTGCGTGGAGTTGGCAGCGGTGGCTTGGTATGGGTTAAGGTGCCAATTCAGCTGTGCTCAGCCTCTGACGGGTGCAGGCAAGTGCTTTGCTGAGAGGGTTTCTGGGTCACCTCCGAGGTGTGTCCTGCTTGTCTCTCCCAGGAAGATTTGGGGAGGCATGCAAGCTGATAAATGTATGAAACAAGGCGTCTGATTGAGGTGGAAGTGTCAGAATGAGAAAGGACTCTGTTTTTCAGAAATAATTTTTTTTCTCTGTCCTGGATATTCCTGGTTTTTTTTTTTTTGTTTTTTTTTTTCCTTAAACTGTGTAGGAAATGAGAGAAGAGTGTGATGTCTTTTTTACTGATGTGAAGTTCGGCTTGTGTATGAAAAGCTGGCCCAGGTTTCAGCTTTCACAGCAGGTTTGAGAAGTCTGTATCTCATGCTATTAAAAGTGACTGAATCTTGGAGGTTTATCTCAATTTCACATAAATTTGAATAACCCAGAAATTTAAATCAAGTTGCAACAAAAATTTAAAGAGGTTTCTGATTCATGTATAGTTCTGTTTGTAGAGTCACTTCCAAGCAGATTCCAGCTCAAGTTGTTCAACTGTCATTTTGTAAGTATTTTTTTAGGAGATTCTCCCTGTTTCTTTCTTGGTTAGTAATTGCCTTTCCAGTGGAGAGAACACCCAGCTGAGGATACTGTGGACTCACAAGTAGAGCCACAGTATTTGAGGGCATTCAGACCTAGACTTCTGTCCTGGCTCGTATGTAGAACAGAGATCTGGATTCAAATATCAAGCAATCCAGAAGTCCTGAGGTGCCCATATTTATGGTTTGGATTTGTGCTGAAGTTCAGTTTTACAGGAACAGTAAATGAACTAAAGCATGGAAGTGAAGCATTAGCAAAATCAACTTTTGGGAAGCCACTATTAGCTTCTTCTGTGAACAGAGCCAAAAAAGAGAGATGTATTTTCAACTACCATCGCTATCCCCCTCCTTTTATCCATCACATTCCTGTATTATTCTCTTATAATCTCTCTAAACTTATAGATGACTCAAAAATAATATTTGGTAAGCATAGTCATATTATTTTAATCAATGTTTTATTTTGAAACATGGGAAAGAGTTGTGTTGCACAATGAAAAACATCTCTCTCTAAACATCATTTTCTAATGGACTTTTTTATGTCCCATAAAATCTGCTAATTTTTACTTGTCCTCTCTTGTCAACGAAACAAACTATTATTTCTTTCTGCAGAACCAAACCGCAAACAAGAATGTCTGGAATATCAAGAGTAATGATGTACAAAGTCCCTTCTGGCCCCAGCTTCTATTGAAAAATAATTGGATGAATTGGTGATGCTTACATTTCATCTGGCCTGCCACTGTGAGTAATTCCATGGTGCCTTCTTGGCCAAAGTTCAGCCATTTAAGCACTTGGTGAAAATGTGTTTGGATGGACTCGGGGTAGGAACATGACAGATAACAGCAGAGGAAGAGTGAAAGCTCTTTGGAATCGTGTTGCATGTGTTGTCACAGCATTCAACCCCGCGCAAGCGGCATCCTGGTTGTGACTTCAAGTTTCTGCCACAGTGTGAATAACAAACGATGGGGATGTTAACCATAAAAGTCAAGCTGGCCTGGGTACAAGCTGCAATGTGATGGGCAAGGGAATTCAGAGGGTGGAATAGGCCCTTGTGTGGTATAAATTGTTGTGGTACCATGTGATGCCAGCGGAGTTATGATTTACCCAAGAACTGCCTCTGTGCCTTGCCAAGAAATCATTATATGGGCTGTCACCTCTCAGAATGGATTAATGAACCAGAACAAAATAGATGCCAGCTTGCCAATGCTCTTATTGGGGTCATAATTTGCTACAAAAGCTTAATAGGAAATAATTCATAGAAAAATCTTTTTTTTCCCTTCCAAATCCCTCAAATAGTCATTCTAAAATGTGTGTGTGTTTCTTTTTGTCTTTTAGTTCATTTGTTTTCAGTGACTTTTTCTTCTGTTCCTTTTCCTGCCTTGTTCTTGATGGGTTTTGAAAGGTTTTGTCAGATTTTCCCAGACTTGTAGATCGTCAGAGAGAAAGAGATTTGGGAAAGGACAGATACTCCATAGAGGTGGTCACAGTGAGGTGAGACCAGGGAGTGGGGCTGATTGATGCTGTGAGGTGGGGACTGTTGGGATCCCTGGTGGGGTCACTGTTCCAAGTCCTTTTGCACAGCCAGCTCTTGGGCTGATTTCCCTTGGGTCTGGGCAGTCCAGGCTGCAACCTGGGAGGGAGGGAGAGAGGAAATCACAAACAGCAGCAGTTCTCCTTGCTTCCTCTTGAGCAGGCACTTATTTCCATGCAAATAGTTGCATTAGAACAAATCTCTTTTTTTTTGGTAGCTCGAAGTTTGTGTATTTTTTAACAAATCCTCCTGTAATGAAGTATCTCATGGTGACAGTACATCAGCCAGCAAGTGCACCCCTCAAGGGCTGTGAGGCACGAGACTTTGCCTGTTCGTGCCTAAGGTGTGCATGCAAGGCTGACAGACACTGCCCGGTATGTGCTTTCTCAGGGCAGCCTGAAAAGGCGGGGGCTTGGCTTCACCCTGGCAGTGGGGCAACTGCAGAGAGGGAAGCGGGAGGGCTGGAAAGGATAAGTGTTGTCTGGAGTGGAGCCTTCTCAGACAGCCCCATGACTTCATATGAACTTGTCACATGCCGAGTCATTATTTTGGACAGAAACGCAGCCCAGGCAAAGCTGTGGTCTGAGCTCTAGACACTACTGCAACACACACAAATGGGGATATGAACTTTTCTCTCTGCCCAAATAAATGAACATGTAGACTCAACATACACACACAAACTGTAAACCCCAATGATTCAGACTGGGTAATGCAGGAATTAGCGAGAAGGATCTCTGGTGATTTTATGGTGCTCCTCATCATGCGCGTGAATTCAAATTATTTTCCTGTTCTGATAACTTCTAACATAGAGGAGATCCACACTCCAGATGACTTCAAATGCAATTAGAACCATAAAAGATCAGGTTAGAAAGGATCTCAAGTATCTCTGGTCTAACCTTTCTGGCTAAAAGCACAGTCTAGACAAGATAGCCCAACATCCTCTCCAGTTGCATCTTAAAAGAGTCCAATTCACCACTTTCCTGGGCAGATCATTCCCATGGCTGATTGCTCACATTGTAAAAATTTTTCTCTTGTTTGTAATCAAAATGTCTCCAGGAGTAACTTGCACCCATTACCCCTTGTCTTTTCCATGTGGAAAATGGAGTTCTCATCTTCTTTGTAGCCACCCTTTAAATACTGGAACAAAATACTTAATGGGTGCTGCCTTTCAGTAATATACTGCATTTCTTCATACAGCATCTCTTATTTCCT
Source organism: Orthonyx spaldingii (assembly GCA_013397795.1). NCBI lineage: Eukaryota > Metazoa > Chordata > Aves > Passeriformes > Orthonychidae > Orthonyx > Orthonyx spaldingii. Next base: position 1,280,305 of record VZTJ01001761.1, on the reverse strand, counting down.
TCACTTTGTTGTAAACACTCTTCCTGGAAAAGGCTCTTTTCCCTGCAAGTGGTCTATGGACACTCTCCAGATAAAAATCTGGGAAGCAGCTTGGGATTTCCTCAGATCTCATGATTAGATGGATTGCTACAAGGTGGTGATGATCTTTTCATCAGGAAGATGGTTTGGTGATGATCTTTTCATCAGGAAGGGGCAAGACTTCTCTCTATCAGAACAGGGTAACTGCAAGAGCTGACCTATTTGGTGTTGAGGAGGAGACAGTCCCACTGTTAGAAGACAGGGTGTAGAAGGATGTGTAAAGATAGCAGCCAGGTGGTTTATGGTCTTGTTTATTCTATATGGGAGCTGTAAAGAAACGGGATAGTGTGTCTTGGCACCGAATGAATAAGGAAGCTGAAAATGTGATTTTGGGGTGGGGAAAGAGCTCCCAACAATGAGGTTGTAAAAACAACTCCCATAAAACATATCTTGGTCAAGTTCAGTTCTGCTTTTTGTGAAATTAGAGAGAGCTGATCTTACAAAAACAAGTGCTTGTTGAGGTTGCTGTTGTATGGAATTGGCGTGTGCTGTTTTTCTAGCAGACTCTCTTCACTGTCATCAGAGTGCAATTTCTCTAGAGTCGCTGTGGGATGCAACAGATTTCTTGGAAAAGAAGGCTGTGTTGACACCCACAGGCTAGTAATGTTTTCACAAGAAGGAACATGACTTTACATTTGACTCTCTTGAAAAGAGATTAGCAACACTGTGATTTATAAGAATTGCCAGGATTTGAGGTTGCTTTTTCTCCCCTCTCTCTGAGTCTAAGCTCCAGCAGGTAGGTGTTAAGTGAGTGAAGCATTTCTGGCAAGATTTATGTGCCCATACAGTAGAATGGGAGTGAAATCTGACAGTCTAAAGGAGGGGGAGCAACTGACAAATAGAGGGGGTGGAAAAGGCAGATTGGCTTGGATTTTTTCTTTCCTTGTTCTTTGCAGTCAAAACCCTTTGAGACTCTTCACTCTTAGGTTGAAAATTTCCTTTGCACAGACATTCCCCTCCCTCGTCCTTTTGTTCTAGCAGTCAATATGGGTCCACAGCATGTACATGGAAAGCAGGCACAGCCAAGGCTAAAGCTCCCTGAAATAATGTCTTTCCTAGAAACAGATGACAAGCATTTTCCCTAGAAATGAGATATCTTCAATGATGAAGTTCTCTTAGCAGAAAGAAGCCCTTTCGCACCATGGAGTCTCGCAGTTAAGTAAACAGTACTAAAAGACAGCGTGTCCTCATGCAGGAGGGTGTTCCAGCCTAAATAGTAACAAAAGCCTTTTGCTTTGCAGAAATATGTACCCTCCTGTTTGGTTGTGTGGATCAAATGGGTGCTGAAGAGCACATGATTGCTTTTGCAGGACCATGGTGGTCAGCAGTTCCAGGACTTCTTGGCTGTTGGATGGGGAGAAATCTATAGTTGTGAGGTAGTTGATATAGTTTGCAAGATGCCCAGAAGCTCAACACTTGATGAATAACAGACTACAAAAACCAAAATGAGTGGGAATAGTTCCATTAGCCCCACGATTCCTACTGAGCAATACTATAGGAATACAAAATAGGGATATAGTTCAGATGATGATGGCATTCCTCTGGCTGCAAAAAGGAACATTTTCAGAGACTAAACTACTGAATATATATTTAAATATCAGAATTTCATCTTAAGTTTATTTCCTAAACTGCATCTGAAAGACGTATCCTGAGCCATGGGTGAAAATAGAGGAGAAAAAAGCCTCACTTGCTAATTGAGTCTTACTTTTATAGCCCATGGAAAAACACAGACACATGGGTAATGGACAATCTACTATCCAAACAAATTCCAAATGTGCAGTTGTGCCTATGTTCTAACAAAGTTGGAGTGTCCATCAGCCACAGAAACCCATCACCTCACTCACCAGAAATTTAATAAACATAAAGGACTTCAGAGGAAACACTTTGACTCATGTGGTCTCTTTTCTAATGGAGGTACATCACAAAGAAATTTGCCACCAGTCCTAAAAAAACCACTGCTACAGCCTGTGTGTTTGTGAGGTGACTGGAGTGACCTCCTGCTTGGGACTACTGCTGAGAAAAACAGTGAGTACAAATCATCGGGAATGTTCTGTAGTTCTCCTCTTCTGTGACAACCTTAAAGGTTTTGAAAACATCCTGCTCCTCAGTGGGAACAGCTTGAGATTTTTTGAAGCTTCGTTAGAAAATGAGAAAGACTAAAAAAATTTATGCTTTTCCTGAACTGCCAATCACCTAAGGATTAAGCACTGATGTGAAATGGAGAAGATATCAGGACCAAGTTCTGATAACACTGACTGGTCACTTAATAAAACATCACCAATGGGAGGCCAGGAACTTGCTCCATCCTAAGAGATGATTGCTGTTATGGCACTGTGGAGGATAGTGGGGCCAGATTCAGATCCCTGTGCAGCCAAAAAGCTCAGTTTTGCTATGTCAGTGACCTAACCACTGGTGTCTTGGCTAAACTGAGCTGTTCTCCTTCTTTGGATGCAAACACTTTTTCTGATGAAAGCCTCAGCAAAACTACTTTGTTTCTAAAAAAGATTTATGTTCTAACAAATCAACATCTTCCCCCCCCCCCCAAAAAAAAAGTGTGTATCACTGGAAAATTCCCATTTAGCACTACTGATGAGTAAAAGTTTTGCTCTACAGATGGAGTTAATAATAGTTTATAAGCTAAAGTGAAAAGGATTTTGGGTGAGCTTCCTAAAGAGGAAGTGAGTCACTGTCTCGGCAGGAAAGTGTTCCAGATAGGCAAGGCTGGACAAGTTACAAAACACCCCCCAACTGTGTGGAGTCACAGGGAGTGGACAAGGGATTATTGCCTCCCAGACTGCAGAAAGCCAGCAATTAGTAGGGGGCCTTGAATACCCCCACCCCATGTGTCTCGAGGTATGGTCTTCTCCCATCTCCCAGGCTCGGAGCAGCTAAACTGAGTCATCCCAGGGAAGGCGTAATAGCTCAGGAAGAAGCAGGTGTTGGAGATGGGTGGGTGATTCAGTGGATGGTGTTATTCCTACTGAGTCAATGCTAAAGCAGTTTGTAAGCAGGAAGTTGGGGACACTGTGTGGCTACAGGATCTGCTTTCTAAACCCAGTGACATTCAAGGAGTCTGCGGTTCCCTCAGTGTGCTTTCCACGGGGTGAGTTGCTTTTAGTTGTTCTTGGGCACAGCATTTTCAAAAGCAAAAACTAGAGAGGCATTTTTAAGGTGTCTGTCAGTGGGATTTACAATTCTGAGAGTCCAGGTCAGTTTGGATCATGGTATTTCTACATCAGGAAGGCATTTTTGGAAAACAGAGTCCTATATTCTTGTGACTGACTTTGCAAGCCTCCCACTGGTTCCTGGAGTGTCTGGGTTGAACCTTTACATGGAATTCATTTTAATGAGAGTTCTGTATATTTTGTATTCAGCAGAGCACCAGGAATGGTGCTGGCACTCCTCAGGTGTACTTAGTGACCCTGAAAAGCAAATTCTCCATGGCCACCATGTCCTTTGAGGTGCCAAGATTGTCCTACAGAAGAAAGGTGGAGCTTCTGCATCTCCTCTGACTTGCTTAACTCATTGAAAATTTTAGAGACCATGTCCTGTACTGTTCCAAAGTTCTTGAGTAATTTAACTTTTCAGAGAAGATATGATATTTCACTTTCTCTATGTGTGTACACGAGTTAAAATTGCACACATTGTACACACAGAGGAGGAGATTTAGACCTTCGAAGTCATTGCTGTTTCTTCTGTTCTTTTTGCATTTAGGTGTCTTTTTTCTCTTGCTGGAAGTGTTACAGGTTTGAAAGGCGGGCTATTTTTCCTTCCACTCTTCAGTATTTCAGCACTCAGTCCTCCTGTTTCCTTTTGCTCCATGACTTTTCCACTTGGTTCTTTAAAATTTGATAGCATCTTTCCCTCCAGTAAACAAGGGGGGAAATGACAATATAAGTACTGAATCCCACGGGAACAGCCACAGACTCTGGTCCATATGGTGCCTGGGAGGATGGCAGATACTTCCATGCATCTCTGCAATGGGATGAAATGGTCCAAAGATCTGGATTGGCAGAGGTGGCCTTCCAATTTCTGGTGCAGAGAGCAATTTCTAGGGAGACCACATTTTCTGGGGATACAAACTAACTTAGCCAACCATTCCCTCTGAGGCTGAGGAAAACGAAATGGGCAACTTTCCTTACCTCATGCTTGACATTTGCACTTTTTGTTTGCCACATCTTTTATCAGGCATTGCTCTTGGGTTTAATTGGCTGAGCTTTTCATCCATTTCTCCTCTGCCATCACTTCTTCCTTCACTGAGGTCTGGGTGCCCACAGGAGCTCCGTGGAGTAAGATTTAGAGGGCAGATTTCAGATGGGCTTCATTTCTGGAGTGCAGTAATGACATACACTTATTGTTTTTTGCTTTTTATTGTTTTTTCTAAATAGCTGTTTTTGCTCTTGAAGGATTTAATTTTGTTTTTACTAGGAACAAAATCATCCAAATTGTTATGTAGGGAAAACTCACATCACAAGATAACAGGGTACATCTTGATGTTATGTTTCTTTTAAAAATTATATAGTTTTTAAAATATATATTGTTTCTAAAGCTGAAATGTTATAAACTCCACTGTTTAAGCACTGGTCTGAATGCATTTGCCTCACTACTTTTATGCTTTTTCTTTGCATAGATAATTTGTTCAACATTATGGAGAAAGTCTGTGTCAAAGCCTGAAACAAAAGCAGTTCCTCCTGAATGCTTTGGTCACAGCACCATCCATCTGCTGCACAAACAGCAGCCACATCCCAGTCCAGCCCGATGCCCATAAAAATGACAATTGTGAGAGCAGCTAAAACAGAGGGATTATCAGGATCCAGAACCTTCCTACTACCTTTTGCTTCATCATTTTCATCACAACCTTAGGATACACTGCATTTTTATTTCTAGAGAAGAATTGAGGCAAAATCCACAACATTAAATAGGAATCAAGTTCAGTTACATCTTCCCCATCCCTTTATGAGAGGCAAGTCAAACCTTGGATGGGATGCAATCCCCTTCATTCCTTGCCCTTTTTCTAAACAAACCCAGAGCTGAATGACTTGGCTTGAATTCACATCAGTTATTATTCAGAGAATAAAATGGACAGTAACAGCATGTATCAATTAATTTTTCCTCATCCACATCCCAGCACTGTTTTTCCACAGTGAAAGCAAAGAATACAGTCTCTACTTTCATAAGGCTGCTCTGTGGTGAATGTGTTCCTCAATTGCTTCCTACTGAGTTTAGCCCCAGTTTCTTTACTGAACACCTTAACTAGCCAGGTAAAATGAGCAGAGCTGTCACTGAGGATTTGACAGGAAAGTAAACTCTGATGAAGTGATAAATCATTATTTTTAATGCCTGTAGTAATCTCATGATCTTCCTTGTTTCTCTTAAAATGTCAATAATTTTATAAATCTTTTTTGTTACAGGTCACAAATTAAAAGATTCAGAAAACGTAATAAAGAAAACTACTATTATTTTGTACTACATATTAGTCTGCTGGACTTGACAACCTGTTTTCTAATGTCCAAGCTTTCAAGCCCTTTGAACCACTGGAAACACTGCTGGAGAGTTGGAAGACAGCAAATAAGGCAATGATTGAAAAAAATACAGAAGAGCCAGGTTGATCATTACTATATTTTTTACTTTAAACCATAGTGAGACAAACAGTAAACAAAAGCCCTATGACCACTCTGTGTCTGCAGCAAAAAAAGAGATAGATATTGTTGTTCCTAGAGCAGGGAGCAGCTTTAGGTCTTGAATCAGAGATGTTCAGCAGAGTGGGGCTCTGACCCTGATTCTGCATCTCCTTAATGCTGTGACAATGTAGACGTAAAAACCCATCTCCTAAACACGTAAATGTGTCAGGACTGGTGAGAAAGAAATGTCCTTAAAAGCAGGCTCTCTCCCTTGTTCCCATCCCCAGAGAGAATCAGTGACCCACAGCTTTTACCTGGATTCCTCAGGGAGGTTCAAAGAAATGGTTCCCATTTCCCAGGCCCTAAAAAGCAGCTCCTTGTGGGCAGCACGTGGAATTTGTGCTACCGATTTCCCGAGAAGAGGTGTGACCCTTGGGAGAGCCTCAGGAATAGACACCCCTATTTTGGATAGCTGGGCTCCAAGACCTCTTCTGCAGTGCTGTGTCTGCTTTGGAATCCTCTTCAAAATGAATGTGACCAACCAGAGAGAGTTCAAAAAGCCTTGAGTATGTGGAAAAATTTACTTCACAAAGGCAGAGTTGAAGCTCCGTGTGTTTGACTTACTGATGAAGTCAGCAGATGGCTTGGTCATAGTTTATCAGCTCTTAAGTTAAGAGAAGGTATTTGATAGTGAAAGGTGATGTAAGCAAGGCTGGACCTTTTTTTCTTTTTGAGGAACAGATTTTACTTTAAACAGAAGTTACTTGGCTCATGAGACTTCATTCACATAAGAGGGAACAGGAATATTAAGGGATATTAAGGGATTGAGCGGGTGAAAAACTGCAGATGATCGTGATGGTAACTCCTGATCTTGAAACTTGACTGTTCCATAAAATTTCTGGGTGGAGGGATCATAACAGAATGCATCATGGGATTTCAGAGACGTGTATAAAATCTTACCTCAGCATTCTCTCCGTGTGTCTGGAACAAGCACTGTGCTGTCCCACGCGTTCAGATCTGGCTTAAGAACATTAAACTGGTCATAAAGCCAAATGACAAAGTAACGGAGCACAGGAGGGGTGCCTGGTGATGTGTAAAGGGTATCTGAGATCCTTACAAGCGATTGTGAGCAGGAGACAAACAACTCACTTCTTAATCACAGCGTGCCACGCTCAGAGGAAAGGCAAATGTCATTGCAAGAATAACAAGTCGTCTGACGGCACAAAATAACCTGCTTGTAGGGCTTTCAAAGGTTAGTTCAAAGCTTGCAGTCAGAATGTTATCAGGATCTCAAGTTTCAGTATTTGTGTTAAGCCATGATGCTAAAAAAACCTTGAAGCATTGTTAAGGTGGAGTTTGAGCAGGCTTTTGAAGATACTTCTGGGATGTAGTCACCTGGAGAGTCACCTGAGGAGGGGGACTGGAACGGTGATTCAAGAGGTCTTTTCCCATTCCATACCTCTGAAATGTAATAATTGATAAAGAGGATTGTTATGCAAGTGGGCAGCAAGCAGTTGAAAGGTGTGCCAAGCCCCAAACTTTTACGGGAATTGGAGCTAATCTGTGTCCCTATGTCTTCTCCATGTCTGTGCAAACTGGAGTTACAACTCGTACACTGAGCAGCTCTGATTTCACAGTGTTCCCCAGCTGGAAGGAGCTCAGAAGGTCACACCCACAAATGGGGCAGTGCCACCACCCTATTGTGCCTGCTGGCTGCCCCCCAAACATTGAGGATCTCGAGTCCTGTGTCCAGTTCTGGGCCCCCCACTTCAAGAAGGATATTTTGGTGCTGAAGCGAGTCCAGGGAAGGGCAGTGAAGATTGTGAAGGGTCTGCAGCACAAGTCCAGAGGGAGCTGGTGTTGTTTAGCCTGGAGAAAAGGAGGCTCAGGAGAGACCTTGTCACTCTCTACAGATCCCAGAAAGGAGGTTGTGGCCTGGTGGGGGCTGATCTCTGCTCCCAGGAAACCAGTGACAGGAGGAGACGACATGGTCTTAAGATGTGCCAGGGGAGATTTAGGTTGGACATTAGGAGGAATTTTTTCACAGAAAGGGTGATTAGATATTGGAATGGGCTGCCCAGGGGGGTGGTGCAGTCACTGTCCCTGGAGGTGTTTAAGGAAAGACTGGACGTAGCACTCAGAGCCATAGTCTGGGTGACACGGTGGTGTTCGATCAAAGGTTGGACTTGATCTCAGAGGTCTTTTCCAACCTAATTGATTCTGTGATCACTTTGATCCTTATCACTCTCCAGAGATCATTGTAACATGCTGCCACTGAAATATCACAGAATACTTTTGGCTGTAAGGGACAGTGTTTCAGAGGAATTGTTAGTGGTCCACAGTCATGCCCAGTGCTCCTGCTGCCAGGCCTTTAACCAACCCACAGAAGAAATCCCACGCATTAAGATATAACATTTTAAGTGAAGTCTCAGAATACTGCACTAAGTATTTTCCACAGTTGCCAGAGTTATTACATTTCTGCCTTGTAGGGATTCTGAATGTCTTTTTGTTTTAAATGTGAACAGTTTCAAATGGCAAAATTCCCTTTGGTTTTCAGCCAGCTCAATAAGGCAACAGCACTGGCTCAGAGAAAGGGGAAGACAGGTCACCTTGAGAAGTGAGACTGACTTTATGCTACTTCTTTCTCTTAACTGGTGCTTTCTTCCTTAGACCTGAGGATTTTTGCAGATGAAGGAGAGACAGGTCTTCCCTGCAATGTCCTAATTCCCCAGTTCTGTATCCATAAGTCCATGAGCTGTCCATGCTGCATGCAGTGAAAGAGACAACATTTAGGATCATGCCAGTTCGTTTCCAGGAGGATGCTGTTTTGACACTGATACTTAGAGACAAATATTTATTTGGGGGAACCCTGTTTATTTATCCTGCTTTGTTTTTCTTCCTGGACCAGTGGGAACAATCAACAAGTTCATTTCCTTGTTGGGAAATGATGGCTGGACTTGTCAGTAAGCTCTCTAACCAAAAGAAATTTTGGGTTCTGGTTTCTACCCAGGGCCACACTTTTTTTTTGCTCTAGGATTGCTTTCTTCTTACTTTAACTGTCTGGCTGATTTTTAATAGAGCTGCAGTCAAGCAGCACTCCAGTGTCTTGATCTGCCACTTACCTCCAAGGAAATCCCACGGGACACATCTCATGACATGTGGTCAGTGGCTTGGGGATGGTCACCCATCATCAAGGAAGGAAATTTTTCTCATTATTGAATGTAGAATACTTAGCCCAGCATCAGCTTTTGCAAAGCCTGTGATTTATAGCAGTTGTACAGTATAACAGTCTCTCTTGGAAGACAATGTTTACATATTGCCCAACCTTGCTTAATTTCTATGTACATTTCAAAGATTATTGGTTAAAATGGTCAAAGGTACCATTACCATAAAACATCGGATGCTTTATGCTAGAAAGTTGTGGTCTTTTTCAGTTTAGACAGAGATTCACATGTCTGCACAGGCAAAGGAAAGGGATAACTTTTATTTTAATGTAAAGCCTGTATAATTCAAGAACTGAAGAGAAAGAAGTACAGGAAAATAAAGGTTATTGTGTAAATAGAGGTGAGAGGAAAAAAAAAACCATCTTGAAAGAAATGTGATATTTCCATGGCACCTTTAGGAAAAGTTCTTTCTTGTTTCCAGGTCATTTTAATTGTAAGAGGGCACCTGTTTGTTAAACAGTATGGCTTGAAGATTCTTGGGAGGTATAAAGATCACAGATTACGGCTTTGGCTACTGTTGAGCATATGAAATCAAGGAGAGGAGGAACTTAACAACTGCAAGAGTGTTGTAAAAGGTGTCACCAAGCAGTGGTTGTGTTGGGAGAACCAGTGGGCATTGTGCAGCTTTGGCACTTGGTTTGTTACGTGTGTAGTCCCTGCAGTGGCCCCTTGATGAAACCAGAAGTGACAGAGCTTGGCCTCCCCGAGCCCATCAGCACAGGGACAGTGGGAGCAGCCACTGGGACAAGAGGTGTGTGTGTGTCTGTGGCTGAACAACACGTTAAAAACTCTCAAAGGGTCCTTGATTTAAGGGCTGCAGTGTCTCAGTGCTTTAGGGAGTGGATCTGGCTGTAGACAGAGAGGAAAAGTAGCAAAAGAAGAGACGAGAAAGTGCAAACCAGAATTTTTGAAAAACACTTGTTTTACCCCGCCTTTGTTAAAAATTAAAACAAATACCCACCAGCTGAAAAATTATATTGAATAATTGCACTTCAGATACTGTGCCAACAAAACACACATGGGCCGTGGTGATAAAAGATTTTCTCCCAGTGGAACAAATCACTTATCAGGCTGTGATACAAAGTAAGGAAACGTTTCAGTACAAGTGAACTTTAGCTGCACAATAGCTGCAATAAGGGAATGCTGACTTTCAGCTGCCTTATTTGGAGGAGAACTACCCACAGCCTTTACTTATCTGCCATTGTGTAATTTTTAATGTCATATTTGCTTATACGTGCCCCATAATTATTTTCCACTAGAGACATGTACAGCTACTATTTTGCTGCCTCACATATTTCCTTTACATTTTTCTTCTCCCTCTTTTCTCAGCCACTTTGTCTCTCACTTTCTTTCCATACCATGGGCATTTCCTCTCTTTCATTCATTTTTATATTATTTCTTCCCTTTCTTTTCCCCCTTTTTCCTTTCCCATCTTTCATATTCTGTGTGTAACACAAAGCCCATGGACTGTCATATTCACTTTTCCCTATCTTTTCCTCCATAATGTTTTTGTCAAACTTGAGAAGAGAGAGAAAAATTTTGAGAAGTTTTTCACTTATCCTGAGCCCTCTAGTCTTCTTTATGCCTTTTATCCACGTGAAGAACCTAGCATCTTGTCCAGCAGAGGTATTTAGAGCCACATCTGTCCTGTGCTTTGGGTTGCCAGGAACTGGAACAAGACACGGGGTTGCGATGTAGAGTAGTGGTCAAAAATGGCACCTACATTTTTCATTACCCTGACATGAAAAGGAAGCTGAGATTGCCCTAAGAATCACAATTAAGCTGGCTTGAAAAGCCTTGTGAACAAGGAGATTGCAAAGGTGGTGTAACAGAACGGTCTCGCTGTGAGCTCGAGGCGTTTGTTCTCAGCGGGTTATTCCAAGGGCTGTTTCTGCCTATTGCTGATGGCGCTTTGTCTTCACCACAGATAGTCTTAGAATATGGGTATTTAAGTCTCATGAAAGTGAAAAAAAAAAGAAAGAAAAGCGAAGCAAAACAGCCCTCCAAGCTTAGCAGGTGATACCACACTGTTATTATTTACAGATTTCCTCACTTTTAATCTGGTTTTGTTTGCTTGTTTGTTTTTACAAATACTGGAGAAATGAGGGGAATCTCCAAGTTCCTCCTGAGGAGGAGATCATTTTTATGTTCAACACTTAATTTTCATATTATTCTTCATATTTGGAAGACATCCACGGCTTCGCAGGAGGTAAAGCACTCCCAAAAGCACCACTCTGCACTTGTATTAAGGAGACTGGGGAGTACTATATATGCTTTAGCAGTTGGATGTATACAAAACAACTAATTTTGCAGGAAAAGGGTTCATCAGCTCTGCTTATATACAATGCCCATTTTGTGTGAACATTTCATGACTAGAGAGAACTTGTAGATGCAGAAAGTCTATTGACACTGCTTATACTCAGACAAGATTGTTGCATTTTTTTCCTTTCCTCTCCTCAGCAAAGCAAAGGGGTGGTAATGTACCAGGCTGCTCCTTGTTGTTGGAAGCAGCAAGTAGTGCCACGTACGACCTTTTGTTGCTTTGACATGCTACCTTATAAGCTGGTAGCTTTAAGTAATGCAAGGCAGAAAAATTTAATCTCCTGGAACATGATGTAAAGCCATTTAATTATTTTCAAGACATTCTTTGAGAATGACTGGGTTTGCTGCTTGAGGTGGGGCATGTGTGTGTGTGACTAAAGGTTTGCACTTCACCAAAAAAGGCCTCCCGGGTGTCCCGGGGTTGTTAAATCAGGCTGTTTCCTGGGCTGGCCTCTAAAGTCTGGGCATTTGGAGATCGTGGATGCTTTCCAACCAGGCTGCCAATTTTCAGACCAGCCTGGGTAATTCTCAGGCTCACCCACTCCTGCCCACGAGCTGCAGTTTCTATGCCCCTGACAGCACAGTGCTTTTCTTTGGCTGTGCTCCCACCAAGCACCCATAGCACGACTCCAGCCCTGCCATTGCAAAAGATGCAGGCTTCTGAGTATTAGGGATGGGTCAGAGACGGAATTTTTTTTGGTCTACAGGGAATGCAGTGAGTTTGAAAAATTATTCTTTCTCAGAATGAAAAAAAAGCACTGATTTTTTCCCTTGAATTTCCTACAAGGCCAAGCCAAATCTCCCCCAAACACTCTCAAAACCCCTTTTTGAACTGCTCTCAAGGTTTCATTTTGATAAAAGTCAATGTCTCATTCTTACTCCACCTTGAAAAATATTTTTTTTCATGTACTACAAAATGAAAGTCAACCCCTGGTAACCTGTCTTTTCAAGCTGAAAAACTGAAACATTTGCTTTCAGAAAGTTCAGACAAGACCTCTGAAAACTTTCTCTAAAAATTTGTTTTTCAAAATTACTTTTCTTTTAATTTGTCCTGCCTAGAGAAAACCCTTTTTTTGAAACAAATTAGTATTTTTAGTTCTCTTTTTTTTTCTTTTTTTTTTTTTTTTTTTGGTGGGAAAGGTGTTACCATGGAAGATTTCCATCCAGCTCTGTAGTGAGCTGGCCCAAGGAGATGCTGTGAATGATTTTAGCGATCAGTGGTAAAGAAGAGAAACATTTGGAACAAAACTTGACCTGGGGTCTCCTCAGCTTCTCCTCTCCAGTGATGTACCTGCTTTGGCTCCCTGTCTCCATGCACAAGCCTGCTCTACCACTCCCCTAATTTGTAATATGAGCACAACTGGAGAGTAGAGAAAAAGGGCTTCAGCCATTGAAAGAAGCTGTAAAGCTACTCTAATTGAGCACACAGACCTTCAGAGAAACATGGGAAAATCTAATTCTGCTCTACAGCAGCTATGAGATTCAGTGCTCTTCTCCCTTGATACTCCATTTTTCCTACTAGTATTGTCTCCAAGGACTGGATTCAAAGATCATTGAAGCCAGCTGAGAAAATCCCTTATAATGAGTTTTTCCATAATTTTGAAAATCCTGACATTTATATATTTTCTTTTTTTTAATTATTTTTTAATTTTGAAGGAGGAAGAACTGCTAGCTTATTTATACTCTCTTCTTTGCCAGTTGTGGTAGTATTAGGTTTTGAACTGAGCTCTAAACCTTAATTGCTGTACCAGCACTGTAAAAAAGCCATTCTAATTCTGGGAATACAAACGTTCCGTTGTCTCTGAGTCTCAGCTAGAATAAAATGTCTTTTAAAAACCACTGATCTTTTAAAGCAAACTGATCTGCTCTTCTTATCACCAAATCTAGCCTCTAGTCCTAAGTTTCACCACTTTCCTTGTACAAAACCTGAGCTAAGAGAACCAAAGCAGGGCTGTGGGTACAGAGATGTTTCTCCTCCCGAGGTGGGTGGAAGAATACATAGCACTGCTTTGTTAGAGAAAGGTTTTCCATCCATTCTCAGCCAAGGGAGACACATTTCCAGTCCACATTTCAGCTGACTAGACAGAGCTATATGGCTCTCAAGGAGTTTCTGTGGCAATGGCTGAAAATATTTGTATCTGGATTTGTCTTCTGCTGGTTTTGTCAACACCAGAAAAGGTCAATGTCTCTCCTTGGTCAGGGAAAGATGTCTAGATTTACAGCAGCATGAAAGCTGAAAGAAGAAAAGCAAGAAGCAGTTTTGGCAAGTGGCAGATCCTTCAGTGTCCAGGAACCATTAACCTATTAAAATGAAACTGTTTCTGTTTCTGTTCCTGTCCTCAGGACAATTCAGTCATTCCCATAAGTGCAGATCCTTCCAAGCAACTTAGAGAGAAGCAAAGCTCCCCAAAAGGTCTCTGTTCATCTCTGCAAGCAGACACTGCAGAGGGAAAGCAACAGCCTAATCAAGCCATAAGATAGAGAAAAGAAATGAACTACACTAATTCTCTTTTCCTCTTGCTAGCCCCAGCATTTAATTTTTGACTTTTAGAGTCTAAACATAGCAACATGGCACTGAACAGAAGGCTTTCTAAATTTTGGGGAATCTCTAGTCTTGTATTTAAAGTCTAAAGGAAATATAAAGCCTATTCTGCGTATCTTCAAAGTAAATCAACAACTAAGCACCATTCCAATCCCAGTGTTGTTGGAATGAGAAGCTAGATTCATAAAATGTTACACTGTGGAAATCTGGAGTAAGAGTGCATTAAATCTGAGTCTTGCCCAGTACAAGGACAGTTTTCTGTCAGATTCCCATCTCTGCAACCTTTTTTACACTGTTCATTTCAAATGTAGCTCCCCTACATCTTTTGACTAGGAAATGAATACATGCAAGACCCCAGACTGCATGATTCCAGCAACATGAGGGAGCAGACATTTAAAAACATATTTATCATTTCAAGGAAGCCATTCCATTTTTCAGAGAGTATTGAAAGCAGTTTTGGAAAATGTAGAACACTAAAATAAGAGGAAGATGGAGACACAGCTACTGGTATGCTCTCAAGTTTGTTCGAGGAGATCAGGATACTCAAGAGTATATAAGAGTAATTTCCACAAAGTGTAGTTTCAAATCAAAATTCTTGGTTTTCCTCAACTAATGCAGCAAAAAGTTGTCAAGTGGCACATTTCAGGGTTAACAAAGCACTGGCTGTTGCCCATGCCCACTGTTGTATACAAGTGAATACAGAAATAACTCATCAATGGTTTGAATTGGCATTGGATTTTTAAATCTGGCGGTTCTGATTTTAATTTAATATATCCTGTAGTGCAGTGTGTGAAATATGTACTTAACCCAGATTGTTGTGAGATGAAAGCACACTGGTGTTTATTTTACATTATTTGCTGTCGTTTGTTGAAAGCCAACATTCCTGGGCAGTGAGTGCAGCGGGGATGAATCATTTGAACTAGGTGAGGGGTTAGCAGCTGGAAGAAAATGAAAGTTAAATAACTACATTAAATTTCAGCAAAATGCGTTAACAATGTAATGCTAGAGAAACTTATGTCTCCATTCTGAGACAAGGAATTATGGTACTTATTTCTGTGGGTTTTCTACTAGCACTTTTAATGCCAGCCATGATTAACGGTAATTAATATCACACATTTCCTACCTTCAGAACTGAGGTGCTGAAGCAAAGTTAAGTACAAATTGCTACCAAGAGCTGTAGCAAATGCACCAAATGACAGTACAGCACCGGGGAATCAATCCTAATGATTCATATCACCATAGGAATCTTAATCAAGGACCAGGACATCACCAGATTGAGTATTGAATGGTTAAGGAAAAAAGATGGGCCCTGTGCTAGAGAGCTTAGCACGGAAGCAGAGGTAAAGGGGAATGACAAAGTGGGCAAAGAGAAGGGAAAGCAGAACAAAATGATGAAACAGCAGCACCAGAAATGAGCCCAGCACAGGGGCAGTCCACAGTAAAGATTTTCTGAGAGCTTGTAACAGTGATTTTGACAGAAGACAAGAGAGTGGCTGCGTGGGTGTTTGTGGTGGGCCCGACTCATACCGGAGCGGTGGGAGTGAATGGGCAAAGGTGCCTGCCTGAAAATCTATCAAGTGAGCAAATGAGGCTTATATTAAGGGCTAGATGAGGGCAGAAATTATATCTGGTTAGAGAATGATGCACTAGGGAGCCTTGAAAGCAGAAGGAAGGGGCTTCTCCTGAACATAGCAGGGCAGGGGAAGGGGGCCAGAGGCAGTAGCAGCAGAGCAAAAGCCACCCCTGAGGAAAGGATGCTCATAGCAGTGTTTGAGCTGGGTACAAGTTGGATGAGACAGTGCTTTTCAAGGCCAGAAAGAAAAAGAGGTGGGAGTAGCTGAGATTCGAAATGCCAGAAGCCTGCACAGGAATTTTAGTTGAAAGGAGACAAAAGGCCACAGAGTAAAGATGGTATCGAGAAAAAAAAAAGCAAAAAAAATCACCGAGGGTGTGAGAAGTCTGAGCCAAAGATGTCTCTTAGGATGCCTGTGGGACAGGCAGCAAGCTCCTGAGGCCATGTGGGACCTCCCAGAGCTGCCAGCTGAGCAGCTCTGCTCCCACCACGCTGGGCTGCAGCTGGGGGAGTTGTCTTTTGGGTGGTGTCAGGGGGAGAGGCCTCGGCTGGGAGAGATGGAGCAGGGAAGCAGATCTGTAAATCACAAGGGACAGGGAAAGGGAATTTGGACTTGTAGGTGAGGTTGCATGGAGACAACATGGAGACAGCAGAGAGGAGCAGGAGAAGCAGATGCAGAAGTCCCTGGAGAGTGGGGCAGTGAAGAGGAGCTTCTGCAGAAGGAGACTTGAGCAAGGAAGAGAAGGATGGTGGTTCCATGGGTGCCTGGCCAGTGAAAGACTCAGGTGGTGTCCTCAGGGCTGTGCACTGCTCCTTGTGACTTCACAGGCTGCTCTGCAGAGGTCTCCTGCTGGGCTCTGACTTTCTTCCTTTGTCTTCAGCAGCTCTGCTCTCCTTGCTCAGGTGTGAACAAACACCAAGGAGACAGAGGGCAGGCTGGGACATCCTGCATTATCTTCCAGCACTTGAAAGATCAGCATTCCTGAAACCCAGAAGAAGAAGAGGTGCTGCAAGCTGTCAGAGCCAGGGAATCAGCTGGGCAGGTGCACTATGGAGTACAGAGAGCTGGGAATGAAGGGGCAGAACAGCAAGAGGCTTTCCTTGAGCTAGCAAACACTTGAGTTGCACAGCTACAGGATTCATCATCACCCTACTCCCCCGATTTCAGCTTTCAGAGACAGCATGGTTTTAGTCCTTCATCATCCTGTCAGTCTGGTCCAGATGGCAGAGACTCAGAGAAAAGCAGTTATTCACCAAGAGAGTGATTGGAAAAGGACAGTCTCTCCCTAAAAGCAGTAAAGTTGCATTCAGTGAAGACTGCACTATATCTAAGAGCAGTAAGGGCTGGACTGATGTGAAAAGAAGGTAGTCCTGTGATTTTTGTCCTTCTTATGTCTGCATTTAATGTATAGCTTCCATAATTCTGATTAATGCAAATTTTTATTTATCATAGGCTCTTGTCCTTCAAAAATCATGGGAATATTTTGTCTGGACAAATAAGTGTTTCCTGGTTGCTCTTTCCATTAATTCTCTCAGACTTCAGTGAGGGATAGCAAGACAGGGATGCTTAAATTTCTAGAATCATTAAGGTTGGAAAAGACCTGTGAGCTCATTGAGTGCAACCCAGCACCTCCACTAAACCATGCCCCCACGTGCCATGTCTCGACTACTTCTGAACATTTCCAGAGATGGTGATTCCACCACATCCCTGGGCAGCCTGCCCTAATGCCTGATCACCCTTTCAGAGAAGAAATTTTTCCTGATATCCAATCTAAGCATCCCCTGCTGCAATTCCCAAGACTCCTCTGGAGACGCACGCTTAAATTCAGCGCACAGGTACCGACTCGAGTTTTGGGCTGACCCGTTTGAGGTGCAGAGGTTGTCAGCGCAGGTGCTGCTGCTGCAAGCCCTTGCTGCCTCTCTTCTTTGCCAGAAGGCCACAACTCGTGCCCTGAACTGCCTCAGGATGCGGTGGCGGATGGACGCGGCTGGGACAGCCCGGCGCCGCGCAAGGCGGGTGCGCTGCTGGCTCCATGCGGGGCAGGCGCGGGCGGGGAGGGATCAGAGCGTTCCCGTTCCACACTGGCGGCTTTCGGGGCTCGCTCCGGGACGGGGATGCGGCGGCGGCTGCAGCGCGGAGCCGCGGCCGCCCGGGGGAGCGCAGGCACCGCCGCCCGCGGGCCGCGCACCGCGCCTCGCTCCGCCCGCGGCGCTGGAGCGGCCGCTCGCGAACCCCGCTCAGAATAAAACACTTCCCCCCTTCCGTGCGTTACATAAATTTAAACTTTCTTCCCCTTTTTTTCTTTTCTTTTTATTTTTTCCCCCCCATTATCGAAGCTCTCAAATATTCCGAGAGAGGTTACAAAATGTGTTTACTTACAAATTTGGAAGTAGCGACAAGACGCAATGCAGTGAATTTGTCATCTGCTCATGACTAGCAGATGGTCCTCCTTCTTTGCAAGCAAACTGCGTGAGTCACATCTTGCCCGGTTTGTAGGATCGAGCCGAGGCGCTCTCTGGCACCAGGGTGGACAGAGTCGCCCATCCTGATCGTGCCGCCTGCCCACACAGCCAGTGGGCTCTCTGGCACTGGGTGGATCTCACCGTGCCTTTTGGAAAGGTTCCTCATCCCTCCTGCTTCCACGGTAGATGAATCCGGGAGCACTCCTGTCTATGGAGGCAGCTTCACGTAGCTCTTGCAGTGCAAAGGGATCTTTAAACGGGAACACATTGCATTAACATTTTACAGACGAGCTGAAAGAGATAACTGAGTTATGCTTAAACAGACTCATTTTTTTAGCTCGGGATGAAGCTGAGGTGGAAAATGCAAAAAAGCCTGATGAGACTTTTTTGCCTGGAATCAGCGCTGCTGCAGACCAGTGTTGCTGTGAAAACCCAGTTCCCTGCACCAAGGCATGATATGTGAAGGTGGCTCTGAGCTGTGCTCTTAGTAATCAAACAAAATTAAATTAAAATAGTGCAACTCTGCATTGGTTTAGAGGTCTGTGCAGAGCTTGCAGAGTTGGAGTTGCTTGTCCTGGTAAGCAGACAGGGCTCAATTTTATTACAGGTATGTTAGAAAGTTGTTTTACAAGGATAAAGTCATCTAACAGCCTCTCCTGCCTTCCCTCTCCAGTCCATGTGGATTTATCTTGTTGGTTTTTCCTCAGTTGTGACACATTCCTGGTTTTGTCTTATCATGTAAATCTGCATAGACGATTGGTCTTCCTCTAGATTTGTGTCTGTGTGAGTGTGTGTATTCTTCACAGCAGAGCAAGAGGGAGCAAGTTTAAATGATACAAAAATGAGATACTGGGTGAGTGATGGGAAAAATTCAGGGAAGATATCAACCTGAAAATGTTTTGAAATGCTTTTTTTTCCAAAGTGGACAGGTTTCAGATTGACAGGGTCTTTTAAAATGAATTAATTTCCAAAGCTGTACCTTATTTATGTGGCATAATACCTGCTGCTCTTTGCTGGATACAGAGTTCCACTCACTCACACCAGGCACGGGTAAGCTGTGCACTTCTGCCAGATGCTCACATGTTTGCACAATGTAAGACACACAAGTTGTGCTTGACTGTCTTTAGGTAGCAGAGTCCATGTCAATAATGTAAAGAAAGTTCTGGGTTTTCCTTGCTTTTCAGTTTCTTCTGCAATGTTTTCTTGCCTGGTTTTCATAGAAGAGCACTTCAGATAAAGGCACTCTTCATAGGTACAAACAGAGAAACAATCCTCTTGTTTTCTGAAAGAAATGCTAAAATCTCTGGAGAGCAGTGAGGAAACTCATGCTAACCTGGTAATAAATCCAAGCCTGGCACCAGGAGCTCTGATTTGGAGCTGTAACCAACCAGTGAGCACCACAGCACAGCCACAGTCCATCACTGACTTTTTTTCCAAAGTCTTTGTTTTCCGTTTCAAAGGTCAGATGCTGCCCTGGGAATTGCCTCCCTGCAAAGGAGACAGAGTTTGAGCTGTCTTCTCTGTCTGAGCTCCTCAACAGTAGCTGTGAAGGTGCTGAATTATCATCCAGAACGTGGGAATGAGAGAGGAGGGGGAATTGAGGGCTTGTTGTAATGGAAACATGAGGGGGCTGCTTGCAGAGGTGGATTGTCTTCAGGTTTGGGTGACATTCATGGGGGCCTGTGGGGACTCCAGTGCATGTAACCACCATCAGGAAAGTCCTCCAAGGTGCCGAGAATAGGTTTGTCCTCTTGGTCCCTGAAATGAGCCTCCTGTCTCCTCTCACTGCTGCCAATAAACCCAGGATTAGGAAGCTGACAGCCGCCTACATGCTCTGGAAGAACACAGTGACCACATACAAAATTTATAGCCTAACATGTTGCCGTAGGTGGGGATATAAAATACTTCTGGGGGGTTTTTAGGCTTGGGATTCCCCGTGGGTGCTGGCAGTGACACACCTACCCTGATACATTATCCCCTCAGTGAGGCATGCTGGAGGAGAGGGCTGGCGTGTTCCGTGTCAGTGCAGAGTCCCAGGGATTGATCTTGTCCCAGGTGCTCTGGCAAGGTGCAGGTTACCTGTGCTTGATGTGCCTTGAGCCTGGCTTTTGCTCCACAGTCAGATCCATTTGCCTCAGGTCAGTGCTGTTCTTCTTTTACTCTGTCAAAACCCTACAGCCCTGGCTGGTTGCCCTCTTGGGCAGCCTCATTTACCAGCTAAGACCCTTCCTTAGGGCCTCAGCAGATAATTCTGTAGATGGTCCTGCACAGACAGGCTCAACCCAGAGCTAAACCTTCTCTGCAGAGCCCTGTTTGCCTGCAGGAACCTATGCAAAGCTGTGAGACCAGGAGGGACAGGATGCCAACACTGAGGAACTGAAGAAACCTTGTGGCTGTAGTTGCAGCTCTGCCCCTGTTGCAGCATCCTCACCTGCCCACAAAACCTGGGATCCTGCGGGAAAGCCCTACCAGCCCATATGCAGGGGCTCCACTTGTAAACATGCACTGGGGTTGAACACAAATGCTGTTTTCCTCCTGTGCTTCCATGAACTGACACAACTCCACGCTTTGTAGCTTTTGGGACTCCTGCCCTGTGCATGAATCCCATGGGCTGTGCAGCCCTTCTCGTCCCTGCTGCCCACACAGAGCTGTAAGGAAACGGAATGTGCTCAGAGAAACTGAAAGTGCAAGAATTTAACAGGGGAGAAACATCAGGCATCTGGAGAGAGGGTGCAGATGGGGAGCAGGACGTGACCTTTCTAAAACATGGGCACAGCTGGCCAGCATTAGCCTGGTGGGTTTTCCTAGTTAGCAACATGCTCTGCCTGCCCCTGATTACTGTTGCTTCACCAGCCTTGCTGACTCCATGCTTACAGCAGAGAAGGAGACAGGAAGGAACCCTTGAAAAGGTCCATGGGAGGCCCAAGTGTGAAGTATGCAGGAGAAAAATTAATTCAGCAGAAGTTGTGAATAAAAAGGAGTGGCATAGTGAGCTCACATAGGCTGGACATTCTTCGGTTTCTACAATGTCTGGGATCTGGGTCTGAAAATCTTGAGTAAAATCATAACTAAGGAAGATGAAGTGCTCAAAACTCTCACCTGTGTCTTCTTTGTTGCTGCTGGAAATGGAGAATCACAGCTGTGAAATGTAGATGCTCTGAAGGCCTGCTAGCCAGCCAGCTTCTGTGAGGTTTCACCTCTGAGTTGAAGCTGGCTTGTAGTGGGCAAGTTTCTCGTTACCTTTGGGTTCCCTTTTGGGTTTACTGGGATGAATACAAAATATGATTCATTCCTGAAAAAGAAGAACTGCATCTCCATGGGAGGTGCTTTAGGTACATGGGAAGCTCTGAGATACCTATTCTGCAACTCACAGTGAGACTTTAAATAAGATACCTGGGAAACTGAAAAACTGCAGCCCCTGGAAAATCCATCATCTCAGTGTTGGATTTTCAGATGGCAGGAGGGTTGGAAGTCAATGTTATTTAAGACCCCTCTCAACCCCATTCAGTGATCCTATGATATTTGGGAAAGGGCAGAAACCCAGATGCAAAACCAAGGCAGCTGTTTTGCTTTTAAGCTATTTAGTTTAAAGCTAACTCCTCACTGAAACCACGTAAGCTTATGGATAAAATAGTAAAGAAAAAATTAAAAACTTGCTGTGAAAACAGTGAAATGACTGTAATGAAACAGACAGATGTCCTGATTGTACTAATATATGGCAATAGTTAGTCCCTAGACCTTATCCATGCCCCAGCTTCCAGCATGAAATCATGAGTATATTCAGCTATTTCAAAAAGACCTTGCCAAGATCAACTGTTTCATGTTTAATGCATGCTTTGTGTATCTCAGGTGAAGAAAACACAGTAGAAGGGAACACATTGCAAATTTGAAGCACTGCATTTCTTGATTTTCAGACCTATCTTAGCCTCAAGCAAGGGAGAAGTTTGTACAACAGTTAAGATGATTAACCACGACTGACGCCACAAGTATCCTAGGCTGGAAGAACTGCTAAATCTCCAAATTTTGCCCAGTCATGTCACTGAAAGTGACTCCATACACCTGAAGAAGATTGCTACACCCAAACGTTTATTTTTCTGGTGATACTGGTTGACCTACTTTTGCCTACCAGGGGAAGGACAAGCTGTTCCTACCCAAGTGTCCTGAGACCATCCCAGATGAGCTTTCAGACCTGTTTGAAGTTATGTTCTGGGTCCAGCCTGACAGAGAGGTGAGCTCAACACCTCGCACTCCCTTTTCCAGCAGCCTTTGAGTGCCTGGCTGTGCCTACAAATTAAAATGATCTCTCCCCAAAAAAATTAACCAAGGATTTGGCTTTGTCAGGAAAGAAGATGTGTTAAGAACATGGATGTCATCCAGGGCACAGAAGGGAGAGCTTCTGGTCCTGCTGCATGGCAGCTCTCCTGCTGGGAATTTCTGTGGGAAGAAGGAGTGTGATTTTATGGGACCAGCATTAAGGATGAACTCAGCATCCACTACTGGATGTGAAATAGCCACTTGCAGCTGCATCCAGCTCTTCTCAATCTCCAAAAAGGTAGAACTGTAGTTTTGCTAAGGAAAACCAAGCCTATGTTCTCAGGGGATACGAGATACGCTTTTATTGATAATTTGTATATTTTTCCTTGCTGCAAATGTCATCTAAAGCTGTGTAGGAGGAACGTAGCAGGAGGGGTTTTTTTCCAAATTTGTATTATTTGGTGTAGACACGCTCTGAAATAAACCTGAAGCCTGGGAGGGGTAGGAGAGGTGGAGGCTATGCTAGAACCTTAACCTCATGGATGCTCTTCCCAGCCTATGGGCTCTGTCTGGACACCCCACACAGGGCTCCCTAAATTATTTCAAAAGACGAAGTGGTAGGGATCGATGGGGCTTGTAACATCTTCCTTAACTTTCTTACTATTGATGTTTTCTAACAAGAAATCCAAACTGTGACAAGGCAAATGAGTGAAGAAAGACCTTACGAAAGAGGAGCAAAATGGGAGCTGATTCAAGCGTCTGTAATTAGCTAATGGCTGTGAATATTTATGAAATCTCCCTGCAGTGGCAGTGAAGTGCTGATCCTAGAGAAGTGGACGCCCTCTTCCTTGATGTCTTTAATCCTTGCAGTCCCAGCTGCCATGGCTGGAATGTTGGAAAACCCCACCCTCCTTCTGGCCTCTGATCAAAATCAATATTTCAGAGGGAACTGCAGAAGAGCAAAGGAGTTAAACAAAAGTTCAGATAAGCATAACAAATACTGGAAAGATGAGATCCTCCAAGCAGAGTGCTCTAGAAAGCACTCCCGTTAATCTGGGCAAGGCTCTCATCAATTGCTGGGTGCAGGAAGAGCTATTCTTGGACTCATAAGGAGGTAAGGGATTTATTTCCTCAGCTGCATGGAGTCATGCTATGAGATATCATTAACAATAATTAGAATTTGAGCTTTCAACATACAAGATTTGAAGGTTTTCCTGTGTTTCCAGTCCTTTCCAGGTATACCTTTCCTAAGTGGTAGTCAGGATTTCTGTACCATTTAACTATATAATCCTTACAAGTACTTTCTTAATGTTTATGTGATAAGTGGCTGTGTTGATTTTCATTTGAGCATCTGTAGATGAGCTTGGTAATTAATAGTTTGGTGTGATAACAAAATAAAATATTGAAGTGTATTTTAATTTGAGCAGTTCGGTGGCGATCCAACAACGTGGATTTCATTTTCCTGTCAATACCTTGACATATCACAGAAAAAAACGATGGTAAAATCCAGAACGGTCACATCAGATTAATTGGTTTCATGGTTGCAATGGCAATATGAGGATCTTGCACTGACACAGAGCTGACTTTTCAGAGTGTGGGAAGTAAGTGTGCAAAGGGTCTGATGATTAACTTTCTGGCACCAGTCGCTTTTCTGCGACACTGCAATCATTACTTCAGGCAAAAACAAATCATTTTGTTGCTTCATTGGCAGAAAAAAACCCTGTCCAGCTCCATCTCCTGCCAAGCCTGAGCCTTCTCTTTCTTTCTGTGCATATGGACGGTCTGTGGAGCACTGGGGAAGGCAGCAGAATGAAGGTTCCAGGAGAGCAAAGAGCTCCCAGTGCCCAGCTGAGGTTTTTGTGATGGAGTGGAGCCCAGGGACAGTCCACTTCATTGAAGCAATTTGAGATCTACCAGGTGTTTAGGTTTGCAGAGCAACAAACAGGTTTTGTTTGTTTTCAGAGCTCCAGTCTTGATTTCTTGTAAAGCTGAATGCTATTCATGTCTGGACCACAGTTGATCACCGCTAATTTTGATGCAGAGTTTGACTTTCCCTCCAGAGTGAAGGGTTTATGCTCAATGCTTTTCTTCAAAGGCAGCGCAGATGGTTTATGGAGTGTCAGAGATCCAAGGAAGCTTAAATAGATAAATTTAAAAATTATGTCCAGGACTTAAAGAGACTGGCTGATTCCTAGTAGGTAAAGCCAAGTTAGAACATGGCCACTGCCACAGTGACCGTGGGACCAGACTGGATTGGGATCCTACAACTTCTGCCTATTCCCACCCTCCTTTTCACCAAATAGTGACTGGCTGACACTCATTTAGGCTCCTGTTGAAGCTACTGCTATAAAACCCGTGACTCTATTAACAGAAAAATTGTTATACACTTCATCTGGAGGTTTCTGAATCAGGAAGACATAATCATTAATGGGAATGATTTATACAAAGCTGCTTATTGATGAGCCAGGAAAGAACAGAACTTCTTTCCCAAAGAGCAACACTGAACGGAAATGTCAGAAAGGAGAAATAACATCACTGCTGTGAGATAACTGCTTTTAAACTTGGTTGCTTTACTGCCATTGATAGAGCCATAGGATGGTTTGGATTGGAAGGAACCCTAAAGATCATCCAGCTCCAACCCTTGCCATGGGCACAGACACTTTCCACTAGAGCAGGTAGAAGAGGGGGTAGAAGAAAGAAAACTCCTGTGGGCAAGAAGATGTCGTAGACTGTGACAGGCAAGGTGGTGCTGAGCAGTCCTGGAAGTACAGGAAGGCACAGAAATGGGAAGATCCAAGGGGAAAAGAGTGGGACAAATACTCACTTTAAGCAGATGAAGGTGTTGCAGCAGATTTCCCTTCATCTGAGTGATTCCATGCCAAGGCACTTCCCCAGTTGTGCATCTCTGGGTGTGCTACATAAACATATCTACACATTTTCCCCCAAATTTTTCCCAAAAGTTGCAGTGGTCCAGAATAATAAATTGCAGCTATCATAAAACTAATATTACTCTGTAACACATCTGCATCCCTTAAATGCAGGCCATTCAAAATTCTTACTGGTTTTGTCAGTCACGTGCTCAGAAACACTTTCAAGGCACTAAGAAGAATCATAAAAACTCTAAATCAGGTGTTTAAATCCCCCCAACCATGCTAGCTTGAAAGAAATTCAACCTCCCAGGCAGAGAGCCAGGTTTTGCTGTTGCGAAAAAAGGTTCTCCTGCATGTGCTAAGGGATTAGATGTTCCTGATGTTCTAGGCAAGGGCACTGTAGGTTTTCCAATGGTGATAAAAGGCAAATTTCATCCATAAGTCTTTCTGTTGACAGGCAGGAAAACAATCTACCTGTGCATGTGTGTGTGCTTAAAAATATTAAAAATTAAAATATTTGTGTGCTTAAAAATATTAAAAATTAAAATCTACTGGAGAAAGGAATGTAAAACAGCATGACTTCTGATTTTTTTTGAGACAAATATATTGAATTGCAATAAAAATATCCCTGATCTTTAAGTAACTGAAACTGTAGTGTTTAATATGAATATGGACACGTAGCCTGTGGCTCATCAAACTATAGGGACCATATAGACACATTGAATATTAGATAAAGAAATAAATTTTGCAGCATCAGGAACAGAGTCACAACATGAACAAAATAAAGAAAGTCCAATAACAGGAAAGGCAGAGCATCTGTAGTAGTTATGACTGATTTTCCATTGCCCTACATCCTTGGTAGCAATTAGGCGTGGCTATAAAATGATGTTAAAAGACTAAATGGAATAGCTGGTTTGCACTGACTTGGCTGAACTTTGGAGCTGCTCGTGTTGGATTGAACTCTGCAAGTCACAGAGGGATAAATTTGCAATTTGCAACCAAGAGCATTCAGATATTAGTGAATCAACACAAGAAATTTGAATTTATTTCTAGTATTCCAAAAGTATCCCAGCCCTAGGACACATGATGTCCTTACTTCTAGTCTGCACCTGAACTGTCTGTCACAGGACAGGATGCTGGTTGGGCAGCAGGGCTTTCACCATTGCTGACAAGTGCTTTTTGAAAAAAATGGGCACAATATTCTGAAGGGTGATGCACCAATCAAATGAATCCCCTTCAGGAGAATTGGTTCTCTGCCCTCACCTGTGGTTTTACCAAAAACTAACCAGGGGGTTTAAAATATATTTTGAACTTCTGTCAGAGAAATGAGATGAGTTCAGGAGCTCTTGGAGCACTCTGCCCATCTGCCTGCAATGGGAGTGAAGTTCCACATGGCAAACCCAATGTGCATATGGATGTTGAGTCTCTATTTCCCTCGGTGAGGTGGAGTCCACTTGCTTCAGACGGAGAGTTAGATGATTTTTAGTGAGAGGGACCCTGCCATGGTGCTGGCTGGAGGGAAATCCAAAACAGAAGTGTTTCTCATGGATAGATTCTTCACTTTATGCAAAATGTGTTGTGACACATTATCTCCTCACCATGTAGCAAAGTGTACTTTGCAGCGATTGAAGAAATTCAGTTAAATCCGGCCTGTGCTTGTGTTCTGGTTTGTTATTTATAGCAAGTGTGGGAGTGTGTTGGCCCCTTCTGACAGCATATCATGGCCATCTTAAATCCTGAAAGCACTTTTTTTTTTGTTGTTGCCACGGTAAATGTTTAAGAAGTTTAATCTTAAATTTATGAGTGATTTGGAGACCAGTCTGTTCATGACACATTAACAAAATTAGACCAGGAAATGTTTTGCTGAACGAACTCTCGTGCTTTTATAAGGAGTGAGGTTGTTGGGAGTGTGCTCCCCGCTGTGTGTGCTGCCAAAGCATGGCCTCCATGGCCCACAGTGGATGGATGCATGTGGATGTGTCTGCCCATGGTATTTCAAGGAAAACTATTTCTTGAACCAGCCTAAGAGATTTAGGAAATCAAATCTCAAGGTGTTAGAGAGGGCACTTAGCATGGTATGAATTGGAGTTTCAACAGTGAGCATAGTCAGAGGCAAAAGGGTTAATTCTGCTTAAGAAGAAGACATGGAAATAATTTTTTTTCTTGCTAATTAAATATGAAACTGACTAACTGTATGCAAGTGTAATTTTCTTATCTTATTAGCCATGTTCATTTCTGAAGTGAATAACTACCAGCACTGGAACAGTATATGGGCAGAATAATAGTCAAACTGATTTTTACTTTAATCTCTGAATACAATTAGCATAATTTAAACTGTTATAAGCTACAGCAGATAGAAATCACATTATGGAGACTGTAGGTGGAGAGGTGGGTGGTCACATGCAGGGGGAAAACTGGAAGAGCACTTAAAATACAGCCGAATAATAAGCATCCAGGAGAATGTAAAGCTACATGGAGTTGAAAGGCACATTATTACAAGAGATGGGGGAAGAAAAGTGGATAATCATGAGCAAGGTTCAAGGACTTCTACTACTGCAGGGCCTGATCCCAAGAAATGCTGTCCTAAGAGGTGTAGTTTATACAAGTGTTTTATGGGGCATGAATCCCAAATTCCATTTTCTGTCAGAGGAGAGAACAGCCCAGTGGAGATGGAGAGATCACATATTGCCTGACCAGATGGAAAGAGAAGCCAAGATATGATGGGGGAAGGAAAGAGGCAGGTCAGAGGCAGGCAGGAACCAGGAAGACGAACCATGGGTGTGAAGTGTGTGTTTGAGTGAGCTGGGCATGACAGCAGGGATAGAAGAAGGAAAAAGAAGAGAGAAAGAATGGGCTGAAAGAGGAGACTGGCTCTGGAAATCCTGAACTGTAGGCTAAGACTGACTGAACAGTCAGCACCAATGAGTGTGGGAGGAAAGTGACATGAACAAGGAGAAGAGACAGGGACAAGCTGGTGAAGATAAACCCAAGCTCCGGGAGAGCGGAAAGAAGGTGCTGCCTGACAGAGCCTGAAGCCCGGCACACTCACATCATCCTACTCCTCTGCTGTCAGCAGATATCCACACAGCCTCTGAGAAGCCATTATTGATCACCTGCCACTGCAGCTGCTCCATGGAAAAGAAAGGATTACAACTGAAAACTCGGGAAACACCCTGAACTCTTTTTCCTTTGGAGTGCCTGCTTGCCCTCTTCATTTACATCCTGTACTAGTTCCTGCAGTGTTTTCTGAGCAAGTAACAAAATTAAGCCCAGGAACCTTGCCTGTTTAACCAGTAATAATCTGATGTTGGCCATAATTAAATTTCTGTGGCCCCTTTTTAATTGTTACAAGGAAATCTATAGGATCTCTTTTTTTAGTGCAGAGAGGTCTGAAATGTTACCATCTGGTATAGCATGCATTAATCATTGGGTAAATTTTATCTATATCCTGACAATTTAGCCAGAGCATGTTGTTTGAAAAGAACTAGAAATGTTCTTCATCATAGCATGACTGAGGGTGTGCTGTGGCCAGGCCTTACTGCTGGAGAACAGAACACGACTTTGACGTAGTTTTCACGTCACATTGAATAGATTTCCTATCATAAAGACATCTCTGACGTATAGAACATGGATCTCAGTCCTGAGTGGCTGTTCCTTTGTTGCAGTGCTCTCTGCTCTTTGAAACTTCGTCTTACAAAAAAGGCAATCTCCAGACTTAATTTCCTGCTACACAATAGATGGTGTTATCAGCAAAATGGCTCTTGCAAAAGAAGCCTTCCAGCTGGGTGGATGTCACAGTGGAAGTGCAGTGACTTGGATGGTGGTCCCAGGTTGCTCAGAGAGCTCCTACAGAGCTTTCATATAGAGGTGAAAATATTCTGCTTTTTGAATCAGCCCTACTTGTATTTTTAGGATGAATTAAGCACAGCTGCAGTGAGAAATGGACTGTACTCTCTGTGTGTGTGTGGACAGAGGTTGGCCAGAAAATCTTAAAATCATTAATTAAACCAATGTATATCACTTCCAGAAATATGTGCACCGAGCAGCACATGTAGATGAGCAGCACATGTAAAACAAAGATCCATACATGCTGTGCAGCTGTACTTTTGGCAAAGATGACAGATGATGATACTTCCTGAGAACACTTTCAAGGTCTGATTTTTGTTTGCTCAATTAATATTAGCTCTATTTAATGCACCACGAAAAAGCATTGCAATTGCTCTGAAGCACTCCATTGCAAAAAATTCAGCAAAGCCAGATTAGTAACTAATGAGTAGACTTTTTCCGTTTTTTCCTGTAAGTTTTGTGCTTCATAGACTTTTTAATGAGATTAACCTTTAATGCACGTGCCTAGAAAACAGGTAGTGGCATCTGTCTGAAAAAGAGACCTACAAATACACAAGTGTTTGTTTTCTAAAGATGAAAATGAAGGCGGCAAGTAAACCATGCTAGTGTATATTTAACACTCTCTAGTTCTGCTATTTGATTTAGAAAAAAGTTATGAAAGACTATGAAGTGCTAATGAGGACAGCCCTCACCCAGCCCAAACTCTTAAGAAATAGCAGCAGTCCTGCAGCATTGCATTTGTCTCTCAGTGCCAGGACTCTATATTTAACAAGTTTTCCCCAGCTCCCACACCCAGATGAATTCATTGGAATGCAGTAGGAAAGCAAGAGCTCATCTGACTCATTAGGAGGCTCATATGCAATTACCATCAATTAAAAATTCCTTCTAGAGCCACCGTGTGAATTTGGGTGTGCTGAAAGAAATGAAATCATCAGGATCTCTGTAAGCAGGACTTAGCTTAGCATTGAGCTCAGGACAAACACAGATTTGATTAATCTGCAAAAATAATTAGCTGATGTGCCGACTAACGTGTGCAGGGATCTTCAGAGAACTGTGTCTGATGGAGCTTTACATCTTCCACTGCACCGTCTGTGACTTGCAAGCAACAGAGCCAAAGAAAAGCCTCTCTATATTTGCAATGTATTGAAAAAAACCAACCGTTGTAACAACATGTTTTGTTGATATGAAATCATCTTCTCTTTCTTTTCACCAGCCGCTAGTGAGGAAAAAAGTTTAGAGGTGGAAGTGTAATGACCAATGATTTACAGATGGATTCCATTTTCACTGTATTCCGATTGAGATGGGTTGTAAACACTTTCCTTTCTTAGCCCAACATCTTTCTCAGAATCTCTTCAGTTTAGGTTTAACTTGTTAGATTTAGAATAAGCTCTTCAAAAGACTGAGCAGCTCTTGAGACAACTCCAAAGAATTAAGGTGCCCCTGTCACAAATTTTCATTGAAAAATTTTGTCTTAACATGAACTTTTCCTATGCATCTGGTATTTTAACACTACTGAATGTTTAAGTACTGTTGATTAAGCTTTTTATTAAAACTTGTGAAAAACTACAAGAAAGCAAATAAAAGCACGTGTATACATAATTTCACAAGCATTATAACCGTCTAAACAATAAAACAAGCATGTGCTTATGCTGTATTTATTTGTATTCACTATTACTAAAAAGCAGCAAATTCTACCTTTAACTGTAAAAAAGGGTAATATCTAGGTATCTCATATTGTTGTATTGTTTCTTCTTGAAAAACAAAAATTATAGAACCCCCCAAACTTTACCTGTGGGTATTTCAGAGCAGGAACTGCCATTTCTGTCACTATTTATGTTCTGGTGGTACCAAGAGAATTCTTATGTTTAGGTCTTTAAAAGCCTATAACGACACAGGATTTCCACAGGTGGAAAGAACCCAGACCTCCACCAAAACCTATGGGAGCTGCAGAAATAATAAAGAGCCCTGGAGTGCAGACACTGATCTCAGAATAAAGGTTGACAGCTCCTTTTAGTTCCTGCACAGGTGTGTCTTAGGACAAATAAGAGAGTCCAAAGAAATCATTTTGGTTTTGTGTGGGTTTTTTTTAATAAATGCAAGGTGGTTCAAAAACTTCAGTCTTGAGTTTGAATGTTGGGTCTACTTCTTCTTGAAACATTGTGTGGAAATTGTGATGGAGAGAAAAAATAATCTGCATACCTATGCATTTTTACAAAGATTGTAATGTAATTCCTTTTATGCCTGCAGTAGTCATTATTCTGTGGGGACCAGCAGGACTGGGAACCTCAAAAATCCCTAATGCTGATATTTAGACATACCTATGTACTCAATGTACTGAGACCTAACAATTAACTAAACATGCTAGAGGTCTCAAGGAAAACATTTGAAGTTAGAATAATATAGAAACATGTATATTCTTATACAGGGAAAGAGCAAGGAAGAGGAACTTACAGTGGAAGAACAAATTGGGTCTCATGTACCTCAATTCTACCTGTACATTTTAACATTTTTCAATGTATAGGTTTTTGTTTAATGAATTAGCTACAAATAAACAGATACTGATTTTGCTTTTACATTAAAGTCCCTCCAGGTAACAGGAGCAATCCAGCTGAAAACCAGAAGTCAAAAATCTTGTTTCAATTACATAAACTAAATGTAGACTGATATTTCCCCTACTGTTTCCCTTTTTTGTTGTTCCTCATAAAAATAGTGTTAAGCTAGGAAACGTGTCAGCAAAGTAGAGAGGTGGTTTTGTCAACGGTATGGATGCTGCTTGTTTGGAAACATATCTAGAAGATTTACTTCATGGTATCTGCTCTGAACTTGTGTGATTTGCAGAAGAAAGTGGAGCTGAGGGGTGGGACAGAAGCTATTTATCAGGAACATTTGAGAACGGTTACCACGGTGAAAGAAACAGAAGACAAAAGATCCATTAATTTAATCATCTTTGATCATTTGCAGGCTTTGTTTGGATGTGTTTATATCTTGCAAAACTGAAGAGTGTGCAGACTTGATGCCAATCAGAAAGGCACTCTCCTCCCAGATCAATTCGATTGAATTCATATGAGGGGACAAATAAGTGTTTGAAGCCAGAAGCAGTGTGACACTGCTGATGTTCCAGGGGGAGCTGAAGTCTGTCCTCTATATCCATGCACTGAATGTGTCTTGGGTTACAAAGCCAACAAACCAGATATTTGCAGCCAGTTTGGAAAAGACCTTTGGAGCATTTTAAGACAGGGTAATTTCCATAAAGGCATCCAATACCACATGGAAGAACCAAATAGGAAATAATATCATTGCCATCAATGCTTGCAGCAGGGGGTTGCAGAAGGGAGAAACTTCTAGAAACTTAGTTATTTCCTAGCTAGCTCTGCAGGCTTCTGAGTAGCTTTTAGACAGAGCTCTTGGTCTCCTGGTTTAAATTATGTTAATCTTCTTCACAGGGCAGTGATAAGCAACTTTCTGATTACAAGAACAAAATAAGAAAATGCTGGGACAAAGTCTCTGTGGACATAAATCAGTGCGATACCCTTGAAAGCCAACACACAGCAGACAATTTCATTTGCTATCCAGCCTGTTCTAAAACAGGGAAAGAATGTTAAAATTCTTTTTGTGCTGAGATTAAATCCTGCAAATTTGCCATGGAAACCATTTCTTCTTTCTTTTTTTTTTTTTGCTTCCCCTCCTTTTCACAGTTCAGTAATAGCAATTCTTGCAGAGATGGGCGGCTTGGGCATTGTGGTTTGGGGTGGGGGTTTTCTGGGAGGTGGGCTGAAGGGAAAAGTGGGGAGCTGTGGAGGGGAAGAGGCCGGAATATGTTCACTCTCAGAAATGAGTTCACATCCCTGAGGTCCTGGTGCTGAGTGCCAGCAAAGGGCAGATGCTTCTAACAGTTGGAGCACTGCAGCATGGAGGAGGGAGTCATCCTCCAGAAGCCGAGAAGCCAGCCTGGGAAGCAGGCAGGCCTGGGATGACCCACTTCAGTGAGTGCCCACGTGGTGATGGTGGGAGGGGGCGTGGGGCTGGCAGGAGATGGAGCTCCCCTGGCTCCCAGAGCTGACTCACTGGCCCTGTTTGATCCCACTGCTGCCACAGGAGCAGGGAGGGAACACCAGGACAGCAGCCCTGAGAGTGGATAAGGCCAGGGTAGTGTGGCAGGGAGGGAGGGCTGGAACCAGGGTCACCCCAGTTGCCCGGTGCCTCTGCCACCCACCCCCATCAGCCACCAGCCAGGGTGCTCAGCCAGGCCTCTGAGTTCCTCACAGGAATGGGCAGGGTCTGCCCAGGCTCTCATTTTGGAGGAAAAACATGACTTTTGCAGCATGCCTGGGTTGTTCTTTCAAAACCATGGGTTGTTTTTATCCTCATGTTCAAATTCACCTGTTGCAGAATATGTCGATGGGTAATCCAAAGGTTTTAACATGAAAAGGTGAAGAGAAGAGCCTGGGGAGGAGATAAAACAAAAGGCAGCCAGTGTGGACTTGGTCCCCCGGTGAATTACCCAATATGCAACTTTGCTTAGAGAATCATACAATTATTTAGATTGCAAAAGACCTTTAAGGTCATAAATTCCAACCGTTAACCCAGCACTGCCAAGTTCACCACTAAGCCTTGTCCCCAAGCACCACATCTGCACATCTTTCAAATACCTTCAGGGATGGCAACTCCACCACTTCCCTGGGCAGCCTGTGCCAATGCTTGACAAACCTTTTGTTGCCTAAACTTTTTTCTTGTATCTGATTTAAACCTCCCCTGGCACAACTTGAGACAGTTTCTTCTTGTACTATCACTTGTTAGTTGGGAGAAGAGACTCATACCCAGCTCACTGTAAGCTTCTTTCAGAAGTAAACTGGAGGTCCATTTTTCATGGGATGTAAAACTGGAATAAATTCCCTCCAGTTTGAATTCAGCAAGGACTTTATCTGGGTGACAGAATTGCCAGAGTAAGTTGCCAGAGCCAGGCTGCTCCTCACCAGCCCTCTAACAGAACATTTGGGTCCATCTGCCTCTGTTCCCCACTTCTTGGTGTTGCCATTTCTTTCACGTATTTCTTTCAGGTGGACTTTCCATGTCCTTTTCTCCTGATGGAGCATTTCCTCATCCTTCTGTTGGCATAATGTCAAGTCTGTTTGTTTATACTAAACATGAGGGGTTTTTATGGTGCCTCATCAACCACATTGAATTTTCAGAACGATGTGTTCCTTCCTGCTTCTTTTACTCACTCATACAGTAGACTTGTTCCTGACAGAAATGAGACATTTCAAGGATGATTACATGCTGTAGCAGCCTAGCACAAAATTACATCTTTCTGACCTGCTGTGTTTTAATGTGGTACCTCACTGACTTCCACAGTTTTCAGCTGTTCACTCTTTTTCCCTGAGGACGTCCACAAAATGGAAGGTTAGAGTGAATTGATTCTCAGACACAACTTCAGCAAAACTTCAGAGGCTGAATGTTCTAATCAGGGTCTTTACAAGGTTTACAAAATTCAGGTTTTGAATGTTATTAAGTCTGCACTTCCTTTCCGCATTATTGGTTTGTAAACCCTTGGTGTCCTGGAGCTGAAGTCACAGGTCTGGATCTTACTGAGGGTGGCTTCTATACACAGACTCATTTATATCTCAGAGATCACCTTGTTTCAAGCATAAAATTTCTGTGTGGGAATGGGCTTCTCCCTCCAATGAGTAATACAGGTATTCTAGAGCACATGCTGGGCACTGCACAGTGCTTTGACTCAAAAGATGAGATGTTTAGAGTTTGCCAGTTTTCTTTCTATATTTACTGTCTCAAAGCACTTCCACTCAAAGCACTTACACTCTTATGGGGGGCTGCGTTTGCTGCTTTTCATTTACTGCTTTATATTCCTTATTCTTGCACAAGTGACTAAAATGCATAAGCCAACGTGATATTTTACTGCAGCAAAGTCCAAAACCAACAAAAGCCTCACCCCTTCTGAAAAACCTCTGAAGTTTCAAGCAGTTTTCCCACTTGCAAATGGACTATCAGTATTCTTCCAAAGAAGCTTTCAGGTTCATCAAACTGTTTGTTCCAGCGTTCCAGTGCTCTGATTGCTCCTCGTGTGCTTTGCACTGGTGTTAAGTTTTGTATGTCTACTTCTGTGAGTTCTGCACAGCATTGAAATGATTGCTGATTCAGAAGGTAACGGGGATTTTGTGTTTTTCCAGGTCAGTAAATATAAGCTTAGGATTCAGCATACAGGCTGGTGATGTTGAAAGACCAGCTTTACAGTTTCAAACCTAAACAGTCTATTATCTGAAAGGAGTAGAAAACAGGGGATTGGGAGGTAGAGCAGTGGTCAGGAAGTCCTTCAGTAAACTTTTGAAAGATTCACTTGCATTTGGAGTTTGGGAGACACAAGATTTCAGCATTGTCAAGCTTTTTGCTATTCTGAAATACAGAAGCAAAATTATATTTATTTCCCATGAACAGAGATGTGTTTGAATTATTTCCTCCTTCTGAAGCTTTAAAATAAAAGAATTATTTTTGCATCCAGGCCACCGCTGATGACTGTCAAGTTTTACAGGATGATGAAATGTATTTTCATAACCCAGTTCATAAAGGTGTATGCATATATATGGGCACATATATAGGTATATTTGTATAAACAAAAGTATGTATGACAGGAATGCAGGTTTTCAATTATTTTCTACAAATGATTTAGACTCTGACCACAGATGGGGAGTTTGGAATATGTATTATATTCATGCAGTCTTTGATCTGGAGACCAAGGATTGTGGGATCCGTGCTGTTCCCCACAGGAAAGGAGCAGTGTGGGGATGTAAAGCACAACACCCACACTACAGAACTGTTCAAAAGGCACATTTTTGTCAAAAATCTTTTCTCCAGGTCATTTAAAGCTTGCCCAGCCATAATGCTCATGTGCAGCACTAGGAAACCACTGTTAGCTGTACCCAGCAAGAAATTGGGAAGCTTTCCAGCAAGTCCCTGTCACAAGCTGGCAGCTCTGTCTCTCCACAGCACTCGGTGTGACAGCAGAGCATCTCCCAGGTGTTCTGTACTCCCAGAACCAGGGGGAAATATGACAAGGCTCTGTACACACAGGGATAGGGCATGGTGATACCACAGTCCCCCAGCCACTTGAGAAGCCCAGGGCACAGCTCTGAAGGCCTGGACTGCAGCCCTAACTGCAGAAGCATCCTTCTTCTGCATAAACAAGGCATCTTGCTGGAGTAAAGCTTAATGAGAAATGTGAATTTGTGAGAAACTGCCTGATTTCTATGCTGCAGAGGCTTTCTGTGCAGTAGCACCAGATGCCAAAAAAAAAAAAAAAAAAGCAAGAGCAAAGTGCAAACCCAAACCTGCTTCTCAACAGCAAAGAAGGAGAGCAAGGCCATTCCTGTCACCATCTCATGCTCAGGGGCAGCTTTGATCCCAGGAACTATAGCAAAGGAAAGGCAGCACCACTCTGAGACACACATACCTCATGTTGCACACTAAATCTCCAGAGAAACTGAGAGACACCACTCAAAATTAATAAACAGAAAAAAAAAATAGTATCCCAAACCACTCTGGTTAATATGGAAGGTAAAAGTGCCTACGAGTCCTTCCTCATTTCCCTTTTGTGGTGAAGAAGACCAGGAAAGAGACAAACTGAAGTAAGAAAGTTGGAGGTCTCCAGGCTGATGTATTTTTTTTAGGCAGCTCTTGCTTTTGGTCTTGTGAGTGGTCATTTCTGAGCATTTAGCTCCCTAATTTGGCCCTGCCTTTGGGTGACTGTCTGCCAGGCACAACATGGTGTAATCCATAAGGAGAAACACTTGGAGACAGAAATAGGTGGATGGATGAGACCCAGCAGAGTCTGAACACGTAACAGCCCCGTCCCAGGTGGAAACCACCCTGGCAGGTGGTTCAGGAGAGGAAGAGCTGATGGTTTCACAGACTTTGGCAGCCTTGCCTTCCCAGTTCGCAAGGATCAGCAGAGGGAATTGCACAAGTGCTGGGATCAGGCACAGGAGTGGGAGGGAGGGGAGGGAGGAACTGACCCTGCTGCTGGGGTCCTGTCTGGGTGACAGAGCCAGAGCTGGACAGCAAAGCCTTGCTGAGGTAATTGAAGGAAGCTGGATGTGGAGGGAGAAGATGAGCCAGGAACATGGAACGGTGAAGGAAATCAATACAGTTATCTCACCAGCTACCTCCTGAACCAGAGGAAGTGTGGCTTGCAAGCACTGATGCTGGACAGGAGTAGTGCAGACCTGAGGGGACCAGAAAAATCTATAATATTCTGGCAGTGCTACTGGAGAAAGGCATTTGCGTCTTGGAAATTTTTATACAGTAAAAAAAATTATTTGATTTGTGTATAGAGACAAAAGGACATTTTTTGTACCTCTCTCCATCTTTATTGTTGTTGATAATTGATTGAAATTTAAAATTAAGAAGTCAAAGAGAGAAATGCTTATGTTAAAATAATTTGCTTAAAATCTTTCAAGAACATATAGAAACCAGGAGGCCTCTTTTTTTGTATTTTAACTGGACATTCTAACAAAATCTGTGTGGAAAGTGTTGGTCCCTTATATAGTATTTCCCAACCAGGATTAGTGGGATTTTAAATCAATACCTTCAGGGCTCAGAGAAGAGCTCCTTTCACTTGAAATAAAGGAATAGCTCCTGATATTATCTGTTGTAGTAAAATGTTCATGTTGGCCACTTCCTTGAGCATGATAAAGATTGATACACTGACAAGTACGCAACACATGGGTAGCAGACATTTCCCACTGCCTGGCACAAGGCTGTCATCCACGCAAAATAAAACACTTAATATGATCATTAATGAATGATTAGTCATTTTTTTATTATAGTCATTCCATAATAGTCATTAGTATGAATGAATACTGCCTCAGGGAGAACGTGTGCTGTGAGGAACTTCTCTGTGCTCCTCAGCTAACAGAAACAGCCTTTCCTGCAACACATGGAGGTGTTTGGTTACCTGAGCTGCAGCCTTTGCCCTCCATTATGGCACAGACCTGGCACCCAAAATGAATGCCAGGACTGATGTGGAGATATGGAACCTGTTAATTCCTTCTGCCTTGTGGAACTTTTTTCTTTTAATTGTACTCCAGAATCAGATTACCAGCTGAAAACTTTTTTTTTTTTAATGCCTCATATATGTAAAGGAAATCTTTTACATTAATCTCTCCTTCCTGTGCATGAACCCCAGGCTAACACAGCACCCTGTCCCCAGCTTTCACACACCAACACCAGGCACGTAGGCAGCTAATGCTTTGTTTAGCCTGGTGTACTGGTGGTATGTGATTTCCTGGCGTTTTTGAAACATCCTTAAGTCCTCATCAAGTTGTACCTCATGCAATATTTGTTCAGCTCAGGGAATGTAGAACTGCCCCAACTTGCATGAGAGGCTGGGAACTGCTCCCACATAGCTGAGACAGGGGGAGGACCTCATCAAGGTACTAGCAGCTTTGCACAGGTGACCTGCTTGGATTTCAACCAATTCCAGATTACATTTGGACTTTTCCTTTTTTTCTTACTATATAAAGTATAAAGGAAAGAGCAGATCAAAGAATGTGAGGCACAGATCTGAAAATGGACATCCATTCACTCTAGGGAAAAAAAGCCTTACATTTCCCTTGCATGCCTCTTCTTTACAGCCTTTATGGAACACTCCCCAAACCAGTAATTCATGGGGTTTAAGAGTGTTCACAGTTCAGGGTTTTTAACAGTGAATACCACCTAAGATTGTTGGCAATTTGCCTGTCTTTATGTTAGCTGTTTTTCATCTGATGATCTGTGATTCTATGGATTAAAAAAGGGGATGTTATTGAGCATGGAGGGGAGGAACAAAAAAAACCCCAAATAAATATAGTGTTAATTTTGAAAAGAAGAAGTATGAAAAAAATCCACATTTACTCTTATAGAATTTGAGATTTTTCCCCAAAAAGTAGGATTTTAAATTTCACTTTGTTCAATTGTTTTGAATTTGAATATAAAAGATATTTTGAGAAAGTTATTCCATGATGAAATGTTATGCTACATAATGTATATGATGAGGTACATTATTATAAACTAAAAATCATTTACTGAATATCTGACATTTTACTTCTTTTTGAAATGATAGTGTTTATACTTTCTTCAACAGTGCAAGATAAAAGCATACTAATTAAACACTTATTTTTCAAAGAGCTATACAAATATTTTTTAGCTCTCATACTGAATAGTCTTCATGATAGAATTGTAGTGATTTATATCAAAAGGAAAACTGACCCTTAATGATATGTTGGCATCTCATGCAATCTGTTATCAAAAATTGTTTAGACTGGAATAAAGCCTCTTAAAATATCGTCTATATCTTGGAAGAGATAAATTATTTAACTAAATCATAGAACTACATAAATTATCTTTCCATCTTATCATGTTTTTATGTTAAGAGCAAAGTTTTCCTATCAGTGTAGGCAACACTTATTTCTCCCTATCAGTCATACTCTACTGCCTTGATGGAGATAGAAATAAAGCTGTAATTCTGACAAGTTATTCATCCATTTGCAGTGCTTTAAAAAAAATGGAAGAATAATTAC
This sequence comes from Orthonyx spaldingii, assembly GCA_013397795.1. Lineage (NCBI taxonomy): Eukaryota > Metazoa > Chordata > Aves > Passeriformes > Orthonychidae > Orthonyx > Orthonyx spaldingii. The sequence goes on along the minus strand of VZTJ01001761.1, from coordinate 1,240,944 downwards.
AGAGTTTTATTGGGAGGTTAAAGTGTATTTTACGTTTTGCAGTTTTCACAGTCACTATTTCATTGTCAGTTTGCACGGGCTTTACACAGTTTTACAAGCTACAAAGAAATTGAGGAATATAAGTTATTGTTTCTTGAGGTTTCATTCTAAAATATTTAAAATAATGAACTTCTCTTTTATCAAGGTTCTGACAAAATATCAAGTATCAAGGTTTTGAGGTAAAATTCTAAAAAATACTTTAATGCTTTCAGGATTTTGTCTTGTTGGCCAGAAGAAAGTGTTACACACCACAAAGAACAGCACACTTGGAAATTATTCTGCAATTGTAGTTCAAACACCTTTTCCTAACAGATTAACAATTAAGCCTTTTTCAGAAGTGTATTATGCTCCAATCATACAAACACTTAAACCAGTACCACAAATAATTTCAGACTGAGGGCTTGAAATACTTCTGGAAAAGATTTAATGGTTGTGTCTGACCTGTAAGCATAAATTGAAGTTGCCAAATCCAAGATCAAATATTTCTGTGATTGCAAATTGAATTCAGGTTCCATAGAGTTCATTAAAAATAGGGTTTCAGGTTGTTATTTGGTTCAGTTAATGTTATTAAAAAAATTTAAAAGGCAGTTTTAGGAGAAAAGTGGCAGGTATGTCAATTCCATATTTTCACTTTTTAGCAAGCCTATACATAAGAAGAAATACTGCAAAGGAGTAGCAAAATCACTTCTTACAAAACCATCCTCTTATAGAAATTCTTCTTGAAATTCTGTTTAGGCATCTGTTCTCCACAGGGCTTATTTTATGGTCTTTTTCGGTGGTTTGGATCTTTTAAACACAATTTGTTATGCATCTTTTGAGCACGGGATTCTTTTATTCCTCAGATCTCCTTCAGATTTTTGGGTTGGGAAGCTTGGGATGTAATGGTTGACTTTTTTTTCCAAAAAAATTGCTGCCAGTTCCGTGGCTTTGAGCCTTATGAACATTTTTCACAGACAGAGAAGGCGTGGGAGCAGATCTGGAGTGTCTCCTAACTTGTTCTCAAGCCCTCAGCAAAGCTCTGCTGCTTTCAACAGCAGCACCACCAAAAATCCCCTGCTCTTCCCAGTGCTTTCAGCCAGGTCACAGTCGTCTTGCTCAAGGCAGTGGCACTCCTTGTTCCCAGCTGCAGGGCCCGGGGTGGGAGTGGGTGGGAGCCAGCCAGGGTCCCTGCTCTGGCGATTTTTGGTGTTCAGGACATTTGTATTCACGGCCTGCAGGTTTGCTATAAGTCTAATCTGACTTCTGCTTCACCTCAGAATATGTCTAGAAAGACTTTCCTTTCCTTTTCTTTTTTTTTTTTTCCTTTTCTTTTTAATTGGGAAATGGCTAAAAGTTCTCCCTGACCTTTTTATCTTGCCGGCAATGCCCCTGCCTTTCTATTAATAACAGGCTTTGGGGAGGGTTTCGTCTGCACTGGCAGCAGAACTGCTATTTCTTACTCAGTTTGGTATCTGCAATTACAGTACTTTTCTGAAGTGCAAAAGACATCTATAAAAATCAAATACCCATCTCCCTGCTTAGCATCAGACACAGTGCAGCAGCTCACTGCTGCTTCCAGCTTACATTAGGTTTTCCCTCTTTTCTTTGGAGTTCTGCAGTGATCATTGACAAACACTTGCTGTCAGGTGAAGGATCCTCAGTGAGTGGCAGCAATAGTGTACATCATGAGAGAGAACATTGAGCTTGGCTTGGCTTGGATGTTTACTGATGTCTTTGTTAAGACCTTCAGCTCCTCACCGTGTCCAAGACATCTGTATAGACAGGGATCATCCTTGAAGGCAATGCTAGTGGGAAGCTGGAAGAGGGAAGAGTTGTCCTTCATTTCCTAGGCCTTTATGCCTTCCCTTTGGATGGGCAGTGTTGGTGAGGCTGCTTTTGTGTACCTGCTCTCCATGTGGTCTGCAAGGCTTTGGAGAGGTCACTTGATATCCTGGAGGGTCCCAAAGAGAAATAAGTGTTCATGGGGTGGCTTAAAATGCAAGAAGCTGTTGTTGGTGCATCAGGGAGCATCTGCAGTTTCAGGGTACTCTCTGGGATGGTCAGTGATATTCTCAGTGTCCTGTCTTGATTCATGTTTAGAAAAGCTGCTGCTGGTTACAGTTGGCCACATTCTCAGCAGGCCCAGCAGTGAGTGATCTTCTTGCATGCAAAGTTTCAGGCTGTCAATAAATTAAAAGTTCATTTCATTCTTTCATCCAGTCACTCTCTCTTCCCAGAGGGTCTCTCTTTCCAAGTCATCCATGGGGGATCTATCCATTCATGTGCAAAACCTAGACTGTGCCATACCATCACAGGGTTATTTTGATCTTGTAGGTCCACAGTGGTTTTTATGGGAACAGAGAGTTTCTGAACAGCCCTCCTGGGGAGAGCCCAATGTGCTTTGTTCTCATCCCACACCCAGGCAGTCCCCAGGTGGGGAGCAAAGGTACATTAGCAGGTCCCCAAGATCACCAAGCCCAGCACTTTACTCAGGGACAGCCGTCCTTGGGTCCCCCCCAGCCTCAGCGTCCACCACCAACCTCTCCCCAAACCACCCAGCCAGGGGACCTTTACTCCCACCCTAGAGCTGGTTCCATCTCCAGCACCACTGCATCATCCCTTGCCTTTAATCCCATGTGGGAGAGGCTGGTGCCCACTGCCTTCCCAGCCTGCCTGGTGCTGGCAAACAAGGCAAATCCCAGGAGGGAAGAGTTAGGGATGCAGTCACTGCAATGAGCAGTGAATTGACTGTGAATCTGCTCCGACTGAGCCGTCTGCCTGGTGATAATCTGCACAGAGAGTTTGTTTTCTTTGGGTTTGTGTTTTCCACCAGCCTCTTGTTTTCTTCCATGAATTCTACATCGCCTCTTGTGTTTTACCTTTCCTGGCAAAACTGTTTTCTCCTCATGACACACAGCTCTCCCCCAGGGCCAGTTATGTAAGGTATTGCTGCTTGGTGTTTGTACAGCCCTACATCTTGACCCCTGTAGAGAGCACATTGTGTATCCTCCTGGCAGCAAACAAAAGCAGTTTCCTATATAAAATACACAAGTCTTGCCTCTGTGCTTGCATGTTTAGGCAAACACGCTCCTGCTTTTTGGGACGCAAAGATCAGTACCTGCTTTCCCGGTGATGCGTGGCTCCAAAAGGCAAAAAAAAAAAACCATTAAAAAAATCCTCATAATAAGGAGGAAAAGCTGCTCTTGTCTACTCTCTGCTGTATATATAACTTTCACACTTCACACTCTCACACCATTTTAAATGCAAACAGCTCTTCCAGCCAGCAGCGTCACAGTTGTTCCAAGGACAAACACATTTGTTTTGTCTTTGAATGAATGTATTCATCCTGAGTGGCAGTGGAGGGGCTACCTCTTTCTCAGGAGGCTCCTTAAGCTTCAGCTAGTGAGATGGAGTAACACTTCCATTAAAAGGGAAAGAGCCAGACAAAAATTCCACCTCCCAAACCCCAAGTTCTAGCTGATCTGAGTGCTTGACACATTCCTGTTGTTGGTAAGGTGTAAGTGTCCTTGCAGGCAAAAAAAAATATTATAAATATCTGCTTTCCTCATTATCTCTTCCTCTCTGTGCCTGGGTGATTTGTGTCTTTCCCTCTCCTGCCTCCAGCCTTCCCCTAGACTCAAGCTATATTTTCTGTAGCTGCATTGCACTTTGGTCATACAGGTGATGGACTAAGCCCCGTCAACCAAGCCAGAACTGTAGCTGCTCAAACTCTGGCTGTTGGGGTGGGCTGGGTTGGGTTTTTGGGGATCAAGGGGGGTGTTTGTCCTGCAATTTGCGGTGTGGGCAGTGCTGGTGACTACCTGCATGGCAGCCAGGGTGGCCACAGTGCCTTGGCTGCATCCCCTCAGGATGAGCATCCCTGTGAGCCCTTGGGCTGCCCAAGTACAAAGTGCATCAGCTACTGCCTAGACCAGACTGATCTGATAAAGGCCAGTTGTAGGATTTCCTGCTCCTTTCTTCAGTGTTCCAGGGCCAGAATGAGAATAAAGGGGTTTCTGAGCCCCGGTGGAACAGATGGCAGGGATGAGAGGCTTTCTGGGTGATGTGGTGGTACGTGCCCAGTGTCAGGGTAAAGGGAAGGCCTGGCTTAGAGGCTGGGGTGGTGATTTGCCCTGGGAGAGGGAAAGAAGGAATGGTGCTGGCTAGTTGGAGAGAGGTTTGTTGTCTCTCAAACAGGGGATTTCTAAGTGAGGAGAAGCTGAGTTGTGCAGAGGTGAAGGAGCTTGGTAAAAGCTTCATGTGGGGAAGGCCAGGGCTGGCAAGGATGAGCGTAAAGGAAATAATTAATCCTTAACAAACGTGGGAGTGGGAGGCTTAAGGGGATGGCTGAGGAGGGATGGAGCAATATCAGAAAGGGAGAGGTTGGGAATTCAATGAAGTAGCAAAAGAGTTGCACAGAGTAAAAAGCAAAACAAAACAAAACAAAACTTTCCCTTGCCATTAATGCAGATTGCTCCATTTTTTTCCTACCCTGTCAAACTAAAACACTCCCTTTAACAGCCTCCAGCTCCTCGCCTACCTTCCAGTTTCTATCCTACAGCAATGTTTCCCAAACTGCAAGGTGCACCCCCTCCAGAGGAGGAAGGGGGAGCAGAGCTGAGAGAGAGAATGAGAGAAGCAAGAAGCCTGTGAGTGCTTGACTGGGTTTGGCAACCTCATTCAGGCTCCCTATCTCTGAAATCAAGGCCCTCACAGGAAAAAATTCCAAACCATTCATTTTTTTAAAATACAGGCTGTTGGAGGCCCTTCTGACCAGTCCAGTCCCTACACCTGCTGATAGCCTGTGCTGTGCTGTGCTGTGCTGTGCTGGAGATCACCTGAGTGCCTCTGGGCCACACAGCCATGCTGGTGGTGTGGCTCCATCAGCAGACACTGTCAGCAGAGCACTGTCCTCTCCCATGTGTGCTCCCTCTCCTGAAGGTGATTTTGGCTCTCTTGGCCATCCCCAAAGCTGTTTATTTCCCATATGTTTAAATCACAATCCCCTCTCCATCCCAGGTGACAAGATTAATCATTAGATCAGTAACCTTTTCTCCTTCATTTTTCTACCTTCATGTTACGAACCTGTTAGAAATATCTTACGTGTTTTGTTGTGTTGGGAGTATGGGATTGTTACATTTCCACTATCCTGCCCTGCTTGAGAAACTGGAAACTTAAATACATCAAAGGTATCAGACCCAGTTACTGTCAGGAACAAGATCTGTGTCCTTTTCCACTGGCACTCATTGCTTACAGACATGGAGTGAAGTGTGGCTTACATTTCTCCCACTTGTCTCCCATATTTTTGGAGTGTCAGATCTGATAGACCCTTCAGTCGTTCTGCTTTTCCACTTATTTTCCTCTTCTTTAAATTCAGTGCAATCCTGGTATTGAGCCATTCAGTGGGTTTTGTGAGACCACAGCATATCAGAAACGTTCTCTCCGTTCAGTGCCCGCTTCCATCTGCCTCTGCTCGAAAGAAAATGTTCCTCCACACGTTCTCCACCTCCAGCACTGGAGCCACGTAAAGGGGTGGCACATCTCACTCTGGGTGCTGCTCCCCTGCCCTGGCTGTGGCAAAGCTCAGGGGGGAGCAGGGACCTGCAGAACAGCAGCTCGTGGCAGGCGGCTGCTGCTGCTCTGAGAGTGCTCCAGGGTGAGTTGTGCTGCTTCACACAACCAAAATCTGCCTGAAGGAGGAAAAAACCCACAATTTTGCATAAGTGCTGTTGGGAACAAACCCAGAATGGGAAATCAACCAGCTCTGTTCCATCGCTGATTTTTTGGTTTTTTAAAATATATAAATTTTCTGCAGAACTGTGTGTGATCTCCCACCTGCTAATCACAGATTTCTTATGTGGGTGGAAGGCAGATTTCAGTTTTATCAGCATTAATCTGGAGCAACTGTATTGATGATCTTATAGGGAAGGTTGATTTGGGTTCATTTTCTTTCTTACTGTGCATCACAAATGTCACCTTAAATGGAAATTTCTGTGTATATTTAGGATATTTTTTCAATACTTGTAAGAGAATTCTGGGGGGTTTTAATCTCCTTTTCCACTCAGATTCTATTGGCTTCACTAGTAATAATCTGTGTGTAAATTAATTCTCTAAAAGGTGATTTTGGTTTTTTTCTTCTCCTTTTTATTTTTTTCCTGAGATGCAAGACAGAGGTAAAGTTTTGGCCTAGAACAGCACTTGTAACTGATCCAGTGGCTACCCACATTCAAACACCAGGATTCAATGGGAGATGAGACTCCTCCATGGTCATGGAAAGCTTGGATATTGATCAGGCTTCTAGATCCACCTATAATAATAATATTTGTTACGCTGGCCTAAAACACTGCCCCTGACAAGTGACACAGAAGTAGAACTTCCCAGCACAGGCTCCCTCATCTGCTGTTAGCACCAGTCACTGCCAGCTGGGCACCTCCCAGTTCCACTCAGGGGTCTGAGCCATCCTCCTCCCACCCACCCTGCTCTTGTCCCACTCCTGTGTGCCTCTGATGGTGGGAAAAGGCAGCTCCGGAGATCTGGAGTGACCGTGGTGGGTTTGTGGAAGCTGTGTCACCTTTCCTTTCCCAGGCACTGGCAACTTGGCCAGAGAGCACAGTGGGTTAAAGCAAAGAACTTTTCTCCCCTGTCCCCATCCTCAAGAGGCAGCAAGAGACACACATGCTGCTTTCTCACCTCTGGTATTGCACAGTTCCTTAGAGTTTCTGGTAATTACTGGTTTCTTCTGCCAGTAGTGGCAGATGGGAGGCTGTGAACCCAGTGATGGACTGTGGGAGTGTTTTACTGATATTGTGGGAGAATAATTGCTTTCCTTAAGTTACGGAGTTATGGTGGGTTTTATTTATTTTTTTTTTCTATTTTTTTCTTTCAGATATGCACTAAAGAACAGCCAATGGGAAGAAAAGACAGAACTGAAGGCATTTGGTATTTTCCTGCAATTTCAAGTGTGTCTTAGACAATTTGTGTGGCTGTAGGAAGCCCCATGGGCCACAGGTTCCCTGTTTTTAAAATGGGCATCATAATACTTAACAAGGCCAAAACACTGTGAGCAGCTTGGGTGAGGAGCACTTTAAGGCTGTGCAATGGACAGCTGCAACATTTGCCTCAGAAAGGGGCCATATGTTGTCCTCTCTGCTCTGCACTGTGCAGCTCCGGCCATGGAAAATAATTACAAGTGAAGATCTTTTTTTTCTGATTTTGATTGACTCAGGATCAGTCCTTGTATTTTGAATGGCCTCACGAGGAGCTCCAGCTTGTGTGACTCTACAAGCAAGGCATACTCTGAAGGACTGGGACTTCTGAAGCATCAGCAACACAAAAATTAAGCAAAAATAAATACAGAATAAAACGCCAGTGGGAATCCTTCTCTTCTCACCGTGCCGCAGAGATGTCGTTGCTGCCACTGCCACAGGGGCAGGAGAAGTGAGGGCTGAGGATTCTCAGCACTGGGATCTCGTGTGGGTGGGCTGCCTACAGCTGGAGGAGCAGAAGTGACCAGGGCTGGCTGGGCAAGGGGGTGAGCAGACACTGCTCTAGGGGCTTGTCCAGCCTCCCATGTGGAGGGGAGGGGCAGAAAGGCTGAACTCCCACCCAACTAACCTGGCTATTTGTGCTGGCTAAACAATATGGCTTCCTTACAGGCACTCCAGTAAAAGACATGGAAAATCTATTTTTCTTATTAGCTGCTTAAATACAAATTCAAATTTTTGGGCTAAATTAGGGCAGCACTACTAACCTCAGGCATTCCAGTACCCAGAGATAAACTTAGAATCACAAGCCCCCTAAATTAACCCTCTTGATTTCCAGTTTTTAAAGTATAACTAGGACATATTTTCTTGGTTTTCTTTGTGTGAAACCTAAATACTCCAAAGTTTCATAAGGGAGGTTTCAAAAGTGCAGGAAGATCTTCTCCAGTCTCTGGGGCTGGGGCTGTAAGACCTCCCTAGAAGTTGTAAGGCTTGTGTCAAACCTGAGAGGTGGCAGGATCTCTCTTTGATGTGACATCCAGATGGAGGGGAAAGCAGTTGCCAGGGTGACACTGAAAATAGAACTGGGCCTGCTCCCTTCCTTTTGCAGGAGCTTTTCTCCGGGATGGCTTCAGTGGGAGAGGAACGGTGCATGCAGTGGGAATTCCTGTGCTGCTGGTGCACTCTTGTGCACTGGTGGTATCATGTGGGAGAGACCAAACATGTAGGAGAATGATTTTTGGGTTTTTGATCCTAAATGCAGAAGCCTGAAGAATTTTGGATTTGGAAAGTAAGTGAAAGAGAAGCTTTTGTCCTCCCCTCACCCAGCACCCACTTGGATGCCTTTCACCTACGTGGTCTCTGAGCCACTGAAATATTTGGGTTCAAATGTAAAAATGCATTTCAGGCTCCAAATCTGCAGAAATATTTGGTTAATCATGTGCAATCACATGAAATTTAGTTACCTTTAAAAAAAACCCGCATAAAGATTGTCTTTGGAATCATTCTCTTGGGTAGCCATATTACCAAGCCTTTTTACATTTTGAATTAATTTAAAATGAAGGCTTTCATCTTGGGTTGTTTGTGGCTTGCTTGAGTTGTTTGCGGTTTGTTTGTTTGTTTGGGTTTTTTTAGTGAAAAATCTTGAGGTATATTTTCCTTTTTAAAGTTATTTCTCTGCTCCTTGGCTATTAACTCAGCATTTGTTGAAATTCCTTAGGAAAGGGGCTGCCCTGCCTCCGAGGTGATTTACACTGAGAAGAATGTTAAAGAATTACAGATGACTGTCGGTAACATACCTGCGTAACATTAAAATCAGGTTAATTGCTTACATTTCACTGGAAGTTATGGATGGCTGCAGAGCTCGGTGCTCCAGCAGATACTGGTACAGCAGGGGGTGGTTATTGATAGTTAAACTGCAGTAGAAGTTGTCTGTGTTCAGATGGGACCTCTTTGAGGGAGGACAGAACATTTCTCAAAGCCTCATATTTTCCCAGAGGGACTCTTCTAGCAGAACATGCCTGCTGTTCAAAGGAAATATTCCCCGTATGAGCAAATGAATGAAGAAGTTAGCTTTACAATAGACACCCTATTAAAATTTAAGGGGGCTGAAGTGAAGGAGTCCAGCTACATGTGTTTTTGGAAAGCTAATAAAAACCAGAAAATTATCTGTGGTGCTCTGTAAGGCAGCATGTGCACAGAAGGCTGTTGCAAAACCTGCAGAAGGAAAAGCGGACAGAAGCATTGAAAGAGAATAACTAGAGAGTGATGCAGCAAAAATCCAAGGTAGTGAATCTTTGCAGATTTAATTGACAAATTTAAATGCCAACTTCTTTTACTGTCCCTCTCTCTCTCCCCCACTCATTTCTTCAAGTTTCAAGTGAGATTTCAAGTGGCAAGTAGGGATTCTGCCCCCTCCCATGAGCAAACCAGGGGATGTGAGTACTCTGCAGTGCACGGAAGGGACACTGCTGCCATCGACAGCTCTTTGTGTGAGTGCTGAAGCAGCACAGGCAGAGCTCAGCCACCCCTCTGCTCACAGCCCGCGGCTGGTACCCTGTTCAGTCTCTGCCCTGGGTCTATTTTTTGGGTCGTCTTTCCATTTCTCCCACAAAATCAGCCGTCTCCAGGCTTGTGGTGGGTACTGAGTGAAAGAAAACAGCATGATTTCAGCTGGAGCTGTTGTGGTGCATCCTCGTAGCCCTCCTGTCTGCTCATGTGTGCGTGTGTGTGTGGAGAAGGGTGGTTCTCTTGGCCTGATCTGTCAGCATGGGTGATATTCCTATAATAAAGACTCGTGCTAGTTACACAAGACATGTTGACTAGTTTATTGTACAGTAATTGCTGCTCTTGCAGGACATCCACCCACTCTGACTGTGAGCAGAAGCTCCAGGCTTTTCTCAAAACATCTGATTTTATAGGAAGTTCTAGAATCTGATTTTTACAGTATTTGCTAGTGCAGTCTAAAAGAGAGCATTGCAGATTTCCCTTTCCTGCCCCACATTCAGCCAGACTTTTTTAGGAACTTCAGAAAACAGTAAAGGAACCCATAAATACAAAATTGAAGGTTGCAATCAGACAGAGGAGCCAGCTCTCCTAATGAGGCTTTATTTAACCAATGACAATGTGCTGAGAAAACTAGAGGAAATAGGTCAGCTAAAAAACCCGGTACTACAAACGACTGTTGTAATTTCCCCCCACGAAAATGGATGTCCTTCTGAAAGGGCTGGTTAAGGAATCATCTCTTGAAGTCCTGCAGCTAATTTGCAAGACTTGGATGAAAGTCGGGACTCAAGACAGGTAATGTGACAGATCCAGAGCAAGATGAAGTCACACAACAGAGTTTAATGAGGAAACACTTGGCCTGGCTCAGCAATTAGTGGGGTCGTTTCAGCACTCAAAAGCCAATTAACCCCTCCTTAATGGCACAATTTCACAACTGCGTTAAAGCAGGAATTCGTCAGGGCTCCCGTCAGGAGAAGTGATCCTCTCCAGTCCCAGCTGTGAGGTTTTTGCCTAATGCCATCTCCTTCTTCATGCACGTTGTGCCATGAACTGGAGCAGGGCACTGGACAGGTTTAAAAGGAAGTGTCTGTACGAGTTAGTTTTGACTTTTTCCACTTCTCCAAACCACTTTGGTGCAAAGGTTTGTGCCAGTTCAAGTAAAAGGAGTGTGTGGGTGAAGGAAGAGGTGCTGAGGGTTGATGGGACTGCTTCATGACTGGCAGTGTCGGTCTGTGTACTCTAAACGGATCTGTGAATTTGTGACCTCTTGTTTGGACGGGGCTCTGAGCAACCTGGTCTTGTTGAAGCTGTCCCTGCTCTTTGCAGGGGCTTGGACTCAATGACCTCTAAATGTCTTTTGCAATCCAAACCATTCTATGATTCTGTGATTAAGGACAGTGATGTACAGACACGGGATGTTCGCCTTCCAAGACATGTTCCTGGTATCTTCATGCAGAGGTGTATTAAATCCCTCTCAGAGAAAAACCTGTGGACCAGCCTACTTCAGACCCTATTAATGCCTCAAAACTCTAAGTGACTCTTGTACCTGGTCTCAGGCACAGCTGAGTTAAAAGGTTACAGCCCTGATTCTCTTTACACGAATGCATAAAATCGTGTTGTCAATGCACATGTTCTTGTACAACGTGCGGATTGCATTAGAGGGAGTTGCATTCACTCATTTTGCTCTGAGTTCAGATGCTGCCTTCCAAGTATGGGGAGCATCTGCATCATCAAAAACTATAGCCAAGGATGAGATAGCACAGGAATTATTTAATATCTGAGCCAATAAAAACTGCATCAGACCATCCCAAAGAAATATTTGTGCTGTTAAAAGAGAGAGAACAACCAATGGTCTGGTAAAAGGAAGATGTAAACCTCCCTGATTAAAGATAAAGGAAATCTCCTGGAGAAAAGAAAAATCTGAGTAAATCTTCAAAGAGGGATCCCGCCAAAGAGGGATCTCAACTGCTTAGGGAAAGCCAAATTCCCAAGACTTAACACTTCCTGTAGTAGAGAGAGGATGAAATCCTGATAATCACATAAGAGGTCTTCAGCCAGAAAAACCAGAAAAGAAAACCTCTAAAAGTGATCCCAGACACAAAATTCTCACATTGAATCCTTTGTCCAGTTCTGGGCCCCTCACAAGAAGGATGTTGAGGTGCTGGACTGTGTCCAGAGCAGACAGCAGAGCTGGGGAAGGGTCTGGAGCACAAGTCTGGTGAGGAGCAGCTGAGGGAGCTGGAAGTGTTTAGTCTGGAGAAAACGAGGTTCAGGGGTGACCTTTTGGCTCTGTACAACTCCTTGACAGGAGGGCGCAGCCAGGTTGGGTTGGGCTCTTCTCCCAGGTAACAAGTGATGAAACAAGAGGAAATGGCCTCAGGTTACACCAGGGGACGTGTAGATCGGATATTAGGAAAAATTTCTTCATGGAGAGAGTTGTCAAGCACTGGAACAGACTGCCCAGGTTAGTGGTAGTCACCATTCCTGGGGAATTATCTAAAAGATATCCCCAGGAAGATGTGGCTCTTAGGGACATGGTTTAGTGGTGGACTTGGCAGTGATGGCTTGTGATTGGACTCCATGATCTTAAAGGCAACTTCCAACCTAACTGATAGATATGATTTTATGATTCCAAGTGGGAAGGATCCTGGGATCCACAGGTTCTAAGGAAGGCAGTGAGAGTGCATGGAGCAGCCTGTCTGACCTGGTGCAGAGCTGAGGACCTTGGTGGCCCAACTGCATCCCGGGACTGTGGGAGAGGCGCCGGCTGAGACATGGAGCTGCCCTTCCTGTGAGGTGCTACCAAAATAAGAAGCTGAGCACCTGGAGAGCTGTGAAAAGACAGATTAACAAATGGCCTGTTTTAAAAGTGGGCCTGGCCCAAGTCACTCCACACTATGGATGGCCAGGCTCAAGGACCTTCTATTCATTTATTTCATTTAATTCTCTTCAGTGCACCACGGACTCAAGTGTGCAGCAGCAGCAACAGATGCTTAGATACCATGGTGATGGGTGCTATACAAAACCTTGCATAGCTATGGAAACCACAGTTGCATTTATCCATCAGAAATGAGTATCTGGCAGCCCATGTCTATCCTTCATGTTCTGGAAGATCATGAAAAAAATACTTGTACATGGCATTATGTTTCACAGCTTTCTTTTTACTTGGCAACGCACACTTATCTCTATTTGATAATAATAATGGTACATGTATTTTTAGACTAACATTATGTGATATTAATTCTAAACGTTATCCAATGTAATGCAAGCCAAGAAAAAAAGCCTTTAGAGAGAAGAATAGAGGAAATAAAATAAGATTTAACCTGGTAGCAAATAGACAATTTATCTCAGTGTTTAAATAAACACATTTTTCATTTAAAAAATTAAAGAAAACAGCAGAAAGTACATTTCTGGATCATTCAGTCTTCAGTGTTCATGTTCAAGGAGTCTTCCTAATTGTCTGGTTTTGCTAAGCAGAGTGTAAGAGCAGAACATGTACTGTATCTGTCACATCTTTATAACCCAGAGGAATGAGAACAAGACTAAGAGGAGGCATTTCAGAGCTTCCCTCATGGGTCTGACAATGGCTGTATCATCAGGGACAAGTGTCATTCCTCCTCTTTTCTCCTTTCTCATTTCCAAAATTAAGGCAATAATACAAAGCTGTACATATCTGCATTAGAAGGAAAAAAAATTCAAATGGAGGTGATGGAGATGCTTTTCACCAGCAATAATTGGCTGCATTCAAAGCTATGAATAAAAGTGAAATAAGCTGTGATAGCATAGTGGTACCTTGTGCTTTTACCTGCCCTATTTTTACCCAGCAGGGAGCTCATCCTGCATTCCCAGGCAGCCACCATGGCTGAGCTGGCAGGTGCATATTGCTGACTTGGTCATTCACACTGGGTAAATGTGCTCCAAAAACACTCAAGTCCACAGGCCAGACAAGAGCTTGAGAGACCCTGAGTAAAATCCTGGCCCTGAGCGAAATCTGTGGCAAACTTTCTGTAGGTAAAGGGATGTTCCTTACTGCCCTGGTTAGCATGGGGTCACCAGAAAGCCCTTCTTCTCCTCTTGTCCCTGCACTATCAGTTCTCAAGCTGTTCTGGGAAGCAAAGGCATGGAAAATGGAAGCCTTGGATACTGCAGAGAGAATTGCAGAGGTGTTGGCTCTTTGTACGGATGCTCCAGACACACATGGAGAAAGAATTCTATGTGTAATGCCTTAGTTGGCTAATTATCTGGAAATTATCTGGAAATGAACTGTGATCTTAAGTTCAGTAAAGATACTTACGTGAAAAAAAAAAATCTGGAACAGATAACAAGAATTGCAAAGGTTCATAAATACATGAGTGACAGAGAAATTAAAGTAAATTACACTTGGTTTTCTTTCAAGAAGCTCAAAGTCACAGGGCCTTCTTGCTAAATCATGCTAACCTTCATTTACACCATGTTCCTTTGGTGCCTCCTACAGTTGTTTTTTTTCAAATCCAAATCTTCTCGCCCCCTCCCCAAAGGTTGCTGATCTCTAACTTTGTTTAAGAGGCAGTTTCAACTCTCCTGTCCACGAATTATCGACAGCCTCCTTCTCCCCTCAAATGGCAATGCCTTTTCAGTTAACCAGCTACCCCCTGATGGACTGGGCTGGACAATTAGCAAACCACTGATGTGGCAAGGAATAAAACTGCTCATTTTCTCATCTCATCTACTTCTGATGAATCAGCGAATATCAGCATGAAGCTGTTCAGTATTTAAACTTCATTCCCTATCAATGTGAAAATGGACAGCAGCTCCTGCTATAGATGTACAAGAGAGATTTATAGATACAGCTTGTTACTGGCCCCTGACTGAGACCAAATACAGCAATGAGGGGTTTGAGGCCACTAGATCTCAACCTCCAGTTTCATGGGGTGCTGTGAACAATGTGAAAGGCAGAAAAGGGGAGAAAATCTGAATTAATTGTATTTTCCTCTAAAAGTGTTCATAGGGAAGATCAGTTCCTGAGGGTAAGGAGTCACATATTCCTTTTGATAAACCCCATCTGAGGTTACTGTTTCCAAATGCAGGCTCTAACAATGATTTAACTCAGATGTAGGAAAAAAAAAATAAAATAAAATTGTACAGCTACCTATCCATCTCTGTTGGGGAAAATCTTCAGTTATAGTCTCAAGCAGCGGAGATCATGTGTCTTTCACAGCTTGAAATCCTGGCAAAAAGGAACTTGAGGAATTTCAGCTATTCCACATGACACTGGGCTTGCCTTGCTACTTCCTTCTGAGCAATCTGCTCCTCCAAAGGAAAATCTGGAGCAGCGTGGTGCAATGGTGCAGAGGTGATTTTTTGCACTGGAGAGCTGCTACTTATTTAGGGTGCAATGCCAGCTTTCCCAGCCATTGCTGCCATCAAGCAGGACAATTTGCAGCCTGCAGCAGGGAGAGTGTTACGTTATTGTTTTCCCTGGGAGAACATCACGACCAGGATACGGGCTACTCTTTCCTGCTCACCACAGATATATCTGCTTCCACAGAAAGTGGCCATCCTGGTTCAAATCCAAGAGGTTTGGCCTGCAACGCAAACAGAAAATGTCTCACAGCTTGAAGCACTTCACTTGGCTGCTCCCCCCAGCCCCCTCCCACCCTCACCAGAGACTTGACATGCATTGAGTGCAGCCAGAGGTGAGGGAGGGCCCTGGTGTGGTGCCAGTGGCCGTTTTTCCCTGAAAAATTCCGAAATTCACCTGCCTTGATTTGCCAGTACAAAGCAGCAGGAGAGGAAGGAATTGGCAGGGAGAGGGAAGGAAAAGCACACCAGACATGGGACTGATGACCAAGTAACACAGAGAAATCAGGGCAAAGAGGCAGGGAAGGATCTGCCAGAAACTATGGAGGAACCGTGCACAGCATCATCCTGTCCCTATGTGACAGGCGTGTCCCCCAACAGGGCTGCAGACAACCCTCTCTGCGGTTATGTCCCCCAGCAAGTATTAAGGTAAGCAATTTAAAGCAGAGCTGTTTCCATCCATGTTCCCCTTATGCCAGAAACATCAGTTCAGGAAGATACCCACGGCCTGGACCCTCTGCCCGGTAGAGCTCAGAGCTCCCTGTGGGCCAGAGCCAGCTTTTTGTGAAGGCTGGTGTCTGTCTGGGCACTGTGGTGCCAGGTGCTGCCTCAAAGCCACTGAACCCAGACAAATCCGCACTTGTTCCTCACTCGTCGACGTTTTCTCCGCAGGGCTGGTGGAGCAGAGGCCAAAGGGATCGGCTGTGGCAGTGTGGAGCCTGTTCCAGAGCAGCATCACACAAAAACTCCTGCTCCTCTTGGTCCTGTCACTGGAACACTGGTCCCAGAGACAAAGAAATAGCTCAAGTGTTTGGCAAACTTGGGCTGAATCTGAAAAAGGTGTTATTTCTAGACATCTGAGAGTGATGTGCAGACCTCAGGCCTAGCTGACCCCTCAGAGCTGTCCTCTTTGGGGATTTTGGTGGCCCTCAGAGGGAGAATACCTTGGGACAGCCTGCACCTGCTGACTGACACCTGGCAAACAGGGTCATTTCTGCTGCCATGGGATGAGTTGACCTCTGAAGAGCCTCACCTTTCCCATCAGTTGCTGAGCACCCGCGCTGTCCACCCTTTTACCAGTTTACAAAATTGAGAATAATGGAATATAAAAGTGGAATACTTTGGTTGAAAAGCAGCTTTTCCCCCTTTTCCTGAAGGTTTTCTTCCTCTTTATGGAAACATTTTCTATTGCCAGTCCTACCTTCAGGGTGAATGGATACATATATTTTGCCAAGGTACAAACTAGAGCACCAAGAGCTGTTGGGGTTTTACAGAGCTCTTTACCCAGCACGGAACAATTTGTCTTACATGTGTCTGTTGCCAAGCCTGAGCAGCTTCCTGTGTGTAGGAAGGGGCCTGGGTAAACATAAAGCAGCATAAAAATGAACTCCTGAGAAAGAATGAGACACTTGACCCTGGTGGAGAACTGGTTCAAGGATGCTGATGGTGGAAAAGCTGCATCCTCTGTCCCTTCCCTCCCCTTCCCCCCTCCAAAGACCCAGAAACATTTTTCAGCCTTCTGTTTTTCAAATGGAAGACAGATGTCCAAAAACATGTGTTCAGGTGTAACATGACTGAAGCTTTGTATGGAGATGCTTTCCCAGGATATTTAAGGACTCTTGGTGTCCCCCCACAGCCAGAGGAGGCTCCTCTGGAAGGTGGAGGCAAACATGATCCATCCTGGGTGCTCTGGGGCTCAGAGCTCACCCAGCATTGATTATGCTTTTCCCAGATCACCAGGGACATGCAGGACTGGATGTGAACTGGATGGATATTCACTGATTCTCATCAGCACGGGGCAGAAAGCGTTTTTATGTCTTTTTTTTCTCATTAGTTCCTCTGTTACACCTAAGCTAAATGAATTCCTATGTGATCCAATATTCTGAACTAATTTTGAAACCACCATTCTTACTGCTTTTAACGATGCTCCTTCAGTCACAGGAGGTTCTTTGTGTTTCCAGAAATGTCATCTGCCTTCATCCTGCCACATTCACCCATTGTTACCTAGAATACTGAACTAAGGAATTTTGTTCCTTTTATTCGATACTAGGAACAAAAAGCTCCTAATTAGGACTAGATATGAGCAGTAACTAGGCCTTACTTTGCTCTGTGTTTCAGAGCCTCTGTGTTGCCCTTTTCCAAGAGTGGTATCAACCTGTAGGAGAAATCTCAAGGAAAATTGCTTAATTCATCAAGACACGCAGTTACATACTGATCTCTTCTGCAGATTCAGCTCAATTTGAGCTATTTCTTTGTTTCTGGGACCAGTTTGCCAGTGACAGGATCAAGAGGTGCAGGCAGTCCTGCTGAGATCAGCGGCGTTCCTCGTGTCCATGAAATGAAGAGCTGACTTCAGTCCTTCATAACCACCACTGGGGCAGAACTGCCACAATTGTCTTATCCATCAGAGTGAACATTGCCTGATCGTCTCAAGCAATGGTCATCCAAAACAGGCTTTCAGTCTGCTGAAAGAAAGAGGAAAATTTAACAGTAAAAATATTCCCTCTTTTAGAAAGGTCAAATGCACGAAAAAGACATTTTTGAAGGAATGTCAGATGACCCCCAGAGCCTCTGACAGGCAATTTTCCTGCCCCTGCACTGTTTGGAGTTTTAATTGCCTCTTTGGGGAGGTGCTAGAAGCTGCCTGAGAGCGCAGTCACAATCCAGCAATTTGGCACACGTGACTCCTTCGAATATGGGAGCAATTAGCAAAAAGTGATATGGTGAATGGTAGCGTAAGCTCTGGATTCTGGACAGCATTCAGACAAGAAATCTAAACCAGAGCAGAGTGGGGCAGACGGAAATCCAAACAAGCTTTCACAGAAATAAAATGCATTGGCTACACTTAGATAATGAGAGTCCAACATTAGGAGATTGAATTCAAAGTCATCATCGCATTCCTAAAACTCACTGACTGAATGGGCTGTAGCAGAGAGTGCAAGTTCACTAAAGCAGCTTGTGAGGAAAAAAATATCCAAAATGTTTAGTAGAAGTAGCTTTAAAGAATTCTGGGAGAATTAAGTGAACTCAGATTGGACAACGAGCACACTGGTTCATAGAGGCGAGCAGAAACAAATCTGTATCCTAGGCATTGGTAGAGATTTGTGTGTACCCATAGGAGCTCATTTCCTAGATAATTTTTTGTTATATTGTGCGTACAACGTTCTTCTTGGTAACCTGCACGATGCCACGAAGCATTAACAGTAGGTTTAAGACATCAGCCAGTGAGCAGTTCCTGTCTTAGGAACAGAAAATCCCCAAGTCGTTAAGCCCTTCCCATTTCAAACAACTGCAAGCAGTGTTTGTCCTAAATCATGTCTCCCCAGCCCAGCTATGTTTGCTTTAATAACTGGAAATGAATAATTTGCAGCCAGGACGGCGCTGTCTCCTGGGATCATCACATTTCAAACAGCCTTTGCTCTGTCAGTGAGGTCCCCACCCTCTCCAACACCTGAACGTGGTGCCCAGCAGGGTCCACTCTGTCTGGGGGCAGTGGCTGTGCCCCAGTGAGGACTGGGCTGAGAGAGAAGAGTGAGCAACAGCTGAGAAAGGAAAGAAAGAGGAAAGGATATTGGGAAGGAACAAAAAAGGGAGAAGGGCTGATATAATAAAGAAGAAGGTAAACATGGTAGCTGGAAAAACAAGAAAATGTACAAGTAGCCAATCGATGAAATAGCAAGAAATAATTAATTACTGAGCAAAACCAGAGGGCAATGAAATTAAATGGTTAATTATGCAATGGAGCAAACAGCAAATTAATTAAATGTGTGTGGATCTACCAGGTGCTCTGATTATTTAAGGCGAAACACGGTTAGTGCAACTATTCATTCTCTGGTATTTCAGTTATTCATGGTATCCCTGGCCATGGGGATTAGAGACTGTTTAAATGCAAGGTCCAGCCATGTACATCTAGAAATCATTTATCTTGATAGTGCAAGTGAGTTGAACAGGACAGTGATAGAAAGTAGTAAGGACACAGCTGCTCTGGATAAAATGCCTTAAAAGAAGATGCTATAACAAGAAAATATATAATGTGTTGCTTTGTTTTTATTTTCTCTTTAAAATTTTTTGACTAATCAGTTTGAATTGTTACAGCTCAGAATAGAAGTTGGAAATGTTTGACTCTTGCTGCCCTGACAATGGAAGCTCTACTGTGTCTGAAGCAAGGTAATTCAAATAGATACAATTGCTTATTCTTTGGTTAACTTTAAACTGCTGGAGGAAGCCAGGATTTTTGAAAATGAATGATTAACAAACTATTACAATAATGTCTAACGATTGAAAAAAAATCATCTCCTGCTTACCTGTTGATTAAAATCTTGATAAACCCACTGTACTGTCTGAAATAATTCTGGGTTACTCTGTAACTCCACTTCTCAAGTATGGCAATGTCCTCCTACAGTCTGCTCTGCTACTATTGCCTGCTGTTTTTTTTTTTTTCCCCAGGGGGGTTTCCTATTTATTTTCGGAATTTTTGTTCTGTAAATATTTTCCAATTTCCTCTCTGTTAAGTAGATTTTGATCTCAGGTGTGATTGTGTTAAATTGAAGTCATTCCTTTTCTCTTATTAAGTGTTCCTGATGAACACAATCGGCCCATGTGATCATTTTTGGGAATATTTTATATGTGGTATGAAAAATTTGCTTGCATGAATAGCCAGAACACACACTGAATACTTTGAGGACTCAGCCAGGAGTTTCTCACAGCATTCAAAAGAGGTTTTCTGAGCTAGGAGGTCATGGGTAGCAGTCCTCTGCATTTGGAAAGTAATAGAAAATGTGGCATTGCATGTATCATTCATTTATTCTCATCACCTGCACATAAATGTTTCCCTCACCTAATACTTCACAGCTCTACAGGACACATTTATTGTCTCAAATGTGTAGAGCTACAGCAGAATAAGGACTTAAATAAACCACAGGTGTGAAAAATTCCAACTGGCAACTTCAAACCAAGCACCACGAAGCATAAAAAGACACTTGTCAGAGGTGGAAGGAGCAGTTTGATTAAATCATTGCCTCAGCCCAGACATGTTGGGCCTAATTCTCCCCTCCCACCAGCTGACTCACACGGAGCGTGGGCAGTGGCACTGCTGTAAGACTGGAGTGGTGGCACTTGGACTCTGGAGCTCTCATTATGCCTGTCTGACACCACGGAGCTGAAATGTGCAGCTGAACAGATTTATGGTGCCGCGCTCGTCGGAGGTGAATGACTGCTCCTACTCATGGTCTGGGATCACTAAGCTGAGGCGGAGAGGATTTTAGAAGCCAGCTTTGCCCCAGTGTTGAAAGCAACAAAACCTGCCTGAGCTGCTGGTGAGGCAGGCAAGAGATGGATCTTCCTTTAGCTGTGTTTTTCTTGCTGCCAGTTGCCAGGGAGGAGCCAGCGTGGCATCTTTGTGGAGTACTGTAGTTGAAAGCTTGGCTGCCATCAAATTTTATGGCCCTATGCTCTCCTCCCTGTCACTTTGGTGAGTGTCCCCACCTAGAATCCCCTCCTGGCAAGAGGTTCTCATCATTTGCAGCAGGGCAGGACCAGGCAATTGCAGAGCAAGCACCTCCTGCCTGCATCTGCCTCTCCTGACTTGACTTTTAGGGAAGAGAAGGTATGGCAGCTGCATTAGGCATGCCAAGTACAGTGCCTCCAGTGAGTGGGCTGGAGAAATGAATCCTCCTCAGAAATACCTTTTAAAGACCATGGCAAAGGAGAATGACCAGCACACCAGCCCTTTCCAGCCCCAGCACAGCAGTGGCCAGCTGGAGAATACGGGTACTGTCTTGCTGCCTACATGGGCAGGGAATGCAGGAAAAGAGAGATTTTTTTTTTTTTTTTTAAAGTGTGAAATGCACCAGTTAACTTATTTGAAAAACATCAGCATGAATAGTTAGCATTACATTGCTTTGAGTACTACTGAGAAAAGTGTTTGCCATTTTTTTATGTTAGTGAAAGCCACACGATCCACTTTATTCTTATGCTCATATTATTGCAGTTACAAGAGACAATTTGCAAATGCCTGGCTGCTTCATAAAAACCAAAGTACTTGGGTTCACAGCAGGTACTAATTTTGTGTGCATCTGCTGAGCTGTGCATGGCATCAACCTGTTTTTAATTACACCTGCATGTCAGGCTCAAAATGCATCTGCGAACAGGAAAGATGAAAGGTAGGCAGAACAGGATGTCATGTATTTCCCATCACCTTTCACTGGCTGGCTGCCCACAGAAGTAAGAGGAAATTCCCTTCTTTCATAGTGAATATGTAAAGATTTACTAAGCTTTGCACTGCCAACAGCAAGGTGTAATCACTCCTTTAAGGAAGCATGCATGTGTTAACAGGGGTGAGCAGGGGAGTTCCAAACACCTTTCCACACCTTCCCTACCACTGATCTGTAAAGGGCAACAAGTAGCTCTTGCTTTGTTATATTTTATTGGCATTGCAATGTGTAAGTTGGTTGACTTAATATCCCAACTTCATAATGAAATACAATATGTGAAAGCAGGAGTAACCAGGGCTTTTCAATGGCTGGAGTAACAAAGACAAAAGTTAAATAACACTTCCCTCTTCTATTATTTCACCCAAGTATAGAAAAAAAAATTGTTTATACACATTTTTGCAAATAAAATAATTCAAACTACAGCTAGGGATGGCCATGGCACTTGAAACCCTGGACAAGGTGATTCAAAAACTGCTAGACATTCAGAAGAAATGTTTTTCATGAAGCAATTCCATCTGAACAAAAAATACTAAGCCATTTGTGACTGCACCTTCAAGCCATTCCTTTAATTTATTCCTGTCATTTGAAATTGTTTCTTTTTCTAATTGCATTAAAAATTGTGCACTGTAAAGGCTGTGGTGTGAGCCAAGAATGTGTATGTGTAGTCAGTTCATAAAACACAGGAACAGGGAAAGAACAATTGCATTTTTTATTCTGGAATCCAGTCAGACTTTGAAAGCTACCTCAACCACTTTGCTTCAAAAAACAGCACTGAAAATCAATAATGGTAACACAAGTTTAAAAGATAAAGGTATTATTCACAAGCCTCTTCTATTTTAGAATAAATGCAAGTTGTTGAAACTTTTTGATCCTATTGCTTATTCCCACAATATTTCTTGGCAATTTGGGATCTCTCAGTAGAACCTAGATGAATTAACCAGTGATAAAAAGCACCCATGAGATCAGCCCATCCGGCAGGCTGAGCCTTGACGTTGTGTGCAGGTAACCTCGAGCCCCTGGCTTTGGTAACCTGCTCTGGGCTCTGCCTAGTCTGGGGTGATGCAGGAGGACATCCCTGCCTTGTGCCCACCCCTCTGGCAGCCCCAGGGACAGGGGCTGGGGGAGCTCCCTGGTGTCTGCCAGAGTTAGGGGAGGAGAAGGGATCAGGGCCAATGCATCTCACCGCTTAATTTTTGTGTCCAAGTTTTAATGAGTTTAGTCAGAGGCCTTGGAGACCGTAGACCTGAATTCCTGCTTTTCTCAGTCAGGCACTGATCCAGTAGAAGCTGTGGTTGTAACTGCCCTGGCACCATCTTTGCTCTCCTGGAGTGTGATATGAAAAAGAAAACCAAAACAAAACAACTCTTTTTCAGCAGAAGGGAAGGCCTTTCAGTGTATTTCAAACTTGAAGTGAGAGGAAGCAAAATAAACCAGAAATGAGCTTGAGATCAAAAGACTCCTGAAGGCCTCTGCCCCCAAGGTTTCCTTCCTTTGTAGCCCCACAATCCAAATATTCCCTGGATTTTTTGCATGCCTTTTCAAATTATGCCATCAGCTGTAATTTCAGTTTCATGGTAACCAGGCAAAATCTCACCATTTTCAGCAGTGCCCTGCCAGGTTCTACTCTTTATGAGCCCTAAAGTTTGCAGAGGTGCTACCTTTACCTCCCTCCATTGTTGCTGTGCAGATGCATTTGTTTCTGAAGGGTAAAAGCTCATTGCTGGTTTTAAAGTTGTATCCTATTAACTTATTTCATCTGTCAGTGGATATAAGTCTTACATAACACTTTTTTTTTTTTGCCTTTAATGAAACCACGGTTTTAATACAACACTTTCTTTGTTACCTGAATTCACTTTTGTGCACTTTTGTTCAGGCTGCAGGAATCCAGACAAACAAGTGTTAATTCCCCATGATGTTTTCCAGCTGACAGGCCTAATTGATTTGATTTCCACTGTTTTCACAAGTGACCCCCCTCAACCCGTCATCACCACTTCTTTTGATACCTGAGCTTTACTTTCTACTCTCACATTCCACTTCAACAACTAATAAAGAGCTTATTAGGAAGGAAGGAACTCATTATTTGTTTTCTAAACTCTGCTCCATGCGCAGCAGATTCAGTGGGTTATAGCCCTGTATTATTAATCAATACAGAACATTTGCTTCTATTAGGTTACCAGCATCTTTTATCATCAGGCTGAGGGTAGGAACCTGTTTCTTTGTGTTCTGCTACCCACGCTCCAGCTAGACTAGACAGAGATAAAAGACAGCTGAGTAATATTTTCCTGAGATCCCTGATGATGCACACAGATGGCCTGTAACAAATGAAATATGCAAGGTGACGGCTGGAGTTCTCCTCACTCCAAGTTCAACTTTTACGGCTTAGAGAGTATTTCAGTCCTTACACCACAGCCTCATGGTAGAGAGAGATTTATTTTCTTATCTGTAACAGGGTTTGTGAGTCTTTGCCTACCATGGCCATTAATGGTTGCAGTAGGAAGTAGCCAAGTACTCTCACTGTACTTCTTGCCTTATTAAAAAACAGCTGGGGAAAAAAATGTATTGAAAAGAGCAATGCGGCCATGTGGAGCTTGAGAAATCTAAAGGGAAGCACTGGAGAAGTTTGTTATCTACATGGAATGAAATACAAGGCTGAAGAATTCCAGTAAAGGATGTAGCATATGTAAAAGCAAACAAACAATATCAAACACATATTAAGTCAAGTGAAAGATTACATGTTGGTAGCACAGGGGGAAAAAAAAGCCCTTTGCAATAAAGTAAACACAGATTTGTTTGCAGTGCCTGAAAGAAACACTTTTTTTTTCTGGCCTATTACTATGTCTTCTCTGTGACTGCCTTATCAGATCACAGTCCAGCTGGTGGCTGTGTCCATCAAATTCACTTTTGCTAATGTATTAAATAATCTGACCATAATGCCTGACTGTGGATCATAGTCTAGTGAGCAGGAATTCATCCAATTTGAACTGAACACAGTTTTAAACACGTAGCTCCTAACCTTTCTAACCCCCCGAGCCTCGGCTTAGTGGAGGATCATCTTAAAACAATCCAAATATCTTCTGCAAGAGTTTAGTGTCAAAAAGTGACTTAGCTCCTTTGAACTGCAGAACAGCACTGAAAAAGAAGGAATTCTTTGACTGCTTAAGCAGCCTGGACTCCAGAAACCTGGAAGCAGCTCACCACCTTCTCAATGTTCATGTCCTCAGGGGCAGAAGCACAGAGATAGGGAAAAAAAACCCAAAAACCAACCTGAGCTGCTGCCTGGGAACTGTGCCACTCCCAGGAAAAGTTTTTTTTATGTGTTGCTGCCCTGGGTGAGGGGTGGCTACAGACAGGGCTGTGCAGAAAAGTGCTCTGCTATGAACACACCCCACTCCTGGGAAATGCAGAGCACCTTCTTCCAATCCAGAGATGGAAGAAGACAGTGGACAGCTCCAGCCAGAAGAGCTGGCAGGTAGCCAGGGAATTTGGGACTGGGAACCCCCACAGCCCGGAGCCAGAATGGGACCCAGCCTCACTGGTTTTGGTGCCAGTAAGAACAAAGAACTGTTGCCCCTCTAGGAGCTGTGGGATGAAGGGGTGGTGAGAAGATAGAACTGTGAGAAGATGTTGTAGGAATCAAGTAGGACTATGAATTATGACACAGAGATGCTGAACAGAGCAGATCTGGTGGCTCTGAGTGACTGCTGAACGGCACATGACCCTCACACCATGCATGTCATGCCTTCAGAATCTGATGGCAAGGAATCCCACTTAAAGCTTCCAGATTTTGTCTTTTCTGGGCTGCACTGAAGTATTTACATAGGTGTGCATCAATTTTGCAGCTTCAACCAATTACAGTGACAGTTTTTAAATAAATCAATATATTATGTATGCATGTAAAATAGATTGTATTTCTATGTATAAACCAAAGCCATTTCCTGTCTATATGGAAAGTATGGGTATTGTCTGCTGTGTGAAAAAAGGAAAAAAAAGGATATGCTCCACTTTTTCCATTTATCGTCCAGAACATACCCTCATATCAAACATTTTCTGATTGAAAACAGCCTCTTAATGCATTACAAGTAAAAATAACCCATTATTGTGTAATATATGATATACCCTTTCCTCTTTTAGGCAAAGCAGTGCCTGCAAATATGTCTAGACAGAGTGATGGAAAAGCACAAATTGGCCTCTAACAGTTGCCACCCACTTATCAGACAAACCTGGAAAAAAATTTAAGATATTACAGTCTCACTCGTTGCACAACACCCATAAGGCAGAGAGTCTCTCTGAGGCTTCATGGCTTACTGCAAAGCAGAAGTGTCAGAAACTTTGTGAACAGGAGCATGACTAACTTGCCTTCATGGCCTGATGAGAATTGCCAAGTGACTGAAGTAGGCCAGGGTGTCCTGCGAGCAGTGGAATATCCCTTGTATGGACGGTGTTAAAAGTCTTCCCATGCTGCAGATAAATCAGTCACCTGCTGACGCTGCAGACACGATCAGAATTCAGAATCTATTCACCACATTTTGGAGGAAAGCTTTTAAGTCCTGACTTAATCCTTCTGCCCTGCACCTGATCATTTTTTTAAAGGAGCGTTTTAACTCTCTTGAGTTTATGTCTGGTAATAAAGTTGTCTTGGACAAGGTTTTCTTTGTGAAAAGATCATTTTCCTCCTCTGGCACACCTCCCTACTACCTTGTCGTGGCAGGAAATCAACATTGTTTGTACTTGTACTGAGGAGTCTCAGATGCAATGCACATCGTGGATAACAGCCTTTGGGTTAGCTGTTCTTCTGCTCTCCTCCTCACCTTTAGACGAGAGTGATGGGGTAAAAATGCTAGTGGAAAGAAAGAGCTGCAGAAGGACAAGAGAAATCAGTTGTTCAAGAGTTTTCATCCAATTCCTGCTTGCAAAATACTTTGTTATTCAGAAAGTGTCAGTCTTCCCCGTGGTGAAAAGAGAAATGGTGAATCAACAAAGTGGGTGACTTTTGTATAAAGGGTGTGCTGGATGATGTTTATACAGTTTGCAAGCACTTGCATGTTTTCATCTGTGCATGTACAGAGTGTTGGTGTGTAGGAAAAGTGATTGACTCTGGTCCCAGAGAAGTTACAGAAGCCTTGTCACATTTTTGTGTTTGAAAACACCATGGTGGTGAAAGCCAGGCATGGGTTGGGATGTACAAACCCTTTGTAGGAGTGGGCTACTGGAATAACACACTGACACCTGCTTTAGGCCCTTGGCTTTAGTGTTTTGGCTTCTTCATCTCTACAGTTGTGGAATTCCAGAAGAAAAGGGGCTAATGTGGATGTCTCAAACAGCGAGGGAGAAGTCTGGCTTGGTAGGTGGTTTGTCTGGGTGGAAGAAGAACCAAATAACTTTGCTGTCACCTGTAATCTCTGAGTCAGCACTGAGGGAAAGTCTCTGCTATGCACACATGTGCACACTCCTCTCCACACCATACATATGCACACATACACACATCTGAGATGTGACCAAAATAGCACCTTTTTCCCCTTTCGTTCTGGAAAGCCAGTATAAGGTTTCTCCTAAAGACATAAACAAGGAAAACGACACACACAGAACTGCCATCTTCACCCACAAGCGAAATGCTGACGGACTTTGCAAACATCACAACAGTTTTGACACTGATGCCCCCATAAACTGAGCCAAGCTGTTCGCTATGCACCACAAATGGTCTTGTGTTTGAGCTCCAAATTCACCTATTTGTGTGAGGTTGCTTTGCTGCAGCTTTGCTGCAGGGACAGGCAGAAACTCAACGCAGGCAGTAATCTGCAAGACAAACATCGAAGGAGGCACTTTCCTGTTGAGTTTTGAAGTTACAGCCTTTCTACAATGTGCTTTGGATTTGCTCTGCTATTTTTAAACCAGAAGAGATGTCCAAGCCTCTGCCCAGCCCTCCCCTTATGTTTGGTGCACTTATCGGGGTTGGCATCGTGTCTGAGGCAGGAGATCAGTCAGGAAGTTAACCAGGAGTCCAGATGCTGCTCTTGGAAAGGCTCATGCCAGAGCCAGGCTTCCACGCATTTCGGCTGCCAAATTCCCTCCACACAAATGTCCACAGTTCCTGGCTCTCACACTGGGGTAGTTAGAGGAAAAGCCTGAAGAAGAATGTTTTCTACTCTACAATTAACGGGGAGGAGCAGTGCCAGGGGAGCAATACTGCTGACATAGGTTGGCATGCCTTGCATTACAAGTTACTGTTTTCCAGCCAGAGAAAGTTCTTGTTTGTCTGTGAAGATTTGCACACGTGATGGGACAGGAAGCACACTCCAAGCTCTGCCCTGAGGAAGGGGACTTGGTTGGGCTGCTTTCCTCTTACAGGTTGCACTGAGAGATAAATGCCTACACGCATTTATATGTTAGATAAATATTGCAGTCCCTGTCTCCTCGCACTATCCTAGAAAAGACACTTATTTTTCAATAGCAGTTTACACTGCAGACCATGGGTTCTACAAAGCTATCACTTCATTTTCCTTCAGGCTCCTGAAATCCCAATCCCATGAAAAACTAGGCCTGTACTTCAGGTTCTGTATAACAGAAAACGTCACATGCTAGGAATGCTTTTTCTCCCTAAGTGGGGCTTTGGTTAAGCAAATCTGTCTGTGATGTTCTCGCTGACATCTCTGCCGTGGGGAAACACCTGCCTTCTGCTGAAGGTCTGGCTCTGCAGGTACTGAAAGGGCCTTTCTTCAGTCACCCTGCTTGAAGGCTGGGGCTGCTTTTGGTGAGCACAAACTGTACCACCTACTCATAAAAATCAACAGTGAAAAGCCAAGCCTGAAAACAGGTGTACATGGTGATTTCAAGTCATGATTAGTCATCATGCTTCAACTAATTTTATACCACTGGTTTTATATTTTATACCACTGACATGAAGATACCTGAGACTGCAGGATCTATGACCACCATCAGAATGGGGCATCATTTCCTTGGACCAAACCTAAGGGTCAGCAGAGAGCACACATGTACGTGTCCCTCCTGGGACAAGAAAGTGTGAGATTTCAAATCCACAGGCACATTAGCACTTTCCAGGATGTTAATGCTTTTAACATGCTGAACCCTGGAATTTTTTTCCTCCCAGTCTTAGATTACTCATTGAAATCTCCATTGCAACTGTGGGCCATGAGTCCATAAAAGGTGATATGGGTAGTGAACCCTTATGCATTCAGTTGTTGCCTAAGGCTTGATTTTATTTCACAGGTCTCTCTCCGATACCTCTGAGGTGTGTAGTTTGTTAGTTTTGAGCTAGGCTAGGGCTGAGTTTCAGATTACAGCTTAGGGATAGCCAAACAAGTAGAAAAAAAAAAAAAGATTATTCAATCTAACATGGATTCTTTTACCAGGAAGTGATAACAGCAAACATGACAATTGTAATCACAAACGGAATTGCTTCCAAAAGTTTTGAGCAGCTAAAAATATAGCAGAGAGGAGAAGGAGGAAGGATTTAGGACAAAAGCTGGAATTCAACCTTAAGTATGACAATAAGTATCTACACTTACTGTCACAAAGATCTTCTCATCAAAAGCATGTGCTAAAAGTCCCAGTGCACATAGCAAATGCTGCACTATTTTAACTGGTCTATTTTGGGCCCACTTCATAAGGACCTATTGGTAAGTCACGGTGGCAGGACTCACTTTTTGCTCATATCTTTATATGAAGAGACAGCACATCTCACAAATGACAGTAAAGGCCAGAGTATTTCATCCAAGATTTTATCTTTTGTTTAGTGGCATTTTGGCTTCAGTTTCACTATGCTGTTGACAAAGACATTTGAGCATTTTTATTGATTCAGAGATCTGGGCATTAAGACTCGTCTTTATAGTTCACTTAAAAGTAAATGTTTCAAAATGTAAAACTCCTCATGCAGCTTTTAAACTTTATTGGCTGAAGACTGAGTACTGTAAAATGATTTTTTTTCAGTAATGGAAGTTCTATTTTACAGAAAATGGTAACCATTAACTCTGCTTGCTGAGAGCAAATGAACAAAATCAGACCTGCTCTATGAAAAAGGAGGATTTGGTCAGCATAATAAAAGCACGAGTTTTTCATATCCTCTGTTTTCTCAAGACCTACTCGTTCCTAACTCCTGGGTTTTACTACACAGTCATATGTTAACAGAGGAATCATTTTGCTCATTTTAAATGCAGCTGGAATGAAAAGTGATACAAGCGGAAACAGGAATGAATGAAGGACAACTTGGAAAATAGCTTTTTCCTCTTCTTCCCTGTAGGGCTTGCGCACAACCTGGAAGGAACTCAGGAGGTTATCCCTGGTAGCATCAGCTACATCCTTGTCCTTCCTGGCTGCTGTTATCCTACTCTTAAAGGCATCCAGCCTGAAGACCCAGAATTTCTCCAGGCAATCCATTATAGGGCTCCATAATCTTACTACCACAAAGGTTGGTTTGTTTTTTTCTTGATGTCTAATAAGAATCTTCCCTATTCCAGCTGAAGCCTCTCCCTACCTCTCTAGGTCACCGCAGACTAACACAGATATGTTCTGCTATTTGCAGTAACTCTTTAGATATTTAAAAACATTCTCAGCATTCACTCCTATCTCTTTTTATTTACAGTAAGCAAATACAGTTTGTTCAGTCCTTCCCCCGCAGATAATTTTTGTTGTACTTGTGGGGATTGCAACAATGATCTGGATCCTCATCAGATTATTGGCATCTTTCTGATGTGCTGTGACCAAGCTGAACTAAATGGGGCTGGAGTCATAGACAAAATACCTGCAGCACCCAGAGTCCTGGGGCTCCAGAGTGTCTTTTCTAGCACTGCTACTGGGCACACCACAGTCCCCAGATTGTATGACCTGCATATGGCATCTGCATGACCCCAGACATGCTCCAACAGCTTCTGGCATATACCTGGCATCCCTTCAAAGAGAACTAAAGGCCTCTTGTTTCCACTTTTTATAATGATGGTGTTTTTGGTGAGAACTGAGCCCCAAATTAGTCTTTGTTCCCCTTTTCACTCCCAGACCTCACAAGGATGTGCCTTGTCACTCCTTGGGCTCTCCTTGTCTGCAGAACACAAAATTCTTCACACGAGGGAACAGCATGTGGGATGGCTTGAGAATTCAGCAAGTTCCCCTCACATAAATCATCTAACATCTCTCACAGTGTCCTTCAGCTGCTCGAGAAGTTATTATCCCCGTCCTGCTTTACTGCATGCTATTCCTGCAGCTTTCTTGAGAAATTTTCTGTACTGAACACCTATGGAGTAACTACTTGGTCATCTGTCACATCTTTGCCTCTGTCTCTAGACTTGATGGAATTGTTGAGAAAATGGTTTTTGGCAGTGGCTTCTTTTAACAGACTTGAGCCCAAGTTGAGCCTGTTTTGATCACAAAACAGAACACCTTCAAAATTGCATGGGCACTATCAGACAAGTGCAATCACTGGAAGAAGGGAAAAGAGTTGTGAACTATCCCCCAATGACTGCTTCTCACATGTATCTGTTCTCTCTCCCTGGTGTAAAGTCTGGCTGCAGGAGTTGATTTGAAGGGCTGGCAGGGAACTGGTTGTGGCTGATGAAAGTGTTTGTGGGAGTAACAAAGTTGTGCTGTTCTGGGTGGATGCAGCTACAGAAAGCTCAGGGTTCAGGACTTCAGGTTAGGGTGGGCTAACAAAATTCTCAGAGAGCAAGGTATAGGAAAAGATAAATAACTGTCTTTGGACCATTTAGTAATAGTTGAACTTGTGTGAACCTGGAATGAAGGCAGGACAGACAGGGTCTGAGTCTGCTCAGGTATGGGATGACCCAGAATGCCTCTAAATCCATACAGGGTTGGCATTTTTGTTGCTGTACCCACCACTGACTGTCAAACGGCCTGAACTCAGCCTCTCTCTGACATTCAGGCTGTTCCTCAGCATGGACATGGCCTGAAAGGATCTCTCATTGGTTCAGACATCCCTTAGCTTTGTTCAGTGCTGAAGGTTAAATAACCAGAGGAGCTCATGGCGTGCTGACCATGCAAGCAGATGTGTGCAAGTAGATCAGAGAGCCACAAGAACACAGAGCTGGGACGGGATGGGTTGTCAAAGCACTTATCCAACATGCTTGGCAGGATTTTTCAGCCCTTGAAATTCATCTGTTCGCACAGATGAATTTAATGCTAGCTCAGAAATTTCTTGCATAGCAGTACTCACACCCATGAATTAGAGACGTATTTTGGGAGGGAACAAGACACTTGAGTGGTACCTCCCTCTTTTTCCTTTGGGATACGCTAGCAGCCTTCCAGCTCACCCCAGCCCTCCCTTGGAGGGCAGTCCTTGTTCCTGCTGTGCAAACCCACCCAGCACGCCCCCTCAACGCCCCTGTGCTGCCCTAGGGAGGGATGTCAAAGCCAATATTCTCCTCCCAGGATAACAGGGAAAGGAAAGGCCCTTCACCTTGCATTTAAACTCCCTAAAATAAGTGCTAAATAAGCTTGAAACCGCCTGGTGCGTGCGTGTCTGTCTGGGAGCAGGGAGGTGGCGGGGGAGATCTGAGTGACACCATCGCGCACCTCCCTTCCTCGCTGACCTGGCCAGTCCCTCCCAAGGATCCCCCAGCACCCGCTCCCTGGCGGGATGGCATTCTCCCGCGAAGGAGTGATCGCATTACCCAGGCCCCTTGTGTAATTCTGGTTCCCAGCAATTGTTTTCTGGTGACCTTTTATTGTTAACAATTAGCGCTGGAGCTGGAGCACAACTGGTGTAAGCATATTTTACATCCTCCTCAAGCAAACAAAAAAAGCTGGGTGGGCACGGTCTTGTTTCCTGGTTCACACCCATGACTCCTTTGTGTCTCAGATCTCCTCCCACCATGTGTCATAGTCAGCAAACCCACTCCCTTACCTTTTGGCTCCCAGATAGAGTGACGTCTTCGAGGGATGCGTAGGCATGCTCAGTGTATCCCATTATTTCCTTTCACATCCTATAAGAACACTGCCTCTCCCTAATACTCAGTCTTTCCTTATCCATGAGGCCAGAAACGTAAATCCCTATGCAACAGAGTGCAAAGAGTGAGTTTGAAGGATGGTTTCTATTTATTTAAAAGTACAGGCTATAAACGCCGCCCTCCTACGCTATGTTTTGGGTTCTTGCATGTATTTCCATACAGTAAATATCTTGACAGTTCCCTCTGCTCGACCTCGGTGATAAACACACATCCCTGGAGGCACAAACACATCAACAGTCTGCTAATCTTCACAAGCAATAATATAGATTCTCTTCTCTCTCTTCACTTTATTAAACTGCATTTGGGGAGAAAAAGCGTAGTTGGCCGCTTACTCCAAACCAGGTGTGGTAGCCCAGGAATATGCCCAGTTCCTGAGCTGAAGACCATTCCCAGATGTGTACTTTGCCAGTAAGTTTTTGTCTTTCCCATGGGGAAGAAGGGAAGGTGGGGAGGCAAAAGATCAGGGAAAGACACGCTGGTCTAATCTTGTTCCCTGCATTGTGGCGTGTGAGGGGGCGTGCGGTGGGCGGAGGGGGGACACTACATTAATCAAATCACAATTCTTTTAGGGCACAATAGGCAATTAAAAGCAACAACTTGAATTTCTCCTGCAGTCCGTTGGCAGCTAGCACACAACTCATTCTTTCTGTGGATAGCTTTACTTAGCTGGTCTGTGCCATGACTAATGAAGCCGTCTCTCCGCTAGTGCGCTAATTCCAGACCTTTTGGGAAGGAGCCCGGCTGCAGCTCACTGCATGGCCCTCCCCTCCTCGCAGGCTCCTTATGGCCACCCTGCAGGTCCCTCCCACTGCCTGCGCTGTGCTTGGGAAAAGTGTGAGAAAATATTTCTCCCTCAAATCTGCTTTCAGGAGAGCGCTGCTTTGCAATGACATTTAAGGACAGATTTTTCTGGGGCACTCCTCATTTTACCCGAAACATTTGAAAGCTGCTTCCTTGGCAATCTTCTTGCCTGCTCCTTGGTGGCATGTTATCTGATCTCTCCGTACCCACTGGCTGTGGGGAGAGGCACGCGTTTCACCGGTAAAGTCATAGTTAAACTAAACATTAAACTGTCCAAGAACTGACTTCCTCGACAGCTCTGATTCAGGCTCCCAAAAATGCTCTGCACAGTGAATCATGCTTCCTTCTGGAAATGACAGAACTTCCTCATCATGGTGTTCTAACTTGCCCTCTCCTCGTCTCCGGTGCTATCAGGAAAGGATTGAATTGCATGCCACATTTTTTCCGTGGTCGGCAGGGAGATGCATCCTTTTTGAAGAGGAAGAATTTCAATGAGTCAAAGGATGACAAACTGAAAATTAGTACCAGCCGCAGAAATAAATGACAAACAACAACACAAAGCCCCGTAGAGGTGGGCAGTGGGTGTATATTGGCTATTTGCCTTTCTGGCAACTTGAGTAGCCTAATGATTGGGAGGGGAATCTGCTTTTCACCACTGAAAGTAGGAACAAAGTTGAAAATGCCAGTATTAGCACTCTGATTATCTTTCCTGTGCTTGGTTTGACAGGTCTTGTCTGCTTGCAAGTCAGGTAAGATGGGGCTGTGCATGAAAGGTCCCGGAGTCCAGTCCAGCTTTGAAGGACACACAGCAAGGGTGTGGGAGGTGGAGGATAAAGGACAGTGTTTTTTGGGGCTTTTTCCAGTCAGACTCACACAGCAGACTGGTTCAGAGGCATTGTGGTGACAGCAATTTAGAGACAGTTTGCTGCACTTGGAACTTGGAAATCAAAACAACAATCCCCTGCTTCACCCCCATCCCCCACAAACCTCTGTGACTGCTGAACAACATGGAGTTGGGGTAAATACCTGACCATATGGCAAATGATGACTTGCACTGAAAATCAAAATTTTAACAGCTCTTTTTGTTTCTCTGGATACAAAATTTTAACTCCCCCAGACCCAGTTCAGGTGAAAGCCCAAGGTGCACAGTCATTATTAGTTGCCAGGCTCTGGGCATTCATGGGATGAAATCCTGTCCCAAGGCCAACCAGTAGCAAAATCCCAAAGGAATAGGTTTTCAACCTCATTTAGACATAATATAATAGAAGGGTCTGGACATGAAAAACTGGAGAGTGGTTGAATGGAAATATAGGGGCAATTACTGTGCTTTCCTTAGAAC
This sequence comes from Orthonyx spaldingii, assembly GCA_013397795.1. NCBI lineage: Eukaryota > Metazoa > Chordata > Aves > Passeriformes > Orthonychidae > Orthonyx > Orthonyx spaldingii. The sequence goes on along the minus strand of VZTJ01001761.1, from coordinate 1,206,560 downwards.
AAACTTATCTTCTTTCCCGAGTTGTATTCCATAATCAGCAAAGCAGTTTGTACTTAATAGGGAAGAAGAGTAATTAATACTAACATATGTAAATTTTCATGCATTTTATCCAGATGAAATGCATTTTTTCAAGACTAATTTAGGAGCATTTATTGCCTTTGAGACTTAAGTTTATATTCCTGCCCTTTACATTGTCCGTGAGAAATGTTATCATTTGCGTATTGACATTTCATTACTTCAATGTGGTTCACACTTGCTGTTTGTAGCAGATGAAATACATTAGAGGCAGGCATGAAGAAAAGAAACAAAATAAATGCTTAATGGATCTTAGCCTGTTTGGGGTTCCCCAAACTTGTGCACCAAGTAGGCTTAGAGCACACCTACAGTGGAAATCAGGGAATGTAGGAGTGGAATAAAACTCCTGAACCATCAAATTCAGTCACAGGCAGCACAAATATAGAGTACTTTTCATAAATGGCTCAAGTTCTACCCTGAAAAGACAACTTGTTGCTTCTTGAAAGGCTACCCCAAGTCTTACTCCTCCAAGTTATGTTTTTCTGATTTCCTCCACATGCTTCTTTGTGGTCAGAACAATCTTTGTGGCGTCTGTTTTAACTCAAAACCCACTAGTAACAACAATCCATTACTTAAATGTAATGCTTCCAGGCAGCAGCTGATTCAGTCACAGGAGTAAAAAATATTCTTAATAATAACTAGCAGTCAGGTCCTTCAAATGCATGTATTGAGGACTAGAGTAGCACACAGAATGAAAGTACCTGCTCATTCATGACCCTGAAACCATGATCCCTTAGCAGACAGACCTGGAGCTGCAAGGCAGGGGTAAAGGTATTGAATCCCAAGGACTGATCATGCTCAGCAGTTTTGCAATCAGAGAGGACCTTGCCAATTTGCTGACTCATTTCCTTTGGCCCCTTGGATGTAAAAATGAGAGGTCTCGTCCCACTGCCACTGTCCAGGGTATGCCTCATCCATGGAGAGCAAACCAAAGAAATCTGAATCTAATGGGAAAATTCACACATCAAGAGTATGGATCATGGAAAACTAATTGAAACAACACTCAGAAAGAACTTTTAGGTTTTTTTAATTTTGTTGGTTTGAAAACTGTAGTCTTAATGCAGAAAGGCTTATTTTAAACCACCAAGAAAGAGCTGTGGGAATTAGAAATTGGCTATTTTCAGCAGCAATGTCTGTTGCATTCTTTTATTCATCTGTCTTTCAGATGAGAGTTCGAGCCCAATTTTTGTACAGCTGTTGGCAAACGTCCCATTGACTACGGTGGAAGGGGCTGATTGTTCATGTTTAGAAGATACTTCAGATGTCTTCTGTCACACAACAAGCACATGCAAAAAGAACTTGGTCAAGTTAGATAGGACGCAACACAAGACCAAGGACTCGTTCCCAGGAAAGGGAAGACTTGGTTTACAGGAAGGTGCAAGGCTTCCATGGACAGGAGAGGAACAGCAGGGTGAAAGGGCCACTTTGAACTGGGGAAAAAGCAACAGACCAGTGCCAGGTCTTGTCGCTGTGGCTGCAAACCAAAGATGAGAACCTGAAGGCAGAAGTGGTGGCCAGAAGAAGTTTAGGAGTTGGAGAAGCGCAGACTGAAGTGGGGAGTGGAGGATGGCATCAAAATGTCTCCTTATAGCTCTGATGGGTCATATAAAAATGTTCTGTGTTTGGAAAGGCTTGGTTGGTTGTACAACATGCTCTGTTTATCGATGGTGACATTCATGAATGTAATTGCACACACTGATTATGGATTTAGGGGGCCTGTTCTCTCTGCTCCAACCTCCCTTAATATCTGCAAATACCACAGTGAGTAGAAAAACACCATAAAAATTCACAGAAAGGCTTTCCCCAAAGTGCGAGCCTGGAAAAGGAATAATTCAGCTCCTCCGTGAACTGCGCAAGAAGCCGTGAGCTATCTTCAGAAAAACTGTCAAAATCAAAACTGCAAAACTTTCCCATCACTTCCAGTCCACAAGCTGGTCTCTCTTCTCCTACAGACCCACATGTGTACGAACACATAACCATGGTTATGAGCTCTCTTTCCAAACAACTCCTTCCCATACTCACCCCCTTTTCCTCCTGCTCTCTCCACATGCACACATTCAGGCTCTTTGCTCTTCTGCTCACAGACAGACTGACTGCCCTTGCACACTCACAGGTGGAAAACACAGTGCAAACCCAGGGCCAGCAGGGTTTCTCCATGCCCAGCCAGCTGCTGCCACCCAAGGATACTCAGGGAAGAAGCTCCTGCCAACCCTCATCTCCTCCTGGCTTTCAGGGTGCTGCTGATTCCATGCTGTGGACTCGTCCACTGCAGTCCTGTGATTCCCCACTCACTCTGCAGGGCTGGAGCAGGTCACCACGTGCCTTCAGAAGGCTGTGGCTCTGTGCTCCTGGTGACTCACTAGGAGGTCACCGAATGAACCAGATCCCGAGCACTGAGGAACTCTGCCAGCCCTGTGCAAATGGGAGCAAAAGGAGGAAGGAAGTTTTGTTGTTGCATTTTTTCATGGTGATCAGTGCTGAGTCAAAAAAAGGGCTCCAGGATTAGAGGGGGGGGAAAGCTAAAGTCATTAGAGAAATAGAATTTGAAGAGGATAAGCCAGCTGGATAGGAGTGGGAGCCCAAAAGACACCATATACTTCTCACTGTAGATGATGGTTGTGAGAAAAATCAGAGAAGGGAGTGACAAGTGGGTGGTGATAGTCTTCACTGCTGGAGTATGACCTGCTTTTTTTCTCATCCTGGCCTCTCACTAATCCAACCAATTATTGCCTGTGGGAAGACAGAGGGAGAAGGCAACATTGGGCAGGTCCAGCTGAGTCTGTTCTCCCTAAGAACACCTCTGGAGGAACGAGGTTGATTTCTTCTCAGGTTTCTGCGAGCTGTTCTCAGTCACTTGTACTGACGTGGAGCTGGTGGACACCACAAAGGCCCAAGGTGCTTACCAAGGTGTTCCCCACATTAAGAAGAGCTAAAGCTCAGGCAGACTGCAGGCTTTGGTGAACTCTTAACCCTTTGCCAAGGTAAAGTTGCAAGGTTTTACACACTAGAATTCAGGAAAAACCATCTACTATAGCATGATTGCATTTCTAATTGTGTGTGCTAACTGCTTTGCTGCAGAAGTGAGCAGATGTTCCAAAAGTACCAGAAAATTACTGGCTACATGGGTTTTCACATAGGAGGCAGGACATGCTCATATTATATAGGATGTTCAACAATTCCAGTAATACACCAAATATATGCTCAGAAATTAGTTTTTGAGATATTTACATTTTGGGCAAGAATCCTTTCAAAACATTTCCTCAGGCAACCAGTAGCATAGGGCTGAAGGGTTTATCTTGGTTAATTCTGACTGGTTTAAAAGGAAAAAGGTTGTGGGGATCAGCTCATTAGCAGTTGTAAACTGGCACTGGTCCAGCAGCCTAAATAAACTTCTGAGTTCATACACTGGCTTGGGAGAGCCTGGCCCTATTCTTCAATTATTTAATCCCACAGTATGGCAAGGATTTTACCTCACTTTACTGGCAAGAACCAGTTTGGTTTGAATGAAGAAATACTTGATGTTTTTCAGCTCTCTCTTGTTGTCAAGTTGCCACCACCGATGCTGAAGTCCAAATGCTGCTTGTGATCCTCTGTATGGTCAGTGCTTGACATCTACTAGAATGGGTTTCTCAAGCAGATAGCTGAGACTGATGTAGAACTGTTAATTTTTGTGTCCACACCTATGAAATAAAAGTCCTGCTTCTGGGCAACAGCTTGGCCCTATGTACCTTTTCTATGGATATTATTTTCTGCACATTTTCCGAATCTATTAATACAGTGGAAACTATATAAGATCTTTGATGCCAAATGTGTTGCTTAGACTGTGTTTCCTCCAGTTGCCCTGGAAAGGAAAAGTGGGATAAAGAGCTGCTAGTAAAACAATTTCCAGGATTGCCTGTTTTCCTTGCTTGTAAAAAGGTTCACTTCAATTTAATGTTAGTTACTAATGAATGCTCAGCATAGAGGACTAGTGCCTTGATTTACGCTCCCTTGTGATATACTTTTGGCAATTGTCCAAACTGCTTTTTTTTTTCTTAGTGTTTCATTGATTAGCAAGGATGCAAATTAGTAAAAGAAGTAAATTGATATCGAGAAGTCAGAAATGCTGCATTTGGTGTATCCAGTTTGTATATGCAAATTTGTATTCCTGAAATGCATCATCCTTTTGAAAGCCAGCCCTGCTAAGTCTGTATTTATGAATGTTAATTATAGAGGCAAAGCTCATGACTTTATAGCCTGATGAAATTTTGGTGCTTTAAAAAGGAATCAAACCATTTAATTACTTTTGAAGAATGTAAAACAACCCTCCAAAATCTGCAGCACTTCTTATATACAGAATAAATCTTCTGAAAATTGGAACAACAAAGTTTCAGTTGGTGTGAATAAAAAAAAAATTAATAAAGACACACTTGAAGAACTTTTTCCCACCTCTATCAACCTGTGAGAACCTGACGTAAAATTCACTCAGAACTGCCATATGGCTGCAACTCTTTCAAAATTCATTCTTTCTTTTCTTGGAAGGTGCCTTTTCCAAAAGACTGAAATGATACTATATGCCAGAGATTGCCACAAATAACTTTCCTCTTTGCAAATAGCTGTTGCTACTATTATTGCCAATGCCAGCACAGCCCAGGAAAAAACACCCTCTGTCACATCCTATTCAGAGTCCAGTGGAAACCTAAACTGCCCCAGGAGGACGCTGCCATTAGAGACCACATTCTCAAGAAGACAGAAGTGGTGTGCTCTTTGGGAGCTGTGCAAAAGGAAGAAGCTGTGGATATTTTATGTACAGCCCCATATGTGCAGTCGAGGGGACGGCTGGCTGGGGAGATGCCTGCATAGGCTGGAAAGGAATTCTGAAATTAACATTAAAAATAAAAAGGCAGCACAACCTGGGCAACACTAAAGTTACAGGGCACTGTTGCATGATGAGGCAATGAGGACTGGCCACAGAGGAGCCTGTGTTTGTGGATGCAGATGTAGGAGACGTACTCCTAAATGCCTGGACTCTTCATGCCTTTGTTTTCATTTTCAGTTTTCATGCTAACTGTGGCACATATAGAATTATTTTAACATACAACATAAGAATTTTTATTTGTCTGAATTATAATGCACCATATGTGAATGCATCTGTTCTTCACTGTGTTACATTTATTATTTGTACTATGGTGGGGCCTCAAGTTTCCACCTCAGATCAGGGTTCCAACTTGCTAGGCAATGCACAAACACATAATGGGAAACACTCCCTGCCTTAAGAAAAACATATTCTAAATTGACAAAAACAGCTCAGGGTGGGACAAGAAAACAGCCAGAGCACCGTTCCATGGCAGCTTAACCTCATCTAAACTGAAGTTGCCACGGTCCTGCACTTCCAATCCAGAACTCAAATTGCCCATTCAGTGGCTTAAACTGGCTCACAACTTGAGTAACTCCACCCCAGCAAGAAGAAGATCTGCAATTAGTCACCTTTTTTTTCTTTGGTAAGGTTAGCTTAGCAGAATTAGTCCCCTGCAGTGATTCCCAGCGCAGCACTACAGGCACCAGCGTTGGCACAAGGAAAGGGCCACGGCACGACAGTGGAAGAGCAACAGCTGTGCCCTAGGTTGGTGTAAGCTGCTGTGGTAGCTCACAAGATGAGGTAAGACACCCAGGACTGGAGAGGTCAGGCACAGAATGAATGCTCTGGCTCTTGCTAGCAAGTGGAGTTTACTCAACTTTTCCCACTTTGTCCAATTTGTCCCAATCCTTCTCTCCTGCGTGGGCATGTTTGGACACACACAGGCCCACACGATGGTCCAGAGGGTGAGGAGCAGCATAGGATGGTCAGGACTTCTGGATCTTCAGAGCAGAAGGCTCCTGGGGCTGTGCTGAGTGCACCAGGCCATGGTCAGGAGCTCCTTTGATGTGAAGTGATGTGTCACTAACAAGCGGTGTGCATTGCATATGCTCACACCACAGAAAAACAATGGGCATGGTTTTCATCCTCAGATCTCTGTGTGCTTTCTGCTCCTTTCATTTTCAATTTGCACTCTTGTTTTTAAAAGTCCACTGGGGCTTGCTCCATCTCAGCATTTGGTTTCTTTCTTTGTCCTCCTACTGCAATCTGTTACCTCTTGTTATCTACCATTATGCCTTTCTTTACTCCTTTATGTGGTTTTGCATGGTTGCTGCTGCCTCTAGGAACAAGCTGCCTGCCTCTGAGGGCATATCTTTTTTATTTATTTTTTTAAAAAAATTCTCATTTGAAAACACATGTTTTTCCTGTATTTATGATGCAAAATTGTTCTGTCCTTCTCTGCTATGGGCCATGAAGAATGCCTGCTTTAATTTACCCTACATGCTGTGCTGTTCATTCTTCTTGTCTGTAATTTATGCCACATACTGTGCACTCCCTTGTATTATACAACATAAAGTTGCCAGATGGGTGAGAGCAACGCAGGCTTTAAAATGAAGGCTTTAAGGCAACTGCTTAATCTGAAGCTGCAGAAGAAGCCAACTTGGAAAAAAAAAAAAGAGCATTTGAAAATATACCCAAACAGGTCAGTAGTTATTATGTGGGGCTAACACTCTGAGAACACTTGCTAATTAGCATATCATGTTTTTAACTTCTCCTTGACATTTACTTTTTCCTGCTTGGTTTTCATGGTGTGGGACGGCAAAAGATGGCGCCAACAACAGAGCATTAATGGGAAAGGAGGATATTTGGTCCTAAACCAGGAGCAGTCACTTTTCAGAATGAATTGGTGCCCAGCACCTGGAGACTTGTCTGGCTGTGGTTAGTGGTCAGTTTGGCAGCGCACTTTGCCAGGCTATGGGGGATTCTCTGGAAGATGCTCGGCATATGGGAGAGGTTGTTGTTCTTGATGTCTTGCATTCCTTTCCTGGCAAAGGCCATATTATATGTCCTTAGGGTTTAGTTTATGCTGTGTAGGCTGAATAACCGAGGGGCTCCAGCTGCCAGGCACCGCTGCTGCACTCCCTGCATGGTCCCTGAGGCACGTGCTGCCACAGCCACTGCTTAGCCCGCACCTTCCTTCCCCCATCCCATCACTGGGAGGGCTGCATCCAGCTGCTGATCTGCCAAATTTGCTCTGCTGTTGCTGCCCTGGACTACTGTACTGGGTTTGCATGGCCAGATTTTGGTAGCAGGGGGGCTACAGGGATGGTTTCTGTGAGAAGCTGCTGGAAGCTTCCCCCATGTCTGGCAGAGCCCATCCCTGACAGCTCCAGGGCTGACCCGCTGCTGGCCAGGGCTGGGCCCATTAGAGATGGTGGTAACACCTCTGGGATAACAAATTTAAGAAAGAATAAAAGTTATTCTCACTCTGCTCTTCTCTGGCTGCAGTTACATCTGTGCAATATATGCGAGGAGCAGCCCTGCAGACACCAAGGTCAGTGCAGAAGGAGGAGCAGGAGCTGCTCCAGACACTGGAGCTGAAATTCCCCTGCAGCCCCTGGTGAGACCATGGTGAGGCAGCTGTGCCCCTGCAGCTCATGGGGGACCCTGGAATGCAGACATCCACCTGCAGCCCATGGAGGAGACTCAAAATGGAGCAGGGGGATGCTGAGAGGAGGCTGTGAACCCATGGGAAGCCCATGCTGGAGCAGGGTCCTGGCAGACACCTGCTGACCTTTGGAGAGAGGAGCCCGTGCTGGAGCAGGTAGGACCTGTGACCCTGTGGGGGACCCATGCTGGAGCAGGCTGTGCCTGAAGGACTGACCCTGTGGAAGTATAACTCACACTGCAGCAATCTGTGGATAACTGTTACCCATGGGATCAACACACGTTGGAGAAGTTCATGGAGAACAGTCTGCCTTGGGAATGATCCCACTCTGGAGCAGTGGCAGGAACAACGTGTGATGAACTGACTGTAAACCCCATTCCCTGCATGGGGAATGTCTCTCTGCACCACTGAAGGGGAGGAGGTAGAGTTGGGAAGAAGGGAGGGGTGGGGGCAAGATATTTCCAAGATCTTGTTTTACCTCTCACTATCCTGCTCTGATTTTGTTAGCAATAAATTCAATTACTGTCTCTAATTTGAGTCTGTTTTGCCCATGATGGTATTTGGTGAGCGATCTCTCCCTGTCCTTATCCAACTCATGAACCTTCATTATATTTTCTCTGTCCTGTCCAGCTGCAGAGGGGGATGACAGAGTGGCTTTGGTGGGTGCCTGGCATCCAACCTTCCACAACCAGACTACTCAAGACTTGGGTACATCCCTGCAGTGCTTGGGGCCAGGTTTGTGCGTGGAGAAAGCTGCTGTGGCCATGGAGGACCAGTCCTACCACCTCCCAGGGGATTACGTGAGCGCTTATGCAACACTTTGCGGGGGAAGCAGGGATATCCTGGGTGAAGTCTGGGATCTGTGGAAGCTGACAGGAACTCTGGAAGTGTTGCTGTGAAACAAGAATTTCTCCCTACACCCTGATGTGCTCAGAGAGGCTGTGGTTGCTGACACCAGCAAGAAGCAAGGTGGCTTGCTCAGCCAGCACTGCAGCGAAAGGAAAGGCTGGAAGTAACCATGCATTTCAGGTGGGCTATTGGAAACCAGGCTGGGATTGCTCAACAGATGGTGTCACACTAAGCTTCAGCACCACCACCCCCTGCGATGAGTGTTTTCAAAGAAAAACGTGAGGATGGGGAGAAAAATATGTTAGAGTGTGACAGAATCCTACTGTGTTGTGGAAGGGCCAGTGGGAGGAAGGGAGATGTGGAATGAATCTGTCTAATCTACATAGTAAAGTGAAGGCACAGCACATCTCTGCCAGCCGGCATGGAAGGCAGCGATGAAGATGTACCAGCACGGGCTTTTAACACACTGTTCACCATCAGAATGCAAGTTCTCATCATTCTGCTCTGGTGGCAGCCTGTGCTGAAGCCCCTGTGGCCTCGTCGTGGTGTCCTTGCAGCTCTGGGTAGGGAGTTCAAGCTAATGCAGATCCCAGGAACACCTCAGCAGGAAAGGTGCTGCATGAAGCAAGCACAGAAAGCTGCCAAGAGGAGCTGGACTCTCTAAATGTAGACAAAAAATTATTCTGTGGGCTCACAGCTAAGAAGTGAAGGTGCCAGGACCACAATTTGGGTTCTGTTTTACCTGTCCACTTGCCAAGGCTGAAGATGATAAATGCACCTATTGCATTACCCACAGCTAGACTCTATTTTTCAAATGGTTCCTCCAGTTCCACTGGGTGTAGCCTTAATTGCTTTAACTATGAAATTGGCACCAGAATGATGAAGAGTGAAAAAAAAATCATATTGCTTACGCTAAAAGAGCAAGTGTAGCATTACAGGGCAAGGTCGGTGCTTTGAACACCTTTTATGCTCTCCTACACTGAGTGACACATCATCAGCCACACATCTTCTAGGGACACATATTTTCTAAGGACACAGAGTTGCTTGGAGGTATTCCAAGATCATTTCTTTATCATTTACATTCAAACATTTTAATTGTAAGTCATAGGCCAAAGCTCACTAACATAGGTATTTGGCATTTCAAGTTTCCTCCTCAATTTAAAAAAAAAATTCTTCACCCCTATGGATGATGATGGGTTATGCTTTTACTCCAGATTATTTAAAGAAAGAAAAAACAAACAACCAAAACCATGAAGAGTTTGTCTCTGATACAATGAATTTCCTATTGACACTAAACTGGCAGTGCAATGTAACTGATAAGTACATTTCACAGTTAGTTTAACATGCCTTAAAACAATCAGCTTAAAGGACTGAGAGTAAGCACGAATGTCTAAAATAGCTGCTGATATTTCCCTTTGCTTTCTATAAGGCTTGACTTTTTAATAATCAACCCATTTCTCCCATGCATTTTCATGTGCTTCAGTGAGTTGGACACAATCCAGGCATTGACTGACTGCATTTTGCAGCACTTGCTAAGTTTCTATTCCTTCCAGAGGAAAAAGAAACTCAAGAACGAGAAACTTTGTGCGGTAGTGCCTGAAAAAGGTATTACATCACGGGGCCTGAAAATAACGAATATGAGCCTGTTTGTCATGGGCTTGTTTCCCCTTTCTGTAAGACTGCCATTAATGAGCCATGTCAGTACAGCCAGCACAGGAGCTTCCTCTCTGAGGTTATGGATCCATGTGTATATACCTATATTTAGCTTCTATTCAGGGCTTAGTCTCTATCAGTCCGTAACTTTCGGCTGCAACTCAATCCTGTTCTTTGGGAATCGGATGCCACTGGACTGATTTGTTGTTAGTGAACTTCTGATACTCGTCCCACAGCACAGTGCTTCAACAACAAGAAATCAGAGCAGTGTTTGCCAAGTCCTAAAATTAAAATCTCGTTTTATGGGCTTCTCTAAACACTTTACTGCCTATCACAGTCAAAAATTCTGCACTGTGTCAGATGCTCCTGAATTGGCATTTCCCAGGGTAAAGCATGCTGGAAGATCCCAGACACTCCAGGGGCAGAGAGAACAGAATTTTCTCTTTGGAGCTCTTGGATCCCTTCATGAAGCCTGCTCTGACATCGCGTGCAATGTTTTGCTTCTCTGTTGTAGTGGTCTGAGGACCATGTGTCTCCTCCAAGCTTTTCATTCTTTTGGTTTGGGTGTTTGCACTGTCATCAAGAAGGATTGAGGTTGATATGTTCATTTTCATATCACTAGGACATAGTTTTCAAGAGAGAAATCTGTCATATGGTGGGAGAGGGAAGGACACACTCTGCCTTATTCAAGATGAAAAACTTCTGTTAATATGACTAAGAATTAGTCACATACCTGGGACAGGGTTCTGTATTAGACTTAAAATTCATGTGAAGGGAACATCCATAGTTTTGGCAGGGGTGGATATTCAGTGCATTTTTCAGGGATGAAACTCAGAAGAACAGAGAAGGTCAGTTTAACCTTGTGGTTGTGGTTATGAATGAGCAAGGAAGTTTAAATTACACTGGAGGACAGCTCCTTTAGTCACAGGAGCCCATAGTGCACTCTGGATCCTTCATAAGTAAATATGAGCACTTTGTGTTTTTACAGCAATAAGCAAAATGCTCAGACACAATGATTAGGTTGTTCTTATTTAGCTTTGCTGATGGTGAAGTTCCTTACTGGCTGCTCAAGATTACAGCTATGGAGCAGTCTATAAACAGAACAGCCAGGCATTTTTCACAAGTGTAATACAGTAGGCTTTTAGCAGAGCTCTCTCCTGCTTCCTCATCACTTTAAATGACAAGCATCAAGCACAAGACAAAAAGCTAATTACATTTGTGTTTAATCCATCCAACTGCTCATTCCAAATCTGATGGATTGTTTCACGCGTCTGGCTGAATTCAGCAAAGAAGTGAGTTCCTTCATAAGCAACTGATACATCACGCACAGGATTGCTTGGACATTGATCTCTGCAATTTTTCCTGTGAACTTTTCCGTTTCAGACACGTGAACACTGATGGCTGAGATTCCCTGCTGCACTGCTCCTGGTTCGCCTTGGGATCAGCTACACTTCTGATTATTCCTGCTGCTTCCAAAACCCGTCTCTTGCCCCACAGTCAACCCTGCAGTTCTGTCTCATGAAATGCATGTTCAGAGAAATCCCCAGATGTGGTTTAGAGCTGCTCTCTGCCACTCACGTGCCCTGGTGCTTTGCTGGCTGATGCTGGTTCACTGTACGTGCTTGCTCAGCGACACCGGGACCATCCAAACCTCCCGGGCTTCCTCCGTCAACTTTTTCTAAATTGTTCCAGGAGCTTTTGACTGACTCACTGAAGCCCTATTAACTGAATAATAGGACATTTCCCACTGCTTTACCTGGCATCTGCTTTCATTAAGTAATATTAAATTTTCCCTTAGTTATTTAATCAGAATCTTACAAAGCCTGAAGTCAGTAATGCTCCTACTGATTTATGCCACCAGTTGTAAGAAGGATCTGAATCAGACTTTTAATCTTTATTAGCCAGGTGATTAAGTAAAAAATTACCTTCTGCAAGTGAGAGCAGATGTCCAAGATACATTTACCAAAACTTAAGCAGAAAACACACTTGTGTTTCAAATGGCACCTCATATTAGAGGTGGATTTTTACCAAAACATGTAACTGTACAACACTGAAATGATGGGGCCACCCTTTAATAAATAATGTGCAAAAAAAAGGCCTTTTGTGAAGAGAAACTGCACTTCAGGCATGTTCTTATTATTACTTGAACCTAAAGTCAACCAAAAGGGAAAACTCTCGCTGCCAACTGTGACAGACTGCAGCACTGCACCAACAGGAAGGCTATTTTGGTTCTGAATTGGGAACTGGATTACTTATTCAAGCAGCAGTTTTCAAAACTGCAAGACTATGTTCTTGTTCCCTTTGCAGGACGTTTCCAACTGCATCCTATTCACTGCACAGTTTCAAAGGATTGCACTTTTGCTATATATACACACACAGCACCTTGGCTGCTGAAATTGGTTTCCCCCAATTTCTGGCTGTTTGCACAACCATAACTTGTTTCCCATGCATCTACTTCAATAACATCCCAGCAGATGACAGCAGGCAGCTTGGACCGGGCTTCACATCAGCCTTCGGAACAGCTGCCAGGAAAAGGACAATGTTTCTGAGCTACAGACGGGTACACTCACCATGGATGTCACTGTTAGGTTCATGCTACTGCACCACAGATACCTTTGGAGATTTCCATGAGCTTTGGGTTTTCTTCCAGGGTTTGCTGAAGTCACTGGGAGTTGTACTAACAACTTCCTAATGACTGCTGTATCTTGGATTACCAGTGTAGACATCCCTCCTTTTGTGGAGAAGGAAAGTATTCTGCTGCTGAAGAAAATCCTTTTACTAAAGAATCTTTGTTTATGCAGAAAAAAAAACCGCAATAGGACATAAGATAATCAACAGAGAGATAATTTAGATGATGCTTTAGAAGGCAAATATTAAAGGTGCTTTTGCCATCTGAGCTGCAGCTGGGAGCAGGATGAGGTGTGAGGGTAGTGAGACAGAGCCTTCTTTGAACCTCTTGGATGGCAAGGGCAGCCAGCCAGTTCTTCCCAGCTGCTGGAGAGGTATAGGTGCTTTCTCCCCACAGGGAGGATATATTCTCTCACATCAGGAGAAATATGATCATGCCCTTGAAGAGCAACAGAAAAAATTCCACTCACATAACAACATACTCCAGTGAAGGCTGCTGTCAAGTGTATTTCAGTGTCTCTGGAATAATGGGCACTGAAGCTGGGCAGCCTTGGCAAGATGGAAATTGTCTCTTTGAGGGGTCTGTGGCTGAAGATCCAAAGCCCTCCTTGGTCTCCCACTGCCCTGCCTTGTGAGGATAATTCTTGGGGGAGAGTTCTGCTGCACTTAAATGAAACTTGACTTGCACATTACTTGTTCAGACAAGCTAGGAGTACAAATGACTCATCATTTCCCTACTTTGTTTTGCCTGTTAGGCAGCCATCAGCATTTACATCACAATTGATCATAAAAGAGCAGAACCGATGTAGCAGTTCCAACCTCGCCCCTTGTGAGTTACTACAGGAAATTTGCAGTCCTCCCCCAAATTCTCCACCTTAATGTCCTCACTTTGAATATTCAAGGAGAAAATATTTTGAGAGCTCTGCATTTCTTGGCATTTCTCGTCTGTGACTTTCTCTCTGTTCAGTGGTATTCTTTGGCTTACCAGTCCTTACAGTTTTGGAGGAATAACAAACATGACAATGTGCTGTGATGGGCAGACTAGTACAAAAAAAGTTTATAAAATTTAAACCAATGTGGACAGAAACCTCAATGCAAAGGCACAAATGTTCTTTCATGCTCCTTCAACCTGACCCAAGAACTCCAACTACAGCATCATTCTGTAGCCAAGAGGCATCGTGATACAAAGGTGGCACAGAGGAGTGAGACAACAAATTAGCTTTAATTGCAGCAGCTTACCAAGGTCAGCTGTGTAACCTTGGCTGCATTTCACCTTGTTTTTGTCCTGTCTGCTAGAACCATCCTGTTGAGTGAACTGCAGCCAAAGAACAACCAGACCACAGGAAGGCTGGGACATGAGAGCCTGTCCTGGGTTTGGCAGTGCCAGCGCTGGCGCTGCAGAACGCTCTGCCCTCCTTGGTGAGCACAGACTGCTGTGGCTCTCCCCTTTTCTTGGGAAAAAGAAGATTCACTGGTGAACACAAACAATTTGGATGCAAACTCGGTTTGGAGTGGCAGGAGGCAGGGGATGAGGGACTGATTTGTAACCCACAGACACGAGGAGCCCTGTATGATTTCATACTGTGCAGTACAAATGGTCTGACTGCAGTCCTCTTTGCAGAGATCTTGCCTCATTTCTTTGCCTCCCCGTGTTTCTCAATACATTTTAAAATAAGTTGTTATAGTTTGAAGGTTTTGGTTTTTTTTTTTTCATGTCTTGGAAAAAAAAAGAAGGCTTGTTCCTGCTTTACAGTCTCAAGGGCTCAAAGTATGATTTTCTTCAAAAGTTTCACTTGAGAGAAGATTTTGTGTTAATAGGACTACAGGTGCCAGGATTTTAATACATGTACTCTACAGGACTTCAGTGCTGGTTATCCTGTGCAGATGCTCCTCAGCCTCCCCCTGTCACACAGCACACGTGCATTAGTGATATCTGGATGGATAAATACAGGCACACCCACACCACTGGAGCACTGCACTTGATTTTTCTGAGAGCACCCAATTTGTCAAGGAACCCACAAGAAGCTGACAGAAAGTGCCAGCATCTTGCCACAAGCAGCAGCTGAGGAGGGAAAGAGAAACTCTGGTCACAAATGAGAAATCCCAGCAGCAGCTTCGCCTTCGGTCGATGGCGAGTTCGTGCCTTAGGAATATCCCTGTGAAGGGGAGGCACAAGAGAAAGATTAAAAGGGACAGAAAGCATCAGACCTGAAAGTGGAAAAAGCAGATGTCACGGAAACTGGAGATGTCTGGAAATCCTGTGATTTATTAACAGTGTTAAATAAAGGCAGGTCTGGAGCAGGGTTTATTGGGCTACGAGTCCCTGGTATGGACTGTGTCATAGTCCCTGCCTTTGTTAAACCGGGACTTAGGACACCTTGCCTGGAGGCAGCTGTGTCAGAAGGCTCCAGCAGCCTCAGGACTGTCCATCCCCATTCCTTCTTCCTTCCCTCTCACCTCAAGCCAGCATCCCTCTCTCCCAGTGGCAGGTTGGGAGGGTACCCCCTGGGCAAACCCACTGCCATCTCTCTCCAGTGCTGCAGCAAAATGTTATGGAGCTACTGAGTAAAACAGAGGAGCAAATGAAACACCAGGAGCCTGTCCTTGACTTTAGTGACTGTGAGCAGTAAAATACTATAATGTTACCAGTGACAATGCATTTCTGTGCATTTGCTACCGTATTTTTTCCTAATTAAACAAGTTAATTAAACATGCAAAAAAGGCATTTCACTCATTTTCCATCACAAATGAGCACTGGCTGTACTGAATGACTTTTGGAAAAAAGCCACTAAAGAAAAGAAAAAAAATTGTGTGTGGGCAACACTGTAATATTCCATCCCTGGCTTTGCTTCCTCTTCTTTTTTTATGTTTTTCTCTGAACAGCAAAAATTTAGCATTTTCTTTTCTTTAAATAATCCTTCTTGCTGTTGGGACAACTCCCTTTTAAGGCCAGCTTTTTGCTCAGAGGGAATGTTGACTGCACTTATAAACACCCACTTCCTAGGGTTTAGAATAGTAACAGCAACATAACCTGAACTATAGTTTCAGCAACATGCAGCAAACACATTCAGGCTAAGGCTGGCCTACCAGCTTTTTCAGAAATGCTTCAGAAGTGTTGGCAATGCCACTGGGTTTTTATTTGCTATCCTCACAAAATCACGTCTTTGAAAACCTCCCGTCTTTCTCCTTTCTTCTTTCAAAGTGCAGCCCTGTGGTTCTTCCAGCTCCTAAATACATAGTGAGAGTTTTTGGATGGGGCAACAAACACTGAGGCAGGAAAATGCTGCCCTCTTTATAACTTAGGAATTTTAGGTGGGTGCAAACTGTGATCATGAGGAAGATTTCCAAGAACTACACTGAGGACCAGATTTCACCATATGTGTATTCTGCCCAAAATAACCACTTTATCTCCAGGGAAGGTTGCAAAAAAGTCTAATGACTTTTCAGCTGCTAGACTGTCATCCCCAGTGTAATTCACTGAAACCTGGTTAATTAGCCTTGTACTTTGGAAAAAAGATCTGGTGCAACAGGGTAAAAATAATTTCCACTTCAACACTGCACACTGCATTTAAACAAAAGTCCGAGGAGATCAGACATCAGAAGAACTGCAACCTCCAGAAACGTCAGTGACTTCCAAATACACCCTGGACTTACATGGCATTAACACTGAGCCAGGGAATGCTACTGGTGTCTAATGTTTACTGGCCTCACTGGTTACTGCAGATACCTCAGCCTTTCCAGTCATGCGGGTTTGGAACTGCTACCTGGTATTTAAGTTGTTGTCTGTGTGTTTGTGCCACTTCTCAATATTTCACACCATGACTCCCCTTTGCCTGGAGGGGGATGTGTAATTCCAGTGCTGCACCAGCTGAGCAGATCCCCAGGGACTGATGCTGAACTTGTTCACGTGGTGATAAATGAGGAGCAACTCCACTGCTGGTGATGACACCGAAACACACAAGCCTGGACTCGGGTTCTTCATACCTATTGCATGGTTTGGTTTCTAAGTGGATGGCTGGGAGGCTAAATGTAAAATGATCCACCCCCACCCTCCTGGAAAAAAAAAAAGACATTAAAAACCAAAACAAAATCTCAACACATGGAAGCACATCAAAAATATGTAGGGATGGGGGGGGGAGGGGGAATCCTTGCTGAAAACAAAACAACCTTGTGCCAAATGAGTTGTCATTGCTTTACTATAACATTCCCACATAGAGGAACAGAATTTTCTTTATTGTGAAATCTTCGTTGTGAGTCTTGCTGCTCCTGGGAAAAGTCATATGTCAGAATAGAACAGTGTTTCCAAATATGACTAGTCTGAACAGATAAACAATGAATGTCAACACAGCACTCAAGGAAGTATCTATCTGTGGTTAAATCCCTTTCTGAGAGAGTTTATATTCCTGTTCTGACAGTATTACACATAATGGGTACCTATAGAGGTGCTGGCCTTTGTACACCAGACCCCATTAAACTCCAGTTAAGAGTTCCTGGAGTCCCAGTTATGGACAGCCAAAGCACCAGCTGTGTCTGAGAACATCCTGCAGCATTATCTGCTGAGGTCTGAACTTTATACTCCATTTTCTCCAGATCCTGTTGTGCATAAGAGTCAGACAAAATTAATATTGTTGTTCACTTAGGTTTTGTAACTGACTGAAAATGTGATGAATTTTCAGGTTTAGTCTTTTGTACCTCCCAGATTTGGAAGGGGGGAACAGTCACACTCCCACTTTGGTTGTTCTGGGGCAGGAAAGTTCAGAGCACCACAAGAGAGCAGAAGGAAAGAACCCAGTCCTGTGCCCTCTCTCATTACAAACACTGGGACCAAATTCATCTTGTCCTTTAACAGAGGTGACAACAAAATGCACTGTTAGGAGGAGGTCCTTGAGAAGCAAAACCCCATTGTAACAGCCCTGCTCCTACGGCTGCTGCATCCAGGAGCTCTTTAATCAACATGCCCAGCAGTTTTAAGGAGCAGGTTTCCTACCTCAAGCCACCTTCTATTTCAGTCCTGTCTGCTTTGACCACCAAATCACAGTTGTGTTTCTACTCTTTGGGCACCTGAACTTCCATTTCTTTGCAGCAGAGCAATGATACTTTATAAAGGGAATGCCTCCATCTGCTGCCAGTCAGTCTAAATCTTAGAGGTCAGGACCAACTACAGGTAATAAATTTGGGTCTCTGACTTCCTTGGGTCATATATATTTATATAGGCTGTGTCAGTGAAGACAAGAACTCTCTCTCCTGATCAGCATTCAAAGCCTTTCAAAACTCAGACCCTCTCCTCTGCCTTCCAACTTCCCTTAAATAAAGACAACAATGACTTTCGGTTCTCTGCAGGTTTTTCCCTCAGGGCTAAGAAGCTTCTCAGAAGATGTAGCATTTCAGAGACTTCCATTCAAACCTGATTTTCACATGGAGAGGGGGAAGAAAGGGTGGCCTTTAATTTCACTATGCCCCAGCTCTGCATCTGTGAAACAGGGATGTCAAATGAAGATCTCACACACTTACAACATGTATTCTGGACAGCAACTTTCTTTTGTGATCCCACAACACAGCAGAAGTTTGAATCCAAGAGAACACATTAAATCACACTGTCCTTGTTGTTAGGGGAGAAATGAAGGGAGTTTGGCCACTGGAATGGTTTTGTTTTTCGTAACACTGCTAAACACAAAGAAACCCAGGAGCTTGGCAGCCTATTCCACCATGTAAACCCATGTCTTTCTAAATTACCAGAAAGTTCACTTGAGGTGAAAATCCTCCAAAAAAATTTGGCTTCTGAAATACCTCCTAACCAGCACCTCAAATCCTTTTTTTAGCATTATTCTCCATATGTGAAGAAAAAAGGAATACCACTAGCCTTCGAGAACGACATAAAAGTTTCAGGGGACTGATAATGAGAACAATGCAGCAATAACTGAGAACAGCTAAAACATCCATCAGCAGCCAAGTCACACCCCGGGGTGGCTGTCACAGCCAGCAGGAACTGGGTGGCAGAAAGGATCAAGAACCTTCTGCAAAGCACTGCGGATTGGCCATTCAGCAACAGGTAGGGCTCACTCCCACATCTTTAGCCAGCTAATCTGTAAGTAAATAGAGGGAGACATTAGGAAGGGCTTTTGCAATTCCTAATCCTACACCTCATGAGTCAGTTCTGTAGTAACCACGACAAACCCGCCACGGTGCTTTGCAGCAGTTGCCTGGGCTTCCAGAGGTTACAAAAGGCAGTGGCAGGTTTGTTTACTTTCACATTCATTCACTTTTGGCTTATTCGTTGCTGCAGCTACAAAGTTCTGGTATTTTTGGCTGTGCTACCGTGATTGTGATGTGTTTTATGCGGATATTTTGCATATAATTGGTTATCCAGAGTTACCTCATTGCTCCGTGGAAGTGCACAAGACACTCTGCTGTGTGAAGTTCATGAGACAGAGAAGGTACACTCAAGGAAAGGCACAGAAGCTCCTGGGCTCAGCATAAACAGTGCCTCGTTCATCTGTTGATATTCTTCTCAAAACAGGCTCAGCCCACCTGCTTAGACTATACAAGCAAACAAGGAACACTCACAGGCAAACAGGAAGAAAAACACTTAAAAGTGTCTGCTATAACACATATGTCCAGTGGAACAGTATACAGAATTTCTAGAGGTGGAGGAAGAAAAGGTGTAGATCCAATCCTTCCTTCTACAAGATAAAACATGTTAAAAGAAAGGAAAAGTTTCCTGTGCTCACCATCAACCCTTCCCTCACATCTTCATGATGCCTGCCCCTCTCTAAAATCCTCAGCACAGTGGTCAGCCAGCCTTGGGGCACAGGAAAATTACCTACTTACCTAAAGATTCAGCCCAGGTCCCTTCAGAACTCTGCACTCTAAGGAAAACTCAGCTTTAAAAGATCAATTATCACCATAATGAACATATTGATATCGTAAGTGTGCCCCCTGCAATCTACTCTTTCTGGAATTAGTGTGCAAGTATTTCAGAAGATATTGTCTTCTTGTAGCTAAAAAGAACTGGAGATTCACCATATTAGTGATTCTGCAAGTGTCTTTAGATGGGAGAATTAACACCTACAGCAGGCAACATGATTGACTTGCGTCACAGCACCACTACCTTTCAGGAGCTTGACAGACGCTAATTTTGGAAAGGTGTTTTGCATGGAAGACTGGCATTCAGAGCACATGGAAAATTAAATACGTGCGGGTGTTACTTAGCAACCTACAGAACAAGAATTTCAGAGTAGATAGAAAAATTACCAACTTGAAAGGATAAAGTTTGCTAACGTGTAGGAGCAGCAACTGCTCTGCAGAGCCTTCAAACCAAAACTCGCTGCTGTACACGGAGACAGCCAGTCAGAGCCACGCCACTGCCTTAGAGCAGTCTCCTAAAACAATTCAGCATTTTCTGCGAGCTACAACTAGGAACTGTAAAGCCACACAGCAGGAGAAAAATGTCAGTATTAAATTGGATTCTCAAGGCTTTCCACAGTTTTGGTTAACTGCTTTTACGAGCAGCTGGCTAGCCAGGGACAGGATAGATTCAGAAATTGCAGGGCTCTCCAACGCCAAGGACCACTTAAGCTAAACACCTCTTTAGCAGAGCTTTGTTTTGCAAACACCCACAACCAAGGTCTCGTTTTTCAGTTTATTGTGCAAAGCAACACATCGCGGTACAAACAAGCCCACAGGCAGACAGGCTCTGCGGATGCTGCAGCACAGCACATAAACACCTCTGTGCTACGGGATTTGTGCTGCGACCCTCTGTGAAAGGCCCAGAGACAGCTGAGAAAGGAGCCAGGGCTGTTCATCTTGCCCGAAACACCACTTCGGGAGAGCAGGGGGAGATGTGCAGAGTAAAAATGTGTGAGCACACCAGCATCATTCGAGACAGACACCAAAGCACATTGTAAGGAGGGTACTTCTGGTGAGGAGTCCCAGGTGTGTTTATGCCTTTGGAAAATGCTCACTCATGCTGAGGGAAAGAAAATGTGCCCGCTGGAAGGTCTCCAAAAGACTGCTCTAAAACCCTCAACACCTTCCTTCTGCCCTGACCTTCCCTAGGTAACTCTGCAGGGGATTCCTTTGTGCTGAGAGGAGCTGGGAAAACAGCCACAGACAAACAGCCCCCCTAAGGACCTGTGCACAAGACACAAAAGCTGCTCAGTTACTCAGGACAGCAACAGAAGTCCAAATTACAGGTTTCCATAGTTTAATTACAAGTCACCTATCCAATGGATGGAGCTCTCCCATTAGGAATGGCTGTTCACACTTTTGGGCAATTAAAGCAACCCAGTCATTTTTCTGTTCTACAAAAATCATAGTTTTGGGGTTTGGTGTCCCTGCCTCAGGTTTTACATTGGTTATTGCTATTTCTGAAACTTAATGGCTGCAGGGTTGTTTGGTTTGGGTTTTTTCCCCCCAAAACTTACAGAATGTATTTTTTGCTGCCATGTACTGATATGGCAGGATATGCTGCAAACACATCAATGTTGGGCTAAATGTATCCTCTCAATCTTGATTTGCATAGAAAGAATAAACATAACCAGGAAAACAAAGCTCAGAGTTTACAGAAGTATTTGTCACAGAATAGAGAAATAGTAGGCAGCAAGGCTTTCCTAGCAGTTATCTGGAGCCAGAAAGTAAAAATATTGTTCTTCCTGCTATTAAGATTTAAATAGATATTCAAGTCAATTCTAAAAGCAAGTCAGAGGATGGGAAGAAATATCAGTGTGGGAAGATATTACATAAACTGAGATGCAATTGAAAATAGAAAATTAGGAAAGTGCTGTGATCCTGTTCCATCTACCAGGTCAAACAGATCCAACTGCCACTACTATCTTAGTTCCCATTATTTGCTTGGGCAGGAAAGAGGGGGCATTTGGGGGAAATCAAGTGTGAATGCCAAGCTCCAAGCTCTGCCTTTTGAAGAGATATAACAAAGATTTTCAGCAGTTGTATTCTCACCATTTACTGCCTTAAATATCACCCTGTTCCACCATCCCAGGTTGCTCAAAGCCCCATCCAACCTGGCTTTGAACACTTCCAGGGATGGGGCACCCAAAACTTCTCTGGGCAACCTGTGCCAGGGCCTCAGCACTCTCACAGGGAACAGAGGGTGCTGTGAAGAGAGGGACAGCTCTGGCCAGGCAAGAGCCTTGGTCTCACCTTCCTGTCTGAGAAACAACATTCACCTTAGTCAGGTCTCACACTCCTGAGCATCACAGCACAGAAACATCACGGAAATACAGCCCTGGGTGTTGTTAGGAGCGAAAGCACAAAGAAAATGTAAACTCAGAGAACCTCACTAAGGTTGAACAGGTGGAAAACGTTATATCACAGGATCCAGTTTCTTTCATTGAAGCTGAGGGAGGACTTCTGGCTGCAGTTAGCAGCAGTTTAACCAGGAGTAGTAAAGGCACCCTCAGCAGGGGAGAGGAAGGAAGAGTCATGCACTTATGCCAGTTTCACTGAAATCCATACACAAGGAACAAAGAATTAAAAAAAAAAATAAATATCACAGTAGGAAGAGTAACCACTTTTACATGCTTCCATTAGCTATGCTAGATATTGAAAATATAGTAAGAACCTCAGAATAAGGTAACAGAGGAAAGTGTGTGGGTTTTTTTCCTTTTTTTTTTTTTTTTTTTTTTATTTTTAAGGGTGCCCATTT